>CM057150.1:11762954-12195041 GCA_029964075.1 Patiria pectinifera
AGTGTTTTTTTTTTTCAGGGGGGCGGAACCTGGGGGGGGGGCAGCGTTCCAAAAGGGGTCACCAATGGCGGTTCCGCAACAAATGCGCCCAAAATCTGAAAAGCGCCGATGGACCGTCCTCCGATCACAGCAATTTTGAGCCAACAAGGGGGGGGGGGGGTAATTTGGGGTCGGAAGGAGCGAAAACTCAATTAACGCCCGTTGGGGGCGCCCTACAGTAAGGTAGCCGCAAACAGAGGGCTTGTTTTCAGGCCAGAAATCGCAGTCAGAGATTTTTTTTCTCGCAAATTTTTGATGAAATATGAGTCATCCATCCTTCCTCGTGCCGTACAAGTGGTTTGGGGAATTTTTTCAAAACCTCGCTTCTCTGTAGTTTCAAAATGGCGCCTTCCACGGTTTGTTGTCAAATGTTTGCGGAGTGTTTTTTTTTTTCAGGGGGGCGGAACCTGGGGGGCAGCGTTTCAACAGGGGTCACCAATGGCGGTTCCGCAACAAATGCGCCCAAAATCTGAAAAGCGCCGATGGACCGTCCTCCGATCACAGCAATTTTGAGCCAACAAGGGGGGGGGGGGGTAATTTGGGGTCGGAAGGAGCGAAAACTCAATTAACGCCCGTTGGGGGCGCCCTACAGTAAGGTAGCCGCAAACAGAGGGCTTGTTTTCAGGCCAGAAATCGCAGTCAGAGATTTTTTTTCTCGCAAATTTTTGATGAAATATGAGACATCCATCCTTCCTCGTGCCGTACAAGTGGTTTGGGGAATTTTTTCAAAACCTCGCATCTCTGGAGTTTCAAAATGGCGCCTTCCACGGTTTGTTGTCAAATGTTTGCGGAGTGTTTTTTTTTTCAGGGGGGCGGAACCTGGGGGGGGGGGCAGCGTTTCAAAAGGGGTCACCAATGGCGGTTCCGCAACAAATGCGCCCAAAATCTGAAAAGCGCCGATGGACCGTCCTCCGATCACAGCAATTTTGAGCCAACAAGGGGGGGGGGGTAATTTGGGGTCGGAAGGAGCGAAAACTCAATTAACGCCCGTTGGGGGCGCCCTACAGTAAGGTAGCCGAAAACAGAGGGCTTGTTTTCAGGCCAGAAATCGCAGTCAGAGATTTTTTTTCTCGCAAATTTTTGATGAAATATGAGTCATCCATCCTTCCTCGTGCCGTACAAGTGGTTTGGGGAATTTTTTCAAAACCTCGCTTCTCTATAGTTTCAAAATGGCGCCTTCCACGGTTTGTTGTCAAATGTTTGCGGAGTGTTTTTTTTTCAGGGGGGCGGAACCTGGGGGGGGGGCAGCGTTTCAAAAGGGGTCACCAATGGCGGTTCCGCAACAAATGCGCCCAAAATCTGAAAAGCGCCGATGGACCGTCCTCCGATCACAGCAATTTTGAGCCAACAAGGGGGGGGGGGTAATTTGGGGTCGGAAGGAGCGAAAATTTATCAGTGGACAGCGCTTCTCACTGGCAGCTCCACAAATTGCTCTCCTTAAATTACTCTAATTTTCCTCCTATGGTGACTTTCCTCAGCATTTTTACACAACATGTGAAACATTAGTGTATCCTGATCACCATGGTTCACCAGAAATTTCATATCATTATCTGGTTTTGGAGTATTTTCTGGAAGATTTTTCTTCCTTTCCTGCGCCCTTCGGGAGTCAACAGTCTCACTGCACATCAAGCCCACTGCATGATTTTGGTGACAAGTGGATCGCATTGTCTGCTGGCAACAATTGGATGTTCCTCAACTACTAATGAAGCGCTTCATATGCTAATGAACCCATTGAAAGCTTGTGACATCTCCAGCAGCAGAGAAGATAGTCTCTCTATTGGGTCAACAATGCCTACTGTTTCATCACTACACCCTCAACAGAGATATGCAACAGCATTTCTTCACTCTCTTAATGGTGGACCAGATTCCTACACTCAATGTCCTTTTCCTGATTACATTTGTTGCGACATCACTTCCCTCAATCTACTACGTAGACCGTGTGCATTCCACTCTGGAACCCGTGCAACTTTCTGTTCCGATCGCGATCCATGTATCCGTCGCACCCGTCGTACCCATCGTGGCTGCAAGGCTGGCAAACATAGGCGGAGAAAGACCAACAGGTGTATACCTGTTCTTATCGGCAATCGTCCATCTATCTACCAACCTGTTTCCAGTGCACAAAGACTGGAACATAAGCATAGTCGTAAAGACTATCGGCTCTCCACTAATAATATCCCGGTTCCCCTATCCAGCACTAGTCCTGTTACACATAGTAGAGTGGCGCTCTGGAATGCACATTCAATGGTGAACAAATCGACAGAAATATGTGACTTCATCATATCCGAAAACCTCGACATTTTGGCTGTCACCGAGGCCTGGCTCAAGGGTGACAGTCGTGATGGTCCTGTATTGGCAGAAATACAACACACCCTCCCAGATTACCGCCTCTTGAAACTTGCACGAAGAGGGAAGTCTGGAGGAGGCATTTGCATCATCCTGCGCACGAACTACAGGACCGCTTCAAAGCCCCACACCTTCCTAACCTTTGAATGCTTGGAGGTCACTTTTAACTCTCCTGGGCACGACTCACTCACACTTGTAACAATTTACAGGCCACCCAATGCACGAAGAGGTCTCACCACCGCGCAGTTTTTCGCCGAGTTTTCGCAGCTCCTTGAAACTTCCAATCTCCTCACAAGTCATGTAGTAATTTGTGGAGACTTCAACATCCACCTTGACTGTCCAATGCATCCTTTAACTAGAACTATGAATGACCTACTCTCTTCTGCTGGTCTAAAGCAGTTAGTTTCGGAGCAAACCCACACACACGGGCACACACTCGACCTATTAATTGTGTCTGAAAATGAACACTGTGTTGAATGCGTGTATGTTGTACATGCCATGCCATCGGATCACGCGGCTGTTGTCTTCAAAGCTGCCCTGTCACGCCCCGTCACCAAAAAGAACAAAGTTAATTTCCGTAACCTCCGGAGCATTGACTTTACTAGTTTCAAGACCAGCATCGAGGACTCATTTGCTAAAGTCACTCACCTAGACGCTCTAGATCTCGAAGCTAAAACAAATCTCTTCAATAACACACTCAAGACAACCCTTGACCTCCATGCCCCGGTTAGGACGACATATGTCCAACTTCGTCCACATGCTCCGTGGTACGACGAATCCCTTCGGGCACTGAAACGCAAGAAGCGATCGACGGAAAGGAAGTGGATGAAGTCCAAGTTAACTGTTGACAAAGAACTCATGCATCAAACCTCCTCAGAGTATCGCACGGCACTGAAAGTTGCGAAAAAAGGTTACCACCAACAGAAAATCTCCAACAGTAACCAAAGTAATCTATTCCGCATTGTTCGGAGTATGACAGTTGAACAACCTCTACAGGTTCTCCCCTCACACAACTCAGACAGGGATCTCGCCCAACGCTTTATCCATTTCTTTGAAGACAAAGTACGTGGCCTGCGTTTGGCATTTGACGTTGCAATACCTCAACAATCACAAGTTAATGTCACCGGGGTCAATCACTCCTTTGAAAGTTTTCTCAAGGTCTCAGAAGCAGAGGTCCTAAAGGTCATCAAATCTACAACGATCAAGACCTGCCCCCTCGACCCTGCTCCTGCATGTGTCATCAGCAATTGTATTGATGTTCTTCTGCCTGCGATAACTGATATAACAAACCAATCTTTGCAACATGGAATTTTCCCACCAATCCTTAAGTCGGCGCTCATCACTCCAATACTAAAAAAATCCTCACTTGATCCAGAGATCTTGAAGAACTACCGGCCTGTCTCCAATTTGCCTTTCTTAGGAAAGGTGATAGAGCGTGTAGTCAGTCAGCAACTTATCTCCTACCTCAATAGAAACTCCTTGCTTGCAACATTCCAGTCCACCTACAGACAACACCATAGTGTCGAAACAGCTGTAGTTCGAGTATACAATGATCTTTTACTCAGCCTGGACATGAAGGACGAAGCAGTTCTTGTTCTTTTGGACCTTACCTCTGCCTTTGACACCGTAGACCAATCAGTCCTGCTTTCTCGTCTGAACCATAGATTTGGACTGAAAGGTACTGCTCTAGACTGGCTTGCCTCATATCTATCGGGAAGACAACAGGGAGTAGCCATAGGAGATGAACGATCCGACTCTATGACACTGAAATGGGGAGTTCCACAGGGGTCTGTGCTGGGCCCACTCTTGTTCGTGTGTTACACAACTCCAATCCAAGATATCATAAAGGCAAGCGGTCTCTCCCACGCCCTGTATGCAGATGATACACAACTGTACATACCCATGAAACCCTCCAACAGACACCAAGCAACACAACAAATCGAGAAGTGTCTTTGTGACATAAGGGCATGGATGACAAGCAACTACCTCGTTTTGAACGACAGTAAAATGGAAGTGCTTCACTTATCATCTTCATACGCCAGAGGGACCCCAATGATTTCCCCCATAACCTCTGGTGACTTCTACGCTCAACCGACTGAATCAGTTCGCGATCTGGGTGTGATTTTTGATAGCCACCTTAGCATGCGCCCACAGGTCAATGCCGTATGCCGCAAAGCATCCTTTGCTTTGAGGAGAATTGGTCAAATTCGTCATTGTCTCACCAAACACACAGCAGAGATCCTGGTTCATGCGCTAGTATCATCACTCCTCGACAATTGTAACAGCCTACTAACTGGTCTCCCCGACAAGGATATACAGAAACTGCAACGTATTCAAAACTCTGCTGCCCGCTTAGTCTCTCTCTCTAAGAAACGCCATCATATCACCCCTATACTCAGAGACCTTCATTGGCTCCCAATCCAGCAGCGAATACAATACAAAACACTCCTACTCACGTTCAAGGCCTTGAATGGAAAAGCACCCAGTTACATCTCCGAGCTTCTCCGTCCATACATTCCGTCAAGATCTCTGCGGTCATCTTCTCAAGGCCTCCTCACAACAACCACAGCCAGGACCAAGTCATACGGCTCCAGGGCGTTTTCTCATGCTGCACCCGAGATGTGGAACGCCCTACCATCCTCACTTCGAGCAGTAGACACTCTCGACCGGTTCAAAACCACCCTAAAATCCCACCTATTCCAACTAGCTTATCCACACACATTGTAGAACATTATGTTTTCAGTCAGCTTGTAACTTTGTATAAATTTGTCTCTATGTTTATTGTTAAGCGCATTGAGATTTCTTTCGGTTATGTTATGCGCTCTATAAGAATGATTTATTATTATTATTATTATTAAAACTCAATTAACGCCCGTTGGGGGCGCCCTACAGTAAGGTAGCCGCAAACAGAGGGCTTGTTTTTAGGCCAGAAATCGCAGTCAGAGATTTTTTTTCTCGCAAATTTTTGATGAAATATGAGTCATCCATCCTTCCTCGTGCCGTACATGTGGTTTGGGGAATTTTTTCAAAACCTCGCTTCTCTGTAGTTTCAAAATGGCGCCTTCCACGGTTTGTTGTCAAATGTTTGCGGAGTGTTTTTTTTTTTCAGGGGGGCGGAACCTGGGGGGGGGGGGGCAGCGTTCCAAAAGGGGTCACCAATGGCGGTTCCGCAACAAATGCGCCCAAAATCTGAAAAGCGCCGATGGACCGTCCTCCGATCACAGCAATTTTGAGCCAACAAGGGGGGGGGGGGGTAATTTGGGGTCGGAAGGAGCGAAAACTCAATTAACGCCCGTTGGGGGCGCCCTACAGTAAGGTAGCCGAAAACAGAGGGCTTATTTTCAGGCCAGAAATCGCAGTCAGAGATTTTTTTTCTCGCAAATTTTTGATGAAATATGAGTCATCCATCCTTCCTCGTGCCGTACAAGTGGTTTGGGGAATTTTTTCAAAACCTCGCTTCTCTATAGGGTGCAGACCAGTAAATCGGTCCGAAATTGCCTGCGCGGGCCAAATCGCGATTTGCATGCCTCAAAATCTTCGGTATTTGAGCATGCTGTGGCCCATGAACTTGAGGGTTTGTAAAAAATATGGGTGGAAGCCGTGCACAGGACTGGTAGCTTGCAGTTCTGTGTAATTTGGATGTAATTTGCACCCTAAAAGCGCTCTATTTTGCAATGGAGTGTAGGCATCGTTTTTCAAAATGGCGATGGGCTTCAGGACTATTTTCAGGGGTGATCGTCTTCAGATGGAAATTTCTCCTAAAAGTCATCAGTTGACCCCCCGTAAATTGAACAGAAAGTGAAAGATGATGAAATAAGCTTTAATTTGATGGGTGTCTTGAATACCTTGGAGAGTTGTGAGTATTTTTCCCGAATTTTTGAAGTGGGAGCATTTACCATTGGGGTCTATGGAAGTTTATTTACTGGTCTGCTACCTTCGACAATCGGCGCTCTGTAAACTGGTGCTACCCTGCTAGTGTCTTATCTGAGAGACGTCAGAGTGTCAGACCTGTCAACTGGGAACCATAGACTGGTACTATGTCCTTCGAGGTGATATCAAGCGTTTGTTTCGCTCGTACTGGGCGCAGGGAAGGGCTGATCATCAGTGAGCTTCACGGAGTCTTGTAAAGGAAGTGGGGATGGCATTCTGGGTAATTTATCATGACCTATGTATAAAGCATCTGGCTGCAGCTGTTCAAGACCGCAGTTATCCAATGCGCGCAAATGCTATACGAAATCTTTCTCATAGAAATGCCACACATTCCCAACCTCGTCCCCAGTGCTTACTTTATTTCCAACCTGGTTTCCAATAGTAAACCCTGGATAGGAAACTTTCTTCCTGTATCCTGATTCGATACCGCAATTGGCTAGGAATGGATTTTATCGTGTACTTGGTGTTATTATTCAAAACGTGCAGTACGTGTTTTCGCGAGCATTTGTCCATGCCTTCTCGAAAATACTAATTTCCTTTCCAATGTGGTCATATTAATATGAAATATGATACTGCATGTTGTCTCGATAAAATCGTAACAGTTTATTTTTTAAAAATCGTGTTTTAGTAATTCACGCCGTGCTCGCGCTGCGACGAATTGACTCTGTTTTTACCCCAGACACTGCATACAAAAACAAACGCTAATGTAACGCATATCCAGGCACCAGACTATTGCTCATTTGCATACGTGTTCAAAAATCTTGCACATGCAAATGATCCAATACCAGGGTGAGAGAGCAGGTAGTGATGGGCGCGTACTGTTCGACACCCTGGGGACGAGGTTGACACATTCCATACCTGATGTGATTTCTTTTTCATTGCCGACCATTTGTGGACACATTTTTTTCAGCCGCATATAACTGGCAATGACCCTTCGCGAATTCGAAACGGAGCCTGAGCAATTGATGGGATTTAAAATTTACAAAACAGTTAAGTTCATGAAGCATAGCTTGACAATAGAGCCTACCTATTCATGGTGGCACACTGCATGACCACTTCCTACCGTGAGGGCAGTATGGCGTGTTAATGGTGCCATACACATTTGCAAATAACTAGCGATGAGGGCAATTTGTCAAGTTAACTTTCGCTCGTACTTCGCACCCAATACAGGGCGCTGGCGAGGTCTATGGGTTGCAGACCAGCAAATAAACTCAGGCTGCCATAAACCTTGGTGATACATGCCCCACTTCTCAAGATCAGGAAAATATTCACAACTGTCAAAGGTGTTGAGACACCCCAAATTAAAGCTTATTTCATCGTCCTTCATTTTCTGTTATTTTTTGGGGGGTAATTCAATCACTTTTGGGAGAAAATTCTATCCAAAGATGATCATCCCTAAAGGTGGTCATGAAGCCTGTCGCCATTTTGGAAAATGGTGTCTATATGCTTCATTGCAAAATAGGGCAAATTAAGGACGTAATTTCATCCACATTTTACAGAATTGTTGATTAGTCGCAGACCTGACCACAACTTCCACCCTTTTAATACAAACCCTGAAGTTCATGGCCCACAAAATGCTCTTATAGCAAACAATTGAGGGTATACAAATCGCGATTTGGTCTGCCCAATTCTGGGCAATTTGCTGGCATGCACTCATATTCCCTTCAAATAACATTTTGTGAAGGAGGCACAGGTGTTGCAAATGATTGCATTGGCGGATCCAGGGGGGTGCTACGGGGGCGTGCGCCCCCCCCCCCCGGCAGTGACCAAACATTTTGTAAAATAAGGCCATTTTTCACTCGAATGAGCCGTTGCGCCCCCCCCCCCCGGCACGAACCTCTCTGGATCCGCCACTGGATTGTGGGTAGCTTCTGCCTTTATATGGACATACATTCAGCGCGCGCTTACGTGTCAAGCGCGTCACGCGCTCACGGAAGTGTTGACCTTTTTAATGTGCAAACAAATTCTATCCAATGAGTGTTGGAAGAAATTACGTCATGAATCATGAAGATATTAGGTAACTGTAGATCCAAACTGGAAAATACCTGCCGATGGCGGCAGCATATCAAGTTAACGGTGGGTACACACAAAGTCTGGCAAATACCTGAAAATGAGGGCAGTAAACTATATCCAGTTAAATTTGAATGCAAACGGGTAAATACCTGCCGAGAAGGGCAGTACGTCAAGTTAACGGTGCATGCAATTAACTGGCAAACACCAACGAGCCTCAAACAAACAGCGGCTTGGCCAAAAGGGAGAAGGTGATTGGATTGGGGTGGGAAGAGGGGTGGGCGCGAAAAACGTCGCCCCAAAACTCCCACTGAAAAGTTTTTAGTCATATAAGTTACCATAGTTAACGGTTTTAACAGGGCGCCCCCACTGTAACATCAAGCTCCTCTTCCACTCGTCCCCTAGGCCCTATGGTGAGAACCCTGGTTACGCCACTGCCAACAAAAGCTTAGATTTCCAATGGGGGTGATTAGATGTTGAAGTCCCAGATTTGCGGTGGGGGGGATGCGGTTTAGGGGTGCAGTAGCGCCGCAGCAGCGTGAAAAGAAATAAGGCCTGACATGGCCTGAAGCAATACATCAAGATTTTTAATATAGGGTGATGACGTTATTCAGAAAACTTGGGATTTTCTTTTTATTATGTGACCAATTAACGTTGTCCATCGGAGAGGAGAAATAGCCCCGCCCCTTTTTGACACTGCTATAATCTAACATTCTGTGCAGATCTGTGGCCAAATGCAAAAACATTTGCTTGGCACCGGCTATCGGTGCCAAGGATGGATAATGTTCGTCCCAATATCGAGTCCCAATAAAATAATGTCAAGCAAACTCAGTGTGAAGTCTTTACGGTTGTGAATGTTTTTTTTGTTTTGTGCAAATATACATGTACTTAATTGCTTCCATAAAAAGAGTAAATCATTCTCGATCAGAACGACCGGGGAAGAGATCTTTATTTTGTCCCTCGTCAAATTAGTTCTGATCGATCCTGTGTTAAACAGTAAGGCCTATGCATAATAAAACAATACAAATTAATCCACATTCTTAAATTCATACTTTTATTTTCATACTTTTATCTCAGTACTATTTACATTGTAGTTGTCTCCGAAATAAAATACCCAATTCACTCTGGGAATTACACGTTTCCTTCCGAAGTAAATCACACAGATATGCAGCAGTTTACCATCATTAACAATTGATATTACAATCATTCGAAGGCATGATATAATGAGGGATGATGTCCTTCATTACACCAAAAGTTGTTGGGATCTTTTACGAAAGCTTGAACACAACAGTTTTTCTTTTGAAGTCATTACAATGTTGCCACACAAAAGCCTTAGACTCAATGCGTAGAGCGCCCTCAATATGAGCAGGTCTTTGTTAAACTGTGATACGCACGAAGAGACACCTTTTTCTTTCGTTGTCACCTCAACCTCGTCCCCAGGGTGTCGAGCAGTACGCGCCCACCACTACCTGCTCTCTCACCCTGGTATTGGATCATTTGCATGTGCAAGATTTTTGCACACGTATGCAAATGAGGAACAGTCTGGTGCCTGGATATGCGTTACACACATTAGCGTTTGTTTTTGTATGCGGTGTCTAGGGTAAAAACAGAGTCAATTCGTAGCAGCGTGAGCACGGCGTGAGTTACAAAAACACGATTTTTGAAATCAAACTGTTACGATCTTATCGAGACAACATGCAGTATCATATTTCATATTAATATGAGCAAATTGGAAAGGAAATTAGTATTTTTGAGAAGGCGTGGACGAATGATCGCGAAAACACGTACTGCACGTTGTGAATATACAGCACCAAGTACACGATAAAAATCCATTACTAGCCAATTGCGGTATCCAATCAGGATACAGGAAGAAAGTTTCCTATCCAGGGTTTACTATTGGAAACGCGGTTGGAAATAAAGTAAGCACTGGGGACGAGGTTGTTGTCACCTATTTAAATAACGAGATATGTTCTCTGTGAGGGCGCTCTATGTATGAGGTCTATTCCATTTGTATTCTGCTCTCACCACTTGTATTACACTGTTGCAACTATCTGTACCTATAATACTGATAAACCATATGGGCATTGACATGTGTATGTGATTCTTTCTAAAAGTTTGGCAGTATCGTTTTCAAACTTTGATACAAAGTGTTAAAACAGATTGTCAAACAAATAAAATCGCCCCTTCTGCAGCTGATCTATCTGTAGAATGTCCTATAAAAGAAAAAAGACCATTCATACCCGCACCTTTAAATTTTCACAGATTTTACGAAGCTTAAAAAAATTGAGATATGTAGACAGGTCACATGATATTCTTGATTTCCTTCTATCGCCATTTACAGAAGAAGATCGACGCAAGTGCACAATGCAATTAATTTTGAAAACGAAATATGGAAAATATGCTAAAATATTTACATCACAGCGTCGCCTCTGCACTTCAAGTTATCAAAACAAAGGTTTAGTGTGGGTTAAAATTTAAAAAGAGGTGAATTGCTCCATACACGTGTCTGCTTTAAACGGACCGAATATCAAGATCAAGACAATCTTTAACCTGTATAAAACGACACCAAATAAAAGGATGCTTTTTATTTACAGCAATAGAACCCAACTTGTGCGTGCTGCCCTCTTCATTTCACCGTCGCACCATCATTGATAACCCTTCACGAATCTCTGTGCCTACTGTTTTCCACGTCTTATTCTAATCACCTGTAGAAAGATGGAAATGCAAACGAAAGACATTTATTACCTGACACTTCGCTTGCATTTCTTATCTGATTTGAATTTAGCATCGACAGTAGAAGGTGGCTGACGTTCATCCAACGGATAGATGGAAACTTTGATGGGCTAAAATTAGAGTTAAAGAATATGTGAGGATGACAAAGTCTGGTTCCCAGATCTTGACATGTTGACAAATCTTTGGTCAGACAGCCGCCAATATCACATCATCAGAGTTTTCCCAAACACTTTTTTTCGTTGACACTCGGATAGGGAGCAGGCTACTCTTTTTGCAGTTTTCACCTCTTGAGGGCGTAATTTTGAAGGGGTCCTTATTTATGCTTCGTGATGATTCATGTACTTACCGTAGCAGAGAGTCTGGTGCTTCGGCGATCCCTTGCGGTATAACCGGTTGCAGACACAGTCGGCGCCAGTCAGCTCGGATTTGCAAGCTTAAAAAGACAAGAAAGTTGATTTGGCAATAAAAAAACGGCTGTTGATTGATCCGTATCTATGATGTCATGCGGGAATGTAGGAGCCGATCCGCAATTGAACGGAAAAGTGGTCTCCCCATTTATTGAAAATGACTTCTCCCGGAAATTGTGCCCCACAACTTAACAAACATCAGACCGTTGTGTAAGTCATTACATTGTCATCCCATAACAACAAAGAAAGAAAACGACACCGTAGCAACACAGAATACCAGAAAGCTATGTTTAAACAAATTATTATTTTTTTTTGGGGGGGGGGAGTTCACACTACTCACCGTAGAACGGGTTTGCGCGAACTTGAGCTTTCCCCCGTTTAGCAACCTCGTACATTTGGTTCAGAAAGCCTTCCCAGTTATCCTGCACGTCCTCGTTCCCACAGGCTACAGCCACAAGCAGAGCGACCACGAAGATGAAAACCAGGGACTTCATGATGCTGGAACGAAGACAAGAAACTGGATGTGTGAAACACGAGAACTGACTAATTTAGCACAAAAAAAAAGAAAAAAAAAAAGAACTTGTCGTGCCACCAACTTGAATAGTGTATCTCGCCTATGACGCGATTTAAACTCGGCGCCATCATGGACAGATACAATACTCTTGTCTGAACTCTGGTTGTTGTAGACAAGATGTTTATTTTGTCGTTTTGAATTCAGTAATAAAAAGACTGCGGTGATGTAGTCGAGTCCCCTATCCGAGTCCGAGCCGAGCCCGGTCTACGAAGGCTCGAGGTCGAGCCGATTCCAAGTCCAAATTGTAAAATCCGAGCCACGTCTAAGTCCAGTTGCGAAAGCTTTTTTTAGCCGAACAAGAAGGAGAGGGGCAACAAGGAAAGGACCGAGAGTTAGTCAATGCTTCACGCAGGACGTGCGCGTGTTTATGGTGTAAATCGAGGACACACACATGCAACACCATCGATGAATAGAGGACAGAAACTGAATGGCGAGGACTCCTCGGTTGGAACACGCGTACACAAAACCAATAAGAGCTGTTGCGAAAAAGTTAAATAATAAACAAAGGAAAGAAAATCCTCGATTTACACCATTAACAAACGTATGTGTGCGTGCACGAGTACACTGAGAATTCAGGTACCGTCGAATCGGCTGCTTACGATTAGACATATTCACATATTTAAACCCCGGGTTTTTTTTAATGGGCACGATGAGAGTCCGACAGGCAGTCCGAGTCAGCCACTAGCCGAGTCCGAGTCAAGCCGAGTCCATAAGGCCACTAGTCCGAGACGAGTCACTAGTCCCAAACAATATTGACTCGAATCCGGACTCGAAGTCCGAGTCCAGACTGGAGTCCTCCATCACTGAAAAACTGATGTGGGAGCGAGTCGAAATATATCTAAGAAAAAAAATTCACTGACGGGACTTGCATGTAAGACTGAAGGACAATGATCGTCAGAACAAATTTACACGGATTTGTTATACAGATATGGTGTTATCAGGGGAAACCACTGTATACAGGGTGAGTAAAAAAACACCGAAATCCAAAATAATGTTGGGACCATTGTTTTGAAGAAGTTCTGCATGTAGCATTTTCAAAATGTAGAATATGAACGCCCAATTCTTAAGCTTTCTTTTAGTACAAGAATCATTCTAATCACTTATGTACTTTTCAAGTTACAGAATTTTTAACACAACCACCGTTTTAAGGTTCTGTCCACGGATCACACAAAAAAGATCAGTGTTCTTTCAACAAAACGAAATGAAATCGCATAGGGATGTGTGTGAATTGTTTTCGTTTTGCCGAAAGAACGCACACCTTTTTTTTGTGATCCGCGGACAGAACCTTAAAACGGTGGATGTGTTTAAAATTCCGTAACTTGAAAAGTACATAAGTGATTTGAATGATTCTTGTACTTAAAGAAAGCTTAAGAATTGGGCTTTCATATTGGGCTTTCATATTCTACATTTTGAAAGTGTTACATGCAAAACTTCACTAAAACAGTGGTCCCAACATTTTTTTTTGGACTCGCCCTGTACAAGAGCCTCATAGAACATGCACAGTTTGGTTGACAGAGAAACTGCAATGGCATGTCACGGTCTCTTGTAACTTCTGAGGAAAATTAACAGCAATCTTCATTGTACCCACGCCTAATACTCGATTTGTTTTTCAAGTGCAACCAATTCTCCCCAGTTTGCTCCAATAATTAATGGTGTATTTACGGCGTGCAACGAATGCCGCACCCCAATTGGGTCTTCGGAATGATGGCAAACCTACATGGCAACCAGACTGCAGACAGCCATTCGAGCAATCTTCAAAATAACGACCTTTAAAAACGTTTCATTAAATTTCCTTTATTCAGCAAACTCACATTCCATTCGACAAACTCATCATTTCATTCGGCAAACTCATCATTCATTCGGCAAACTCGATCATCATTCCTTTCGGCAAACACATCATTTCATTCGGCAAACTCATCATTCATTCGGCAAACTCATCATTCCTTTCGGATTTCATTCCGCGAAATCATCATGTGCATTCGGCGATTACACCATTACATTCGGAGAATTCATCAGGATGAATTCACCGAATGGAATGATTAAATCGCTAAAATGAAAAGGTCTATTTGCAGAATACAATTATAAATTCGCAGAAAGAGGTGATAACATTGACGAATGGAATGACGAATTTGCCGAATGGAATGACGAATTTGCCGAAAGAAATGAAAAATCGCCAAATGGAAAGGTCTATAATGTAATTATGAATTCACAGTATGAGGTGATATAATTGACGAATGGAATGACGAATTCGCCGAATGGAATGACGAATTTGCCGAAAGAAATGAAAAATCGCCAAATGGAAAGGTCTATTTGCAGAATGCAAGTATGAATTCACAGAATGAGGTGATATAATTGACGAATGGAATGATAAAAGTGCCCAATGAAATGGTGAATTTGCAGAATGAAATGAACATTGGAAGCAAAAACATGATGAAATTGCCGAATGGAATGAAGAATTTGCCGAACGGAATGATCAATCTGACGAATCACAAGAAAGCGAAGGCAGCTTTGGCGTTTCATACTTTTTTTATGGGCATCTGATATCGTCTTAATCTCAGTTTGTAACCCTACAATTATTGATGGCGACTGGCGTAGAGCTATGCGAACATAATAAGTTTTGAGGCACGTTGAACATTTGAATACTTTAAACCACAACATCTCGATATACCGTTACACAAATGTATACCAATAAGATAACAAATAATAGAATCTTACATTGTTTTGTGAGTTGACAGTTGCAACTTGCAGGAAAGAGAAGTATCTAGCTGGCAAATCGACAGTCAGGTTTCTCCTAGGTCAATCAGCGGTCTTGGTATGTCGGAATGTCCAGATTTCCCACCTTATATAAACAACTCGGGAGACCTGCTGTAACGATTATGACTTTAACAGGTGTTTATTTCATCCTTAATTAAAGGTCGGAGACGTGAACCCTGGCTGATCGGTCTTGCATGTAATGTAAATATACAGTATGTTGACTTTTAACATGATTTTGTTCAAACTCCGACATTCAACCATTTGTTACAAAACTAGCCCAGGTCAAACTTTGTTTGGATATTCCGGCTTCGTTTTGGGCTTTGGCGTAATTATCGTGGGCTCTATATTGAATTAATTATTGTATTACTTACTGGACTTTAAATTTATTCCTGGGTAAATTAGCAACTTAAGTGTTACATCAACAGAACCATGACAAAATAAATAAGCTATGTTTTTGTGGAGTTAAGAATGATTACTGCTTGAACCAACTGAAAACTGCAAACTTTAGCCTGACGTTGGACGAGTTGACATAATTCAGAAAACGGAGCTACATTCATATCGGAGGGTCTCTACTCAAGATTTTAACAACACCAAACTGAGCCCTGAAGCCGAAGTTTAAGTTTTAACCGAGATTTGAAAATATCCAATAGATAAACTATCGCCCTGGAATGACAGTGTATGTGGTACTTGCGGTATCCGGCAACCATCAAAATCTTTTTGAACTCCGAATGAAGTTTACCTTTAACTTCTAAAAGGGCCGGGGCGGAATCCGCCCCTTCAACTTTTTCCGAGATACCCTTGCAATTTTTTTTCCCCGACCCAAGCTTTCCTGACTTTTTAGCCTCGAGTCTTGCGCATCTTTTGATACCAAAAACATAAAAGTCCGACCATGGTTACCGCGTAGCGAAATTTTTTTCGGCGCCGCGCGCCGTGAAAACTGAATTTCCCCATTCACAAAGCAGAATTGCCATTGATACATATAAATAATTGATTAGCCGATAATTCCAAAACCTTTTAGTATATAGTCATGAAATTTCTGTGATGTGTTAATATTAAGTTGTTCTATGCATGCACCAAGTTTCATAATTTTTCGTCACTCAATGGCCGAGATCTGAAGGGGGGGGGGTGGAATCCGCCCCCCGGCTGTGCTCAAAATAACCCGACATCTTTACAGTTAAAACTAAGGCCCTTGATGTTTTCATTCATATAAAAGATGAAACCTTCTAAGTGACAGTTATCTATACGGGCAGGTGTTTTGGCGTGGGACGTGAAGACATGCAGAAATAATTTCAACTTAATGAGCCGAAAGTCACAATAAAAGTCCAGAATCAAGATGAGAATCGAGATGCTGTACACTCGTTCTGAATTTCATCTTACCAAAAAATGGAGAAAGAAGTTTCAAGATGATGACGGCATCAGAATGTCTGCTATTCGCATCTACCTTTCAATAAGTAATGACATTTCTGGACTGGTTCAAGCTCATCATCTCTTTGATGGCTTAATGAGCGCGCTCGTTCTAATGGCTTTTCAATATGGCACATTTGTCACGGTATATGCAATAACAAAGGTATTCAGATTAAAATTCAAGTTGGTTAATGCCTGGATACACCTTTTAAAACATTCGATTTAGCGTGTTTCTTTTAAAATAAACACCGGTAAAACCTGATAGTTATCGAGAAAATTGAAAAAGGAAGTAGCACGCACAGATAGGTGTATAGAAGACAAAAGTGACAACATTTGAAGACATAAAGGGATATTGGCAGAATTGGCATCTCAACTGTTCTCCTTCTAAATCCTACCAATATCAGCTTGTATCACCGATGCTATTCGCAGGACTTTGAGCACGGGTCAAACTCCTTACACTGCTTCTGAGTTCTGAGGCCAATGCATGCAGCGCCCCCACTCGTACAATCATATAAAGTGAAGGACCTGTTTCTGTCCAATGGAAGCATCGTAGTGTAATGAAATAATGCCCTTAAAAAGGCAAAAGACCTTTTTATACCTTGGAGAAAAAATCCTGCCATGATCCAACGTCCGACCCACTTACAATTGAACTTATCAATTGTGTAGGTATTTTAAAGGTTATCGTGTTGATCACGTGACTCAACGAACCAGTGAGGCATGTGATGATGGTGATGCGCACAAACCCATGATTTTTCTACCAGGTGGGCACGTGGCCCTTTGGTATTACTGGCGCGTAACGCTGACGTATGATGTGACGTCACGTGTAAACGTTTTTATAGCGCACGCACCATTGCTTCTGGAAACTTCTAAATTTCGCTGAAGCATACAGAATAACTTTTTTCTTGGTAGAACATTTCTGAATGACCTACACAGGTTTACAATGATATTTGGAATGGGTCATGATTCCTGTCTCCTCTTCGAAGGGTAGATTGATGTGGCGATTTAGATAGTGACGAAATCAATATTGATAAACAGAAACCAAGAAAGTTTGTTTAAAGGGTGCATAAAATGAACTTTACACTAAATCAATTTGTGGCATATATCAATTTTTCTGAAACGTATCAAAAGCCACAAGACATCCCTTTTGGTATACTTGCAAAGTGCACTGTTTAAACATTAAAAATCTTTCATGCTTTTCTTGACAACTGATGGCGCTGTTGCTGTGATGTCACTGTACGAACAATCTGTCAATACACCACGCACAGATATATGTGTAGAATAGTTTATGCGGCTGATATGTGCATCAGATTCGAACCAGCCAACCGATCCCGTTAGCTCGGTGCGGTCGAGTGGTAAGACATCTGCACTAGAAAGCAGGAGGTCGTGGGGCTCGAGTCCCACCCGGATGATTTTTTCCAACTTTCACTCGGGAGGTAACACACTGAGTATACAGTGTTTAAACGTCGGTGAAGGGCAAAACCTATAATTTGATTTATATCACCCCGACGCAAAAATTCCATCTTATAATACGAACAATCTC
The DNA here is from genome assembly GCA_029964075.1 of Patiria pectinifera. Classification (NCBI taxonomy): domain Eukaryota; kingdom Metazoa; phylum Echinodermata; class Asteroidea; order Valvatida; family Asterinidae; genus Patiria; species Patiria pectinifera. Next base: position 11,780,689 of record CM057150.1, read on the forward strand.
TTCAGATCAGAGTTTTTCTCTTCAAATTGTTAACCAAAAATATTGCGCCTATTGAAAAAATGTGTGCACACAGTGTCATACTGTCATAATTGAAACAACAATGAGACACTGAAAGCAGACAAAATAACCTCAACAAACCCCTGAAATTCTGGTGACTTTTTGCTGGAGCAGATGTGAAACTGAAGTTCTGCCTTAAATGACATCACAGTTTGCTCAAGAATATGAAAGTTTGTATTAACATTAAAACAAACAAATGCACCAAAACGCCCTTAAATTGGCAATATGAAGATGAAAAATAAACTTAAATGGAACACACAGGTACATTTCAAGTTTTATACATTAAAACAAATTCATTACACAGACTTCGTAATGGTACCGCAAGTTTGAGAGTAATTGAAAATTCTTCGATGTGTATAGGCTACTTCTGTCCTTACTTGCATCGGTGCCAGTGGGATCAGATTGGCAGTATGATGTCTTAATTCTATGATGTTTGGACAACCGATTTTACGATTTTATTTGGAATAATTGTTTTCATTTTGAAAGGGCGATAATAAAGATTGAACGTTTTTAACATGCATGTGTGCCTTTTAAAATTAAAACTCCCACCCGTATTTTTATTTTGAATCCAAAACCAAAAGGATTTTTTTGTTGAAACTGAACTCAACAGACGTTCGAGTGAAAAAGAAGATGTCAGTTATCAGTTTCGATATTTCTGGGAATCGATACCGCAAACAGTGTAAATAAAGTCTTTTTCGATCCTTATAATGGGTTGTTTTCATAGTATGATGTTTCAAAAATTCGTATTATTGTTCTGATTATTATCGATACTTTTGATGCTATGCATATTTTGGAGGGAATGTCGAGGCGCTTATATAGTGGTCCTTTTAAAAGAAACAATCAACAAGCAAATTATTAACCTATCGCGGTAGAATCGCGTCAACGCAGCTTGTGAGATATTGTCCAATAACATGTATGGACACAGAACGCGCGAAATCTGAGACAAACAAACTTTAACGTACTAAATTCCATAGGGTTGTCTAAGGGGCGTGGCTAACTCGCAAACGGCGATTGGTCAATTGTGTACAAATGTAATGAATCAAATAACCACATTTATTTGCTGTCCGTCAAACATATAACTTATGGGTTGAGCTAATTTCAGAAATGATTTACAAATGGATACAAAAAACATCAGTGGCGAATCCATGCTTTCTTTATACGCATACTTATAATCCCCAATACCTATGCTGCCCAATACCGATGTTCCCCGAAAATCCTTACCCTATAACCCTAACCTTAACCCTAACCCTAAGGATTTCGGGGAACATCGGTATTGGGGAACATCGGGTAGACCCCTATTTTTAAGGGGCAATAGCTGCGGCGTTGAAGTCAGCACAAAATGTGTAGCAAAGGCGTGAAGTGATACCATTTACTGTACATTTCCTATATTAAATGACAAACGTTCTGGATAGAAAACTTGAATTGTTCTCAATAATCCGTAAAATATGGTTTACCTCGCCTGACAAAAGCAAAAATACTGAGCCACCATGAAATTCCTCCTCAATCCTTCCTTGATAATATTTGGTTTCTTAAAGACACATCTGCCAAAATGCCGAGGCATGATGGAAGCTAACGTAAGATGACACCAACGGGTCACACTTAAATCCCAACTGCTTAATGCCGCAAGTCCGGACTCTTCATCAAATATGGATCATGGTCTGGGGTAGCAAAGTGCGAGACCATAGAAAGCTTGAAGATCGAGCGACCTTGGATGAAAAACCAATTAATCAAGACAATGATCCATCACTCCTCCTTCATTCCTTCATGAACCGGAACTGATTCTTCGGTATATAGTATAATTGGTTAATGAAGTAAAAAGTGCAAGTTGATATGCTTGCTGTCTTATTTCACTGTGTGAGATGTTGAAAGTGGGAATCTGACGATTTGGTGGGAAAAAATTGTTGCAATGTTAGATCGAAAGAGTTTGCAACAGACATTTCTCGAGTTTTGGTTCAGTCCAGCGGCGTGGCTAAGGGGGGGGGGATAAAAAACAATCGTCGTCCCACCCAGTGACCCCTCTGAAAATTTGGGAAAAAACACAGGCCTATAAAGTTACCATTGTTAGCGGGTTCTTCTTAAAGTTCTTCTTTTACAGTTTTTTCTTTTATTCTCCCAACCCCCCTTGTTTTCGCGATTGGCAGTTTATTTAAACTGAATCGAATAGCGCCATCTATTGTCTGAAATAGACAGTATTTCGGTTTTGAACAACTCCCTCATGTGAAGATACTCTCCAGCTCCCCCCAACCCGCTGATTGAAACAATTCCTGGACACTTTCCAGTTTTATTTCCAGAAAATGACTCATTTTGCCTCCTCCCCCGGAACCAAAACCTGGATACGCCACTAGGGATGAGGATGAAAACTTTCCGGAAATGCAAGCTTCAAAACTTCAAAACTGGTGTGCTAGTCCTTGTTTTATTCTCTCTTTTCCACAACCACTTTTACATCCTTTATTGTACAGTGCAGATATCCTGGGGAAAAAGGTAAAAAGAGGGATATATCTTTAAGATTCCCCGTAGATTTTTACGCCCCTGATTTTAGGTCAAGAGGTCAGAGTTCAAACGACTGGAAATACGTTATATCAATCGCATCTTTTCTTATATTACAATAAATACGCCCCTATTGTCTCAAGTGGAACTTCATTAGATCAAGAGCATCTCTTATCAAGCTCATGTCATCTCAATCTAGGGATACAGGTAGGTCAACGATCAAAAGATCCATCCAACTGCTGCGACTCATTTCGTCGCGTGGGTTTCGCCTTGCTGCTCCGGCAGGTTTTTAATAAACTGCATGAATGCTCCTCCCCACCAAGGCTCAAGATGGGATATAAAAACTGGGCATGCGGCGGCGCTCTCATCATGGTTAAAAAAAATGTTCTGGTGAAATTACTGTGGAGCAGGATCTACTCCACAGCACAAGTCGCAACACACAGAGCCTCCAGTCGAGTTAATGAGAAAATCGGTGAAATGATGCGAACTGATTTGAACATAATTATCAAGCAAAAGGGCTACACAGGCCAGATTCAGTCGTACGGTTTTCTCATTATTCAATGGCCCTGCCCCTGTCAAGAAGTGAGAGGGGGCGTATATCCCCCACCCACCCCGGGTTTTACACCAATGATCGAAAGAAAAGGAAGCCTATAATTAACATTCAGGGAGGAATTCAGCTTGAAAGAACGGCAGACGATGAAAAGACATGGGTGGACAATATCAAAGACTGAACAGGGCTGAGGCTAGTCTTGGTCAAAGTCTGGATTTGTTTGTTGTTCCCCTTATACAGCCGGTCCGTGACAAGAGAGGTCGCTATGAACAAAATGAATATAATCCAGTCCTGGCAATATTGGCAGCGCTACCCGGGAAATTCCGAGCGTATACCACACGCGCATGCATTATTTTGAATACAGCGCACGTGAGGTACACTCGGAATTTCCTGGGTAGCGTTGCCAATATTGCCAAGACTGGATTTGATTCATCTTGTTGATAGAGACCTCCACAGCTGCGGCAACTTTACCGCATTTGTCACGGGACTGGCTGCAACACAATGTAGCACGATATGTGCCCGAGGAACCCCCCTTCTTTTGTGTTGGTCGTTGTGTTTTCAGAATCTAAGGAATTCTTTTGAGATATGGGGGGGGGGGGGGAGGGGTCGGGGAAGTAACAATGGTCTAGGGTAAATACGGTATAGGGAAATGGGGGGGGTACCCCTTTGTCATATACCATGCTGGGTATAGGCTGCAAAAAGGGGAATAAAAAACAGAAATCACGTCCGGTATGGAACGTGTGTATTTCAATGGAAAGTTTTCGGATAGCATTTGCGCACATTGTCTAACTGCGGTCTTGAACAGCTGCAGCCAGATGCTTTATACATAGGTCATAGACCACTTCCTTCACAAGATTATGTGAAGCTCATCAGAGTATCCCAGCGTCCTGTTTGCAGGGCAAGGGTACGAGCGAAGCGTCAAGAGAGAAATTATAATGTTGTCATAATAATAACATTTGTGAACAAGTGAGGGCGCTATAATGACGCCCATTTCTTTGTGAAGACAGAAGAAATTTCCCGTGGTAATTGACAGACAGTGAAGTTTAAAAAAATTGCAAAGAAATTGCTGTCGAAGCTCGTTATAAAAATCATTCTCGATCAAGAAATCATGAAGACCATTTTGCACTCATGACCAATATTTATTTTATAAAGTCAGTTACAGAATTTATGTATGGCCCATTGAGAAAACAGATAATACTTTTCCGGTCAAAATCAATTGTTTTTAAACAGGGTCCTGTCATCGTCGAATTTTCCCAAAGAATCATTAAATCAAAACAACTTTTGTTTCAAATTTCTCAATTTCTCAATAGAAATCCCGATTACATTTTTTTCTCAAAATTTGGTCTGGAGCCGTTATTTTCAGATACCTTACAGATACGGTAATAAAAGGGCGCCTGTCTAATTTAACAACGGTATTGTCCTTTACAAGCTAAGTGGCAGCTGAACCGCCTGAAAATTGGTCAAAGGCGAGCGCCCTCAAGTATTGTAAGATCAGAGCAGTTTATACGAATAATATTACTTCAGTTGCATGCGTTGCACAAAAAAAACACATGGAGAGCACCACTTTATCAATTCGGATTAGTGAACAGACATTGAGGTAAATGAAAATTCCTAGACAAAAATTGTTTTGGAGGACGATCAGACATACAGATGACTAAAGTTTGCCTTTTTATCTTCACTGTTGAGACTTTCAGGCGCTATTTTGAGGCCCCGTTTTTGCAACACTATGTACAGCTTAATAAATAAAGATACTGCATGGATTATACGCGCTACGGCTAGACAAAATTAGCAACATGGAGTCTGTCACACGAGGGCGGTGTTTCTACTTGAAGATGCACCCGTCAGTGAGAGTCGTGCAGTATAGACAGGCACGAAAACAAACATGGTTCTAGACTTCATCATCAGAAATCCTGAAGACAAATGCACAGATAAACAAAGATCAATTAACAGTTATTCAATGAAGAATATATTTCTGCAAGAATTTGTTTTACATTTATTGTTCAGCCCCGAACATAAAAAGGAAGTACCAAAAAAAAACTTGCTCCAACGTAAACCCAATCAAGCACACAACCTTGTGGTAAATTCATACTTTGAGGGGTCAAGAAATTTTCGTGTGATCTCAAGCATGACAAACGAGCCGAGGTATAACAGGGTCGAATTGCACTTTAATAGGATATCTTTGTGTAACTGGCCACAATTTTATTGATAAATGCGCATTTGGTAAACTGAGTTGGATCTAATTTGGGTGTGCAACCAACCCTAAAATCAAATGCATCTACCGCCAGCACAGCTATACTGCACACTGGAAAGTGAAACCTAATTGTTTGTGCACGCATGCGTCGTGCGCCCGCTCAAGAGTAGACCTCGGGTCACTACTCGAACAAGCTCAAAGAAATTAGCCTATTCACCTTTGAGATATGGCAGGCACAAAAAGAGGGCGCTGTTAGATTTGGGTAAAGTTTTTGTATTTACCCAAACTGAATAGCCTGCTGCTATAATTGTGTCGGCCATACCTCAAACAGGCTAAAAAAGGCTCCGATCGTTTGACATCAAAGTACCATGCGACCATCCGGTCTCCATGTGATCGGCCACCATTGCAGTAGGGAAGCGTTGATGAGTAACCAACGACTAGCATTGTAAAAACTAGACAGTAGGTCTTATTTTCATGTAAATTAATCGCAAATTCTTTATCAAAGGGCATAATGGTCACTACCGGTGCCGTGAAAGGTTGTCATATCGTGCCGACCTATGGTTGTTGGCTCCGCGTTTTTCTCACAGTTTTGCCATCCATCACAGCTTTGAAGGCTTGCCTACTATTTACTGTATGGTGTGCTATACGATCTTTGCCTACTACAATGGCGACCCGGATGTAGGCTTGGTCACGTGGGTCAATGAGAAAGACATATAGACATACAATAGACCGGATCATCGCTACTTTTTTTTTTTTTTTTTGGGTCATTCGACATTTATCATGACTGTTTTCATTGGATTTGAATGTTACTCATATAATTATTAATTTATTTATTTACAAAGTTATCTCACCTAGTCAGTTTCCCTGTGTGGTTTATTTGAAAAATATGAAATTAAAAAAGCCGTATCCTCTCCGACTACCAAAGACTGCAAATCGTCCAAGATTGACAACGCGTACGGTTTAAGAAAAAAAAATGATGCAGTTTGAAAAGTTGCAAAATTTAAAGAGTACGCGTTTGGAAATTGCTGCGTGACAATGTTACACTGCCCGAACCGAACGGCAGGGAATGTCGATCGCACAGTGCTTGCTCGCATGGGATTAAGCGAATTGAATTGCCTGCACTGTGTTGGGGCACTGTGCGGTCGGATGTATTAGCGCCTTGAGCATCTGCGGTGGACATGTTGCGCTTAATTAATATCCATTATTATTAGTAGTATAACATTATTATTTCTGAAAAAAGTGCGGACAGCATTTCTATCACACTGACCTGTCTATTTCTTGCACTGACGGCTTCGGCCTCTGGATCGGTCACACTTACAGGGTGACCCCGAATCGTCAAAGCATCCTGTCAGACGAAAAACAAAAAAATAAATAAATAAAAACAGCCCAAATATCTTTAGCCCACTATAAACACACTATCGGTTCGTTGTTTCGACGATATTATCAGCGCTTTTGTAGAAAAATGGATTCCTTCGTGCAAACAATCACGCTTACTAAAGGTACACAGGATAATTTGCTTTTTGAGCATTTTTTTAATCTTAAGAAGAGGGCATAACAACTAACGTTTGAAGTTACAGCTCAGTGGATAACCCTCGTTTTTAGAAAACTGAGGCAACATAATAATGTAGGCCTACTAGTCTCGAAACTAGATTCTATTGGTAACGCGGGCACACTTTCATAAACCACCTTCACTGATTGTTTTGGTTTCTTCCAAAAGATACCATTTCAGGCGAATAATTTCACAGGACATTTGGTGCCAGTCCTGTCTTTACTTTGAGCAAGGATTTCCTCGTTTAATTGGTAGGTACTTTTCCGGTAGGTATAAGGTTCCTACTGTTTTAAGAACTTGATCACAAAAGAGAAAAATAGAGCGCTAAGGCATTACGTTTCAGTGAATCTCGTGTTAGAATCTGCTTTATGCAACCCTTCAAGTGTTCATTTTGTCAGCGAGTAACTCGCAAGCCCAATTACAAGTCAGGGCCCAATTTCATAGCACTGCTTAACAGTAAGCAGAAAAGTTGTGCTTACTATAGCGGAAAATCATGCTACTGCTTAAGCACTATTTCATGCCGTGAATGTGCTTATAGTTGCGTGCGCATGGAGATTTCTATTGTTACGTCGCTGATTTAAGCCAAGTTTTCTTCAGAGGTTAAGCCTGCTTTTGCTGTGCTTACTGCTTAACGGTCCCTATAAAATAGATGGAGGCTTGGTAAGTACAAAGCCGGCTGTAAAGCAGTACTATGAAATTGGGCCCTGGCCAAAGCTATCTAGACAGGAAACGTGATCACAGTTCATTTAGCTTGACACTTGAAGCGGTTATTAAATTGTGATGATTAATTTGAAGTCTGCATCTTGACTGACCGATGAATCGCATTCCTCTTCCTCGCTTCTGCAGGTACAGCGGCAGGGCCTGAGCCTCCAGCTCCTCCACCGCGCCTCCCTCCTCCTCGTCATCCAAGTCTTCGTTGATGTAATACGGACTGGCCAAAGCAACTAGGGCCGCCACAAGGACCAGGGCCAACAGACACTTAGCGCTCATGATGAATTCCTGCAGAACGAGTTGTAATGAGTCACTGATTTTTGTGACTCGAGTCGAGTCGAGTCATTTTAAAGAAGTGACTGGAGTCGAGTCGAGTCATTAGGTCAAGAAGGTCGAATCGAGTCGAGTCACAGTGTGTAGTCGAGTTGAGTCGAGTCGAGTCAAATATTTAGCTCCAGTCAGTTCGAGTCACGAATATTTGAACACTGTAAAAACAAATAAAGTCAAGAGAGAAAGTCATTTGTATCACTTACAGTTTAAGAAGTGAAACTTCGGTCTTATGAGCTATCCGGTTTGGCTTCGGATCTAGAATTTTTTTCGCTGATCGCTGACAACATCGAAACCAAATTGCATTATACAAAACTGTTTCTGATTATTTAAAAGTAAGCATGTATCTGTTTAATTTTTTAAAAAGGAGGGCATAAATTTAGCTGGCGTTCGAATACAAGAGTTTAATAAGAAATCGCCCAAAGCCAATGATGAAACCACAAATTGGAAAATGTGTTTGTTTAAAGTCCGGTTCCGGGATAGCATTTTGTGCAATCCAGAACCGCAAGGGGGAAGTCTGTGACACGTTGTGTGTTTGTACATGACAAGCGGCCGCTGTACCGTACGGTATTCGCAAAGTTAACATAAATTCGCCACGTTTACATAATGTTTGCACCGTAAAGCCCGGTTCATTCTCGGCGCGAAAGCGAAAGCGAACGCGAATTTGTGACGTCATGGCAAATATTCGCCCTGCAAATTCGTAAAAGTTGAACATATTTCAACTCGGGCAAATTTCGCAGCGAATGTTTCATAACGTCGAAGTCGCTTCGCATTCGCAATGGCATGAAGTATGAACTGGGCTTTAGTCATTGCAAACATTTTTCGCAAAGTTTTGGTTTTATTTTTGGGACTCGAGTCTTATTAGCATTCGCTCGAGTCGAGTCGAGCCTTCTGATGAAAGACTCGAGTCGAGTCGAGTCGCTTGCTCGCAGTGACTCGAGTCGAGTCGAGTCATGTACCCAATAGGGACTCGAGTCTAGTCGAGTCACCAAAAATTGTGACTCGAGTCGGACTCGAGTCGAGTCATTACAACTTAGTGAATAGTAGCAAACTCTGACAAAGTGGCACCATTTGGCCATTTTTGTACTCTCTAAATTTCAAAGAGTGAAATTAGGGACTAGACTCTTTAGAGTGAAAATCACTCCTATGTTTGATTGAAATAGTCTGATAAAAGAATCACTTCAGACGAAGCTCGATCTCTACGATTGAGGGAAGTTCACTCTTAAACGTCTAGTCCCTAGTTTCCGACTGTGGGAGTGAATCTTCACTCGAATGGAGTGAATGTTCACTCTTTGGAGTTTAGAAAGTTCTTTTTCCTATTTTTTTTTTTACCTTGCTCCTACTCTCTAAATTCCAAGAGTAAACAATTCACTCCACAGACTGAAACTAGGGACCGGACGTTTTAGACTAAAATTCGTTCAATTGAAAAGATTTACATCACCCCGACGCGAATTCCACCCAATGAATAGTTTCACTGCGGTACCCGCTGCTGCATCAGATTCGAACCAGCCAACCGATCCTGCAAGCTCGATGTTCGAGTGGTAAGATGTCTGCACTAGTAAGCAGGTTTGAGTCCCGGTCACCGTTAGTGGTTTTTCTCACTTTCACACGGGGTAACATACTGAGTATCCAGTGTTTATTCGTCGATGAAGGGCTAAAAACCTAAGATTGAATTTACATGACCTCCTGAAAGCCCGCAAAAGTCCTACTTTTGTCCGTTTTTGTTGTTGTTGTTGAACATTTAATCGTACTGTTCTTCTTTTTCACCTTGGTCTGCTTGAAAGCCTTCAATGGGTGCGACACGAAGTTACGAATTATGATAGTTTTGCCACACCACGAAGTGACGGATCGTCTATGGACTTCGTGCTCACGAAACGACACTTCGTGGTGCGGCAACTGTTATAAACGATACGTCACTTCGTGGTGCGGAAACTATCCACGGTATATTTCTTCGTGGTGCGACCGACGGATCATACTTTGATGTTGCTACTTTTTGGAACAACATTCGCCTGAAAAGAAAAGCGGGCGTGAGTTGTACCTCCACCCCCAGAAAACCGTACCAACGGGGCCAGCAAGTCTTTTGGCGATCTCACAAACGAAGGTTCTTCTTGCATTTACAAATAAATTCATTGGGAATAAAGTAGATATTTTTTATTTAACGGTTAACTTAATATTGAATGAATTGAATTGAATTGAACTGGTTTATTGTTAAATGTAAAAAGTCATCGCGGCAATCTGCTTAATGAAGTAAGGAGAACTTTAGTGCGACACAAAAATTAAAGTTGGCCGTTAAAAACAATATTAAGACCACGAGCGAACTAAAAATGGGAAAATGAACATTAAGAGGCAAGAGCACATCTGGCTAATTATACACACATGCACCGCAGCAGCGCATGGACTTTTTGATAGACGCGCATTATAGGGATAATTTGTTGTGATTGATGCAAATGACATTTTAAGATGAATAAGCAGGGCGTCTAAGCTAACCAAGAAGTTCTAGAAAAATCGCTGCGTCTGGAGCCAAACATGGACCTCAAATTTCACAGTTATCAGAAGTTCGCTTCGTATAGATTCAATAAAATGTAACGGATACTTAAAATTGGTGTATACGTGCTTTTTGGGTGTGGCACCTTGACAAATAGATTTTCAAATTGAACTGATAATTTTCTAGCATTGTACAATAGTTATGAGCTTTCCAATTAGACATCGCACGAAAAAAATGGCCCATGACAAGCAATCAATTAATTACAACGTTTGAATTAAGAGCAGGACGCTCCTAATTCGCTTTGAATAGTGTGCGCAATTTTTGATCAGGAGCGCGCCATTTAAAACCACTTTTTAAAACTGCATAAAGGCCTGCCAAAACAAACAAGCACATTTTTTTTGTTACCGACATTATATTCCTTTAAATTTTGTTCGGAAAAGAAATCAGAATTTTGAAAAAAGCACGTAAACACCAACTTTAAACTAAAATCCTCCAACTGAAGAAACAAAAGAGAAAAAAAGAGAGAACTAGAAATGTGTTTGTGGACAAACCCAAGCTGTTTCGGATATTTGAAATACTCTGTGCACATGACGAACAATCAGTGATGTCACTGTAAATGTCATCTATATAACGGCACATTATAATACATACATGTACATGTCAAGATAGAACCAAATCGAACATTATAGTTCTGTAGATATAGACCTATAAAAGAATAATATTCCCCTTTAAGGGACGTCATATGACATTTGATGATGACGTCACTTCAATTTTCATATATAAACCATCCCTGTGAATGTGCATACCAAGTTTTAATCCAATTCGAAGTTATAGCGATTTGAAGAAATGCTCATTTAATGTCACGTCACGTGACACATGACGACGTCATCGTTATGAACTCACTGGGGACCACCTTAGGCTGCTGGTCTTACTAGTGTCTGACAAGTGTAAAGTCAATCTGACATACATGTATGGAAGTGAAAAAGTGAATCAGTTTGAAGAAAAATGTGTACAAACCAATAAGGAAACAATGCATCTTTCATGTGATGTAACCTGACACCTCATGACGTCATGATGATGACTTTCTTCTAAGACCATCTGTGGGTGGTAGTCTAAGTGTTTTCCAAGTCTAACATGGATCGCATTTACGAAAGTGCCAAAGTAGAGTGTTTTAAAACGTGTACAAACCCTATGGGGAAAATGCATCTTTAATGTAACGTAACCTGAAACCTGATGACGTCACGATGACGACTTTCTTCTATGACCATCTATGAGTAGTGGTCTAAGTGTGTACCAAGTATAAGGTCGATCGAATTTACGAAAGTGCCAAAGTGGAGCGTTTTAAAACATGTACAAAACCGGAGGGGAAAATGTGCATCTTTAATGTGAAGTAACGTGACACCTGATGACGTCACGATCATGAATTTCTTCTAGGACCATCTGTGGGAGACGGTCTAAGTGTGTACTAAGTGTAACGTTGATCGGATGTACGAAAGTGCCGAAATGGAGCGTTTTAAAATGTGTACATTAACCCTATGGGGAAAGTGTATCTTTAATGTGACGTAATCTGACATCTGATGACGTCATGGACACGAATTTCGTCTAGGACCATCTATGGGTGGTGGTCTAAGTATGAATTAAGTTTCAAGTCGATCAGATTTACGAAGATGCCAAACTGGAGTGTTTTAAAACGTGTACAAAACCTAAGGGGAAAATGTGCATCTTTAATGTGAAGTAACGTGACACCTGGTGACGTCACGATCACGAATTTCTTCTAGGACCATCTGTGGGTCGTGGTGTAAGTGTGTATTCAAGTGTAACGTCGATCAGATTTACGAAAGTGCCGAAATGGAGCGTTTTAAAACGTGTACAAACCCAATGGGGAAAAATAAATCTTTAATGTGATGTAACCTGACACCTGATGACGTCACAATCGTGAATTTCGTTAAGGACCATCTGTGGGTGGTGGTCTAAGTATGAATTAAGTCTGAAGCCCATCAGATGTATGACGGTGCCTAAAGTGGAGTGTTTTAAAACGTGTACAAAACATATGGGGAAAAATGCATCTTTAATGTGACGTAACCCGACACCTGATGACGTAACGATCACGAATTTCTTCTAGGACCATCTGTGGGTGGTGGTCTAAGTATGAAATAAGTTTAAAGTCGATCGGATTTACGAAGATGCCAAACTGGAGGGCTTTAAAACGTGTACAAAACAAATGGGGGAAAATGTATCTTTAAAGTGATGTAACTTGACACCTGATGACTGTACGATCACGAATTTCTTCTAGGAGCATCTGTTGGTGGTGATTTTAGTATGTACCAAGTCTGAAGTTGATCAGATTTACGAAAGTGCCAAAAGTGGAGTGTTTTAAAATGTGTACAAAACATATGGGGAAAAATGCATCTTTAATGTGACGTAACCCGACACCTGATGACGTCACGATCACAAATTTCTTCTAGACACATCTGAGGGTGGTGGTCTAAGTATGTACCAAGTCTCATGCCGATCGGGTTTACGAAAGTGCCAAAGTGGCATGGTAGAAGAAAAACGTGTACAAACCCTATGGAGAAAAGTGGAAAAATAAGAAAAAAAAAGAAAAAAAGAAAAAAAAGAAAAAAAAAAATCTTAACGAAAACAAGAGCTGTTTCGGTGTGTACACCGAAACAGCTAATGAAATCAAATATGAAACCAGAAATACTCAGTTGATCGGTTGCTTTGCGTCATCTCCGTCTGTTTGCTTGAAATGATGTGAATTTTTTAAATATTTTGTTCGCGCTGTTTCTCGTGAAATACGAGAACAAACAAAACGAAAATTGTTTGGGCTACTTTCATCTTTTCAGCAAGCTCCGTCCAGTATTAGAAATCAATTGTGTGGTCATATCTAACAGTAGTGTACAGCAAAGTCAGAAGAATAACATCTTGTTAACACTTACCGTGAACTTGTTTGCGGCGTTCCCGAAGACGAAAGATGCTTCGATGTCAAAATCTGCCAGAAGTTGTGCTGATGGCCTGACAAAGGCTTGTGATATATATGCAATTTGTGGCCCTGCTCGCTTCAATCAGAAACCAACCAGCCCGGAACAACCACAGGACCGACACAACGCGTCGATGGTTTAATTTGATGGTAGCTCCCGGCTTGATACCTTGAACAATATTTTCTATTTTTTTTCCAATCATTTTATTATTTTTATTATTATTTTTTCCCCAACTTTTTACAAGCCAACACCCCCGCCAACTGGAACATTTCATCGACCGTTCAGACGACAAATATTCAGCGAGGCGTCAAGTTCAATTCATCAACGGATATCCCTGCTGTGAATTTGAATTATGAAATAACTACAATTGCCTTGCATTTTCTTGTTGTTCTCAATGCTTGGTTGGGTGTAACATGATGAGTCATTTCGAACTTCTTTTTTTATCAATTCGTTTGCTTCAGATACAATGGTGTTAACAAAAATAACACTGGCTTGTTTTTATTCTCATATATTTTAATCGGCATTAGCTTTCAACGTAATTTTATTTCCTTTTTTTGATAATTTGTTTATTCTAATACTGCTTTTTATGAAGATACACTTTTTTAAATACTGATGGAAATATTTTTGATTGATGATACAGGGTTTCTCAAAATAAAGTATGTCCATTTTTAAATAAATGTAAATTATCAGAAATGGACGGAACATTTTAGAAAGAGGCAACTACAACTGGAAAAGACCAGGCTGTCTTCTATCCAATGGTGTTACTTTCATTACATAACTGCCATTGATGACTGAACAAACATGGTCTCTATGAAAGTCGTTAAATCAGGGCACTGTGACAAGTATTTAATATTCAGCACATATCTGATAATTTAGCCTACATGTCAAATGGGCATACTATATTTTGAGACGTACTATGTTTTTGAGACACCCTATATTTTTGAGACACCCTATATTGTTGAGACAAGCTTACCAGAACACACTGAAACTGACCGTGACAACATATTGTAATCAGTTTTCCCAATGAACAAAGACATGTTCTGAAAACACTGACTATTCTTCTAGTTATTACTAGTCATCCTTCGTCAGTTTTGACGACAGGCTGAGTGTCCTCTATCGAACTGACTATTACCTACATTGGTCTACGCCAAAATGTTAGCCTGCAGTTTTTAGTACAGAAACCTTAACATGCATATCAACCGAAGCACGTTGGTTTAAAAATACTCTCTTTGTGATATGTTTCCTTTGTCGAAGATGTTGGGTCAACCTCTGCTTTAAAGTGTGGGTATTGGGGTGTTCGGTGGCTACAACACAACGGAGTGCCTTCTAGCGGAATGATCCCGACTGCCAGACGGTAGTACCATTAAATCTCTGCGTCGAGTTAACAACAATCCTCATCACCGGGGAAAGTAAAAAGGCAGCTGGCCTCACTGACACAAAACTCCGTGCTCTGCTGAACACGCAATAACTCGGCCCTCACCCCGAGAGACAGATTTTCCAATTATCACTCTGACAATTTTCTGATTTTCATGAACATGATCACCCGCTCGAAAATGTTACAAGTTCAGGCCCAACAAATATTTTGGGCTTTTTATTTGACGCCTGCGCTTACGCAACCTCCCAAATGACAATGACATTTCAGCCGATACGACCTGCTTGCTGTGTGGCTTCGGAAATCGTATATGATTTAATCTCCTTTTCAGGGATTACTTTAAGTAAGTCTCTTTTTTTCGGGGGGGGGGAAGGAAAACTATCTTGAGTATGGTTTTGGTATAAATGATACTGCAGATAATGGGTCCATTTTGAGCCCGACCTTTTGTAGCTAGGAATTTAAAATGAAACGACCAAAATCCGATTCTACGTCGAAGCCGAGCTTTGAAAAAAGAAAGGCCTATGATCGAGGTATGTCAAGTAACGTCGTCACTCAATTTTGTTTTTGTAGGCTTACAAATCATTGTGTGTGTGTACATCTGCAAGATTTGTATGGGTAAAAAGCTGACAAGTTTCTGTGAGTTTCACACTACATGTATAGTATCTTCTCCGTACATCCACAGACAGTGGATGAGTTTCAGCAAGATGGCCTATCATACTGGGGGAGTGTGGCCTAGTGGTTTGGGTTTATGACTCATGATCAGAGGGTCAGGGGCTCGAATCTAGCCACTGGCCATATGTTGTGTCCTTGGGCATGCCACTTCACCCCCACTTACCTCTCTCCACCCAGGAGTATAATAAGTACCGGCATCAGCTGGGCCTGGGGAGTAAACTATGACGGACTAGCATCTTGTCCTGGATATAGAAATGTTCTCAGTCGCTTCATCCTACCAGAGATAACCAGAGATAAACACCGGCATGATTGGCTTGTAACACACTGCAAAACTGTGTTGAGCTATTAAACACTTTTACAAACACGTTATTGCTATCAGTTTGTTAACATGATTACATACCTACTAAACATGTTTAGAGCAAGGATGGATAGTGTTCAGCCCTTGAACATTGATGTTTAGGAAATGAAACATAAAGTTGAGCTTCTAAACATGTTTACAAAGTGATAGCAAGATTGTGTTTGATTGCAAAACACAGTTTTTAGAGTGCAGACTTTTCTTTTTTTACTTTTACATTCCCAGACAGTGGATGAGTTTTGGTATGATGGCTCATCACGCCCATTGCGCCAATTTCCCATATTTCTTTTTTTTCTGGGTATGCATTACCGTATAAAATTCTGGTCGATAATTCAGTTAAATAGTTTATTTTTAAATCTATAAATCTAGGATTAAAAAAAGAGCAATTTTTGAATTGTAGAAACTTGTGAACTTACGTCTACTACCAATTGGATACACGTCTGTTTACTCTCTAAATTCCAAAGAGTGAAAATTCACTCCATTCGAGTGAAGATTCACTCTCACAGTCGGAAACTAGGGACTAGACGTTTAAGAGTGAAATTCATTGAATCGTAAAGATCGAGTTTTCACTCGAGCTTCGACTGAAGTTGTTCTTTTTTTCAGACTATTTCAATCGAAACTGAGAGTGATTTTTACTCTAAAACGTCTAGTCCCTAGTTTCACTCTTTCGAATTCAGAGAGTACACCTCCATAATGATGCCCTTATAGCGCCCTCGCTGTTTAAGCACAAGACCTATTGCGACCCACTTCACACACGCTGTCAACGCTGCCACATTTCAGTGACTGTGGTTTTATTTGATCATAACCACACCGACCTTGATAAGTCAAGCGAAATCAAATTCATACTCCAACTGGCGGCATTCAAATTGAAGAGAAAGAAGGCCAGTTCATCT
This sequence comes from Patiria pectinifera, assembly GCA_029964075.1. Taxonomy (NCBI): domain Eukaryota; kingdom Metazoa; phylum Echinodermata; class Asteroidea; order Valvatida; family Asterinidae; genus Patiria; species Patiria pectinifera. The sequence goes on from CM057150.1 coordinate 11,797,319, forward strand.
AAGGCTAATTCGTCGGCGATTTATTTCTGGGCATAAGCACTGAGGCTAATTAAACCTCTATCTAATACTAATTAACCCTAGCACGGATAGCGTGAGGTCAATTGAGCGTACGTAGTTGTCCCCGTTGACCTAAACGAGTAAATTAAAGCAATCCCGATGCATTGTGATTGGTATACATTTCCCCATGCTTATCATTCAAATAACATACACTGAAAAATTACTTTGGTTAAGTTTACCCAAGAAAGGGTGAAAACTGCAACTACCCAGAATTGGGTTGTTCTATGACCAATTGTTTGGGTTATAATTTCTGTTAAATTCAACCAAAACTTGTGGTCATACAAGACCAAACTTGGTCTTGTATGACTACAACTTTTGGTTGAAGTTAACAGAAATCATAACCCAAACAATTGAGTAAAGAACAACCCAATTTCGGGAAGTTGCAGTTTTTACCCTTTCTTGGGTAAAATTAACCAAAGTAATTTTTCAGTGTATTTTTTTTGGTTCCTTCAGGTAAAGAATGACCAACATTCTGGAAGACTTTGCTAAAGGGTGCAGGAAGTTGGTCAAGCATTCGCGAAGTGCCAGCCCGTTTGCTAAATTTTTGGTGCATGTGTGTAAATTGATAATTGCAATGTAGGCTCATCTTAGGTCGTTACCTTGCAAATGACATTAAATGTCTTAAGGCACTCCAATTTTGTCAAGTCCCCAGACCTAAAGACATCTGAATATTTTGATCAACTTTAGATCGGGACCAACAATTATTTGGTGACACGACGGGGCAGATTGAGGCTGGTTCGGTTACTCTGATATTCCGTTGGTGTCAGCTAAAGCTCTGAAAATGTTAGGTTAGTTAAAGCAAATATAAAGTAGAAAGATTGCGGGTAGCATCATGTGGAAGTAGTACAGGCGCGGTTCTACAGGGGGGCTAGGGGGGCTGTAGCCCCCCAAAAATTTGGTCTAGCCCCCCACAATAAATTCCGTAAAAAAAAAAATATTGCATTAGCAAAAAGGGGGATGTACATGCAAACGGTCTTCCCCTAAAGAAGAAATAGCCGTGACGAGGGTGCATTAGTTAATATAGTGTGAATGATTTTAGGATTTTATTGGCGCTCCCCATTGAAAATATGGCATGAGCCCCCACCTATTGATTTTCGGAGGCCTAAGTGTCTGAAAAAAATAACCGGTCAACATTTCAGCACGCCTCCCTGAAAAAATTCTGGATCCACCGTGCTAGCCCCCCCCCCCCAACAAAAATATTGGTTCTAGAACCGCGTCTGAAGTAGTATCTTCTTGGAAGAAGTGTGGTTCTGAAAAGAACCGGCTGGTTGAGTGTAGAACTCGACGTTTCGGACAGTGTGCTCTGTCCGTCCTCAGGAGGAGGATTTGACCGTGGTGATGTGTATGTGGCCTATTTTCGAGTAGTATCAAAGGGGTGTAAATGGCGCTACCAACGTCAAAATAGTCCCCCCTTAAAATATATATATATTTCTGCGGCCAAAAACATTTTGGGCAACCTTTTTTGAAATAAATCAAACTGCCAATACGACATCTCCACAATGTCACCATAACAGGAGTGATTCGCACTGTACAGCTAGGCGCCACCAACAGTTAGCTTCGGGATGCTGGCATGCAGAAAATGACTAGTCTGGTTCCCAGACCAAAAGATTCTGACTTTTCCTGATGAATCTTAGGTCCGGTAATACATTGTATTACTATTTACATCACGTGACTAAAACGGGAGGAATTCCTCCTTTTCCCGAAAATGTCCGAAGTTTGCCGAATACATTTTGTCGACAATCGGATAGCGCCCGAGTATTTCCGAGTAAACTATAGGTTTAATTAACTGCTAATTGCTTATTAAAACCTTTTTAAAATGAGTTGATAATTAATATTCAATGCTTTCATTCAAAAAACTTGAAATTCAAAGACGATTTTGTGCATCAAGAATACTCGGATCGTACGGACGAACTTTTTGCAGCGTCATGTACTATTTTGAATTTGACGACCGTTGCCAAGATTTTCCAAAACGCGGTCTTCATTCGGCTCCATCTGCTATGCTAACAGTGCTATTTGGGTGCCTAATTTTGCAGATTCCAGATCAACATTAGTCAATGTTATCTCACAGAAATATCAAACTGTACTGTACGATATTACGAAGCAAGTGATTTATTTAAATATTTGATCAGAACATTGAAAGCTATAAGTGATAAAAAGCGAAATCGGAAACGAAGCCGAGCTTTGAAAAAAGGCCATCAATGTCGTCATGCTTATTTTTAGGCTGCCTGACATACAATTTAGACGTGAGCGTCGGGAATGATTGTCAGGTCTGGGAACCAGACTAGAAAATCACCCGACCCTTTTGTCAAGTGTAATAGCGCATGAACAAAAATGTACTAGGCCTTATAAGGTGCTACATAATGGGTCTCATATTTCTCATATACTTTATTTACCTTTCTTTAGTAATAGACATAATAACCAGCGCCTTGAGTACCTAATTGTTGGTAGATACGTGCGCTATATAAGACTCCGTTATTATTATGTACAGCCTCGTGAAATATCTTATCACAAAACTCCCACTTCATTTTCTTGCAACCCGTTCGTGAAAGTAACATTTGTTTTGCCCATGTGCATGCAAAAGGAACACCTTTTGATGCAGTTTTGTAGACTGTTTTCCCACGATGCATTGCCCACAATGGCCTCTCCTTACATGGCACACTCTAGGTGGCGCACTTAATTGTGAATCTGACCTATGGAGTACATAGACATATAATAAGTGATGGAGTACCTAAGTGAATACGTCACGCGCACAAAATGTGTGTAAAAGACATTAGCGCGTGATTCAGCACGTGACCCAACATGCGCCGCGGCGTACTCCATTCGTTTGCACTACACTTTCTGGTTCTAAATGACGTGACACTTCGGTACTCCATTATCTTCAAACGCTTCATTTATCATCTTTTCGCCTTGCTGATAGTTAAAGTCGAGAGAATTGTGAAGAATTCCGGAAACTCATTCTGAGCCGAATATCATGGAGCAAAATACTCCATATATAGGACCTTTTGCGGAGCCGCCCCTTTAATGTACACATACCTGAACGTTGCGGGGATTGGTTTCCTACCACCATGTAATCTGAGCCACCCTGCCCTCAAACCCCAACTAAAAAGTCCATTCATTCATAGTATCCTTCAGACCCCAAATAGAAATTAAAACCAAAGAGTTGCCCTGTGAAGGTCAAATCTGTTCCATTTTGACAGCAGGGGTGATCCATGGCAATCCATTATGTGAACAGCGAAATTGTACACAAGCCTACGTAAATGTGCACAAGCCCAGTATAGGTTTCCTGCCTTTTTGGAGCAAGTCACTAGGGCCAGTCAAGTGACACCCCCTCTGGTGGTTGTACCATGGTCTAAACTAGGATCTGGTGATAGATGACGTCGGGCATGCCTACCACGTGGCTGGGACACTGATCTCTATATAAAGACTGGATAGCTAATAAAGAGTCGCACAATGAATGAATTTGACGCCATATTGGTGAGACCGGCTGGTGATCTACAAAGGACAAGTTGCCGTTTTTTATAGACAGCATGATTTCTTTTGTAACGTCGCGGTTCACTTGACTTATATTTTGACCACCACCATTAACCAAGGTTAACTACAATTTTTCTAACGTCGTGGTTACTAAAATGCCGCAAATATCACTTTTTCGGCGTTTTGAAATAATAATCACTACGGAAATGTGTCCCTTTTAGAACATCATAATATGTGTACGTGACCAAAATGCGCGTCAACTGTTGATACAACGCGCGCGTATTTACGCGTAGAACGTTCGTATTATACGCGGCCATCTTCGTGAGACCGGGGGCGAATTGGTCAATATGCAAAGTCTACTGTGTGAATGTTGTATGCATATCCGCTATCCAGTCTTTATATAGAGATCAGTGGGCTGGGACAATATAAAACATAGAAATGTGAGTAGTCTTGATTCCATGCTGGCTCAGAATCAGGTTTTAAAATAACAAGAAAACAAGATGTAGAAAAAAAAAACACCTGGTGTGAAACGAGAGCTTTGTGATAGAGACCTTTTCTCAAAAGGAGAGGGTCAGGAAGAATATAGAAATAAAAGCGCCTGATTGGTCGAGTTTGCAAATGTCAACAGTTAACTTTATTTTCCATTTTCACCGAAAGAGGGCGTACTAAGCACGGAGCGACAAACTTTTACTTTTTCTCGAAATATTTAACACACATATTTATGAAGATTTGCCACAAATATCAGATCTCAGAAAACTGACTAAACCCCTTCAATAAGAATTAGAGTCCTTACAATTAGAAACCCAAACCCCTTCCATTTTAGAACCAAAGCGTGCAGGGGCGAAGATAAAACTTGAATTTAGTCAGAAACAATACAAAGATATCGATGTTTTCTTCATTTTAATCTGGTTTTAATACAAAAACTTTAATTTTATCAAAACTCTTAAATTTTGGGTTCAATGCACCGATTCTCGCGAAATTATATGCACCGGGAACATCTCAGTTTTGCCGCAGCATTGGGCTTTTCTCTCGAGCGAACCGGCTGTCACCATTTAACCGGCAGAATTGAGATTTCCCGTGAGTAAATATGGCCACATGCACAGCCCACACATTTTCATCTTTTTCCTTCCACAACTTGACAAAAGAGGGCGCTATTGGAAGAACTCTACAGTTGCAGGACCACGTGACAGTTGATCATCAGGACGTACGGACGAATGGCTTATGAATGTCTTCAAAAACAGTAGACTTCTTGGGAACCAATTCCTGCAGGTAGGAAAAAAAGGTGAAAGCCGAGGTTGAGGAATTTTGACAACATAATAAAAAAATACTGGAAAGCATTTGCAAAATCTGAAAAAGGTGGGTTTTTTTAGAAGATGGGGGCGCTGTAACTACGACACTGTTTTGGTAAAAGCAGGAAAAGTATCAACTTTGGGCAAGTTCGCGCAAGAACCATTGTTAACCATAGTTCGACTAAGCTAGTCCAAGTTCTGTCTAGTAGGCGATGGTTGGACTGCTCTAGCTAACTATTCAAGACCACCCTAACTCGCGCCACGATTAACAGCTGGTTATCAATAGCAATTTCCATAACATAGTGCAGAGGGGACCAACTATCAACAAAAATGGCGGCAAAACGAAACTGTTAACACTAAATGTCATTTTCAATACACAGTTTTTCCATGTCAGTTTACGGTAATGACACTTTTGTCACCATTGTACAATTATATTGGTAATTATGTCCTAAACTATGTGTAAATAAAGAGAACCAACAAGTGTTGATTGATTGTGCGACCACCATTTTCTGACAGTCGTAGACAGGACAATAGTTTGACTAGAGTAGTTCACACTGCAACTTCAGTGCGCATGCGCTAGGCACGTCACGAACCAACCGCTAGCTTGCCCCATGCTGAAGCAATTTAGCCACTTTATTTCAAGCTAACTAAAACAGTAAAAGCGACATGTAAACTTGTGTCATTACTAGATTCACGTCAAGTCAGTTTGAATCCCAAACATGGCGTCGCGGTGGCGCCCTCATCTGTTCAAAAATGTTAATTGTTTCGTTCCAACCAGAAGTATAGACCTTTGATCCAACCTCGTCCCCAGTGCTTACTTTATTTCCAACCGTGTTTCCAATAGTAAACCCTGGATAGTAAACTTTCTTCCTGTATCCTGATTCGATATCGCAATTGGCTAGTAATGGATTTTTATCGTGTACTTGGTGTTGTTATTCACAACGTGCAGTACGTGTTTTCACGATCATTCGTCCACGCCTTCTCAAAAACATTCCTTTCCTTTTCCAATTTGTTCATATTAATATGAAATGTGATACTGCATGTTGTCTCGATAAGATCGTAACAGTTTAATTAAATAAATCGCGTTTTCGTAACTCACGCTGTGCTCGCGCTGCGACGAATTGACTCTGTTTTTACCCCAGACACCGCATACAAAAACGAACGATAATGTAACGCACATGCAGGCACCAGACTATTCCTCATTTGCATACGTGTTCAAAATCTTGCACATGCAAATGATCCAATACCAGGGTGGGAGAACAGGTAGTGATGGGCGCGTACTGCTCAACACCCTGGGGTCGAGGTTGCCTTTGATCATGCTTCAACACTTTCAGTCATGTTCCCTGTTTCCAGTAACAGTATTGAATGATAATGGGTTTGTGCAAAAAGGAACCAGACTATTTTTCCTTCCTTCCAACCGTGTAGAGCAATTGAAATAATTTTCGCACTGAAAGGTAGTTTAATAAATGCTTCCAAGCCATAATTATTTTTGGTGCTACATTTTTTATTTTTTTTTTTTTTAAATATGAACAATATATTTCTTTGGGTTTGGGTTCCGCTTTTTTTTTTGACTCACCGCTATATTACCTGTTTAATTACGCAGCGGTACGCATCCGCTATGGATGTTGTGGGTCCTGGTCCGGTCACAATTGCAAAGTTTGCCACTCTCAACATCAATACAACCTGCAAAAATGACCGAGTGAAAAACTGAAGTGAGTACCAGGCAATTTATAAAACAAAATATGGTCCCAATCACGAATGAAAATCGTCTTCATCGACGATTCTTTTTGGATAATGTGCAAAGTAACTATTATCCATTGGTGTAAATCTACATTTTCCCCCATGATTCAATCATGATCAAGTAAAACCCCCTACGGTTCAGGATTACCTTTAAAAAACATTAAAAAGTCACTGGTTAACCCATAAGCTGAACAACTTGGAGAATTGTGTGTAATTTTTTCTATTTTTTCCCCCGAAGTGGTGATTTTATCAACTCTATCCCCATAGCAAACCACTTAAAAGCATCAAATGCCATGTGTTTTCCCCAAAATATTCTTCTGGGGTTTTCCTCCCACATCTTAAACTTAAACTGTGAGTTCTTCTCACTGTCTCCTCTCTACAGGTTTCTTCAGGCTTGCGAGCTACAGTGCCTAGGGCGCTTTTGAGGAATCATTGGTTTCCTTACCAGAAATAAGAAATAATACTAATAATTACAATCAAACTGTGCTCCATTGCCCTAAATACTAAACATAGAAACTACACTAACATCCTTTTTCAGTCTGGAATTTCAGAGTTGCATTTAACTAACTTATTCAAGAAAAATGAATTTAAGTATACACGAAATACAAAAAAACCGGACTCCAGAATCCAATGAATGGAAAATTGATATATAAAATTCGCCTTATTCTGGTAAGCCCCGACTCTGGAGCGCCAAATTGAAACAGGTGTAACGTGCACGGCCTACTCACGGTTGTAGCGCATTCCTCTTCCTCGCTTCTGCAGCAATAGCGGCAGGGCCTGAGCCTCAAGCTCCTCCACCGCGCCTCCCTCCTCCTCGTCATCCAAGTCTTCGTTGATGTAATACGGACTGGCCAGAGCAACTAGGGCCGCCACAAGGACCAGGGCCAACAGACACTTAGCACCCATAGTGTTCACCTGTTTGAAAAATTAGTATATTTAGGAACTTTAACTAATATCAAAAGTAAGCCAAAAGGGCCAGAGAAAAAGGACACTTAGCACTCATGCTGTACACCTGTCAGGCGATACATTTTTATCATTAGAAACTTTTAAAGGGATGTTGGATTTAAGATCTGAAAGCATTATAAGAAGCCGGGTCACAGCGGTGGAAGGTGAGGACAGTACACCGCTGTGCCAACCTGACTCCCGTTAGCGTTTTAAGTAGCATGCAGTTCGTCGCCGTTTTCACGAAGAGACACACATGTGGATTTTGAAGAAAAAGCGTTTGGAAGATAATCGCAAGAGATGTTTCTCCTTTCTTAAAACTGTAAAAAAAAAATACTACTTTGCAACAACTATGTGCAGTTAGGAAATCTTCACGTGATTCTATGACAGGGGAATTGTTAAGTGAACTCAGTAATTAGAATTAACACGGTGGTTAATTAGCCAAACTTAATAAGTAAAGATGCGCGTCCCTTCGTTAAAACACAAATGCAAGTTTTCCTACATTGCAACCCTTTCTGTTCAATGTGTTTTTCCATAGGGAAGGGGCACACATGTTTACAAGCGCGCAGCTGAGAAAGTATTAACAAAGATGCGTGTCCCTTCGTGAAAACGAAATTCTCAGTTTACCTAGTTTTTCGCCTTTCCGTGCAATACAATTTGTCTGCGTTTAAGGGGCAGACATGTTCGCGTCTCTTCGTTTAAAAGGCAAAATGCAATTATCGAGAACTTGCCCCTTGCATCATTAATGTAATTTGAAAATAAATGATGTTTGCTCACAGAAGTATGTCGAAATGGTTCAGTACAATGTTCTAAAGCAAAATAGATTGACTGTGTGTCCCTTCGTGAAAACGGTGGCGAGTTGCATCTGGTTCGATGCCCTTCCCACCAATTTTCTGGATCTCCAGGTAAGCATGAATCCTTATACTTTCAAAAAATGTCATCAAAGAACAATACTGTTTTCTACTCTGTTGAAATAACCTTTGTCGTCCGTTTCTTAAGAGCGTAGATGTTTCAGCTTTAGAATCTGCACTACACTTGTGTATATCACAAATATTGAAACGTTGGCGATGACGATGGGGGAAGAAGCAAGATAAAATTATCAACAGAAAATGTTTTCTGACTTCTTACCTTGTTTATGTTCAGCTTTCTTGGAGACGTAGAAGTGTTCAATCCGAGATCTTCAAGACGTTGTGAACATCTACTGTCAAACACCATGATTTATATACATTTCTGAACATGCACGCTTGGCGAGTTATTAACGTTACTGTACCGCGACGGAAACAGAAGCAACCAAAAAAGTGCGTGGTAAAAAATTAATAATTGGATGTTTACGCGAGACTCGGCGATTGTTCCACTTAGTAGCGCCGCCTCCGTCGAGTTTCCCGCAATATACGGTAATGAGACCATTGGTGCATTCAATTAAAAGTTACCGACGTCTATTCCCGCAGCGTCATCAATCAATTTGCTTAAAATGAAGCTTATCTTGTTTTGTTCTAATAACTGCCATTTCGAATGCAGACCAAAGCGTAGTCACGAAACAGTCAGTTATTATTTTTTTCACCATGAACCAGATTTGTATTTCGCTCGCGCACGTATTAACTCTCCTTACTTTGTTCGATAAACAAAACACGTCACGTGATCCTTATCCAATCAACGGCAAGCTTACAGCATCACGTGTTTATCTATCCAGAATTCTGTCCCATTGTTGTTTTGCTTACACGAGTTGTCGATTTTGCTTATTGTCAAAGTTGAGTATTGTAGATAGTCAAGTTTAAGGACTACAGGGGCGTAAATCCCGGGGGGATAGGGGTATATATCCCGGCCCACTTTTTAACCGGGGGGGGGGGATGGGCTATTGAGTCATCCCTTGATCCCCACTGTTTCGTGATGAGAGAAAAAAATGTGGATCTCGAGGCATTTTCGAACTGTTCAATAGCACTGGAAAAGTGGAGAAACAAGTACAAAAGCTTTTAAAATGCGCCGTTCTGATGTAAGCGCGAGTATACATATTGATATTGATATTAATCTATATCCAGAAGACCCTCCCCCGCTTTTCAAATTCCTCGGCCGGGCAATGTTTGGATTTTGGTCGACTCCAATCCCCCAGGCGCGGTTCTAGAGCCAAAACTTGGGGGGGGGGCTAGCAGGGTGGATCCAGATTTTTTTCAGGGAGGCGTGCTGAAATGTAGACGGGGGGGCTCGTGCCATATTTTCAATGGGGAGCGCTGATAATATCCTTCAATCAGGCATACTATTATTAACTAAAAGTGTACAAATGCACCCTTCTCACGACTATTTATTTAGGGAAGACCGTTCGCATGTACCTCTCATTCTTACATTTTGCTTGTGGATTTTTTTAAATGGAATTTTTGTTGGGGGGCTAGACAATTTTTTGGAGGGCTACAGCCCCAGCCCCCTCCCCCGTGGAACCGCCACTGACACCCCCCCCCCCCCACCCCCCTGTACAGATTTACACCACTGAAGAACTATAGCTTGAAATCTGTTTTTATTTTTATGAATTCTAAGCAATTGGAGCGTGGCACTGGGGTCGATGAGGGGCAGGGCTTGGGACTCGGGAAAATCTTCATTTTATACTGGCGTTGGTTGTGATCGTCACTAACCACACCCATGGTGCATTCTTCATGTTATTCAATAAAACACATCAAGAATATTAGTATTTAACGGTTTAATATCATCAAAACGCATGTTAACAGCAACGGCCTTTAAGGGTTTCCCGTTGTAGCTCTTAAATTTATACAGACCATACATTCCACAAACATAAATTCAACACATAATGATAAATGGAAGTCATATTCAATATTTTTAGTAATATTTATTACTAACACCTGCCGGAAGTCTTTACCATTTCAAAGGTCAAGGAACTTGCGTTCAATGACATTCCGCTCACACGATTTACAATTATATGGAGTGCCTGTTCTGTCTGTTGTCCAAAAAATTCACATTGAACTATACATTGTGAGGTTTGCGGTAATACTACGTAAATGGAATCTCTTTTGAGTTGTGTGTTTCTGAGAAGAACCAGTTGGTTTGACTCGACGTTTCGAACAGTATGCTCTGCTCGTCATCAGGTTCGTCATTGACGAATAGAGCATACTGTTCGAAACGTCGAGTTAAACCAACTGGTTCTTCTCAGAACCATACAACTTTACAAAGAGATATCATTCACATGGTGTTACTGCAAACCTCCCATGTATAGATCATGTCCACCATGCAAACCTTTAACCCTAAAAGGGCCGAGAAATTATAAAACTATGCAAAGAACGACTTATCATGAACATACCCAGCAAATTTCGCGGCTATAGGTCAAAGGGTTTTGGAATTATGGTTAATTTAATTAAATATTCATATGCACGAATGGTAATTCTGCTTTGTGTATACTACATACATGTATATGGGGATTTTTTTTTTGTTTTTTATGTTTTTGGTATCAAAAGATGTGCAAGACTTGAGGCTAAAAAGTCAGAACAGCTCAGGTCGCGAAACATTTTTTTTCAAGGCTATCGCGGAAAAAGTTGAGGGGGAAGGGGCGGATTCCGTCCCGGCCCCCTTAGAGTATAAAGTCGCATAAATTCACATAATACTAAAATAACGAAGACAAAAAAGACAAAGGTACTTCTAACTAGCCAGCTTTTTTGTCATATCGAACAATAAACCCGACGAAAGAAACAGCCAGGAAAATACCACCAAACGAGCTTATTGAGTTGAAAATTGTTTGGGCTGAAATCTGTTCCAGGTCCCGATAGACTGACAAAATTTCTGACAGGAATGTTTCGGAAAAAACCGCATGAAACATTTTAGCTATAACAAGGACTCTCATTTTCGGAGCTTTTACGAAAACGAAACGAAGTTTGCTTGCCGACGAAGACACCATACAGCCAACTTGAGCCACTTAAGACACAGCTATATTGGAAACACAGATGCCATGCTAAAATCACAGCGCAGCATTGATTACGAACTGTCGACAGACGCACATGGGAATGTTGCTGCAGTATATCTTGTGATTACTGATTTCTCATCTGGAGCCTGTGAACAAGAAATGGAAAACAAAAGAATTCCCAGTAGAGTCTTGAGGTACCAACAGTAATATATAAAATGTTAAAGGGTTTGCAATGCAGCAAAAGATATCTAAAAATTAAATAAAATGAACGTCAGACATTTTTTTTCTATAAATCTATTGAATCCATATTAGCAGGTTGAATGTGTTCTGTATTTTGTTTGGTAAATTTGTTATGTTTATGTTGAACTGTTTCAACTAAAATCGGTCACTAACTACAGCATTATTATTGTAAAATAGAAGAAAACTAATTTTTAGACTAGATTTTCGCCTTACGTTGAAAGTATAATTGGTTTACAATCGTTCACCTATTTTAAAAATGAAACAGGTGAAAAAAGTAGAATGAGCACCGAAGTGATAATTTCTTTCAATCAAATTTGTTGTTTAACATTATTCATGACACAAATCTTAAAAAGGAACATTACCTTATTTCCGGCAGTGGATGTACTGTGGCCCCTTTCGGTAGAGATCGCAGTGGCATTTTTCCTTTGTGAATGGATTGACGCATTCTAGAAAAAAAATAACAGAGATAAAGATGATACGAATCAAGAAAGAAAACAGATTTTATAAGACCAATGACTTGGATGTTTTCGTCAGAGACTACCTAACTATAGTTTGGTAGCAGAAAAGTAAAGTAACTTTGTAAATGTCAGTGAAAACAAGTACATGTATACAAACTTGTTGTGTACCTCATATTGAATATTAGCTTAAGATGTGATTTCAAAAAAAAAAATACTTTCATTGAAACTTTACAATTTTAAATTGATGCTTAGGAACAGGTGTTTTTACATTCTAAAAAGTTCCTGGTCAGATTGACCCGGAAACTGTGTCCTATTTGACCTGATTTTGTTCTATACTTTTCAGGGTCAAATTGGTACTACTCCGTGTCAAAATGACACTGCACTCTGGATCATTTTCCAGGTCATTTTGGCAAGAGTGTAATTTTGACCCAAAAATTCTCATTTCGACCCAGCAAAATATTAGGTCAAATAGAACGCGGACAGCAGGTCAAATCTGACCTTGACCCTTTTTAGATGAACTGACAAGCGCATAGACCAACTTACTTCTAAATCTCATGCCAGTCCCACGCTTGGCCAAATAACCAGCATCGAAAACCCCGGCCGCTCGTTTCACGGGGTCATCGTAGAGGGTGGGCCTGTAGTCAAGGTCACCTAGTAGTTCGCCATTGGCTGCGATCGCCATGGCGACGATCAGGGCCGTAATTCCAAGAGTGGCACAATTCATGCTGTGATTCCCTGTAAAAAAAATTCAATGATTTTATAAAGCCACGTGCTATTAAAATAACGTTGTTTTCATAGTCATGCCGGTCAAAATAGACTCTCCACCGATCGCCTTTTCGCAATTCATGAAAAATGCCTCGGTGAAACAGTCTCTAGAGTATGTTTTCCGATAACGGATTCTGCTTTTACTTCTGGAAACGCTTATACGTGTGAAAAGTCAATGTTTAGCTTCCATTACACCTCTGCTTCGATCATCTTGTCTTGGCTTTCCTTAAGATCAAGACCTTCGAAATGTGAAGAAGAAACTTAAAACGAAGAATCTCAGATTTGCATGAGGGTATTACCTTCAATGTCTTCGCATGTTAACGATATTAATGAAGCAAAAATGATCCTGTTTTTTGGGTAATCGTGGGATCTAATGAAAAACAGTTCTAATTAAAGTGAAAAAAAAATCAACACATCAAAAATTGAACGCGAGTGAAAAGCCTCATTTTTCTTTGCAATGAAGTTGTCATTTTCAAGATCTCTCGAATTTAATAGTCAGGGTTTGTCAAGCGTGACCATAACTGATGATGTACAGAGCCATTTCAGTGTGCATTATTAATTCTAGAAAAAAAACACAGACAAAATAATTATTATAACTTGACAGCTTATAATCTATATCTAAATCTAAATCTAGAACAACCCCGGATAATATAGACCTTACCTTTATCCTGATGCTGTGTCGTCGATGAATTAAGATGTTTTCACGAAATTTCTTAAAAGCGTCTGAACATCTCAGCGGAGATTGAGATGTTTATAGCCAGTGACGCTAAGCTACGCATGGGCGATGGAGCCTACTCATGCGTGGGATATTAATCTGCGAAAACAACATTTCCAGCCCCCTTTTCGGCTCTTGCGTTATTTGAGAGGAAAACATTAATTTGTTGTCTGAATGAAAAACATTGCGTCGTTCCTTTGTCATTAGTTTCGACTGGCAGCAATGAGATTCAGTGCAATTACGTGTAAAAGACTGCCAAAACATTTATAGCAACATCGAGTATTCTGTGCTGCTCGTGCTAAAAAAAAGGTTGCCACCCAACATATCAAGATGTTTTATCGTCAAACACCAAACAGTCATTGTCTTTTATTTCTTTATTCTTAATACAAACCCTTTGTTTTAGTGTACAAGGAATTTTTGAATGTAACTACAAGCAATTCTTATATGTATCTGATAAACCAAGCATTACTTGTTTTTTTCATTAAGAAACCAGTATCACTTTTGCTCCTCGTTATCAGATTAAGATGGGTATACCGTGCACAATTTGAGACCGAGGGTTCCCCCCAGTGTTCTTGTACCCTACACATACTCAAGATTATTGTTACCTAACACATCCCCGAGAAATCTCAAACGAATTCTTGAGATTCTGGGATCACAATGACAAACACAAAAGAGGGAGGGGATCACCACAGGCGCGGTTCTACGGGGAGCGCTAGGGGGACTTTAGCCCCCCCCCAAAAAAAAAAGAAATTGTGTCTAGCCTTCCCAAAATAAATTCCTTAAAACAAAATTGCATTAGCAAAAAGAAGGATTGTGATATACATGCGAATGGTCTCCCCCTAAAGAAATAGTCGTGACAAGGGTTCATTAGTAAATATAGTGTGAATGGTTTTAGGATTTTATTGGCGCTCCCCATTGAAAATATGGCATGAGCCCCACACACACACACACACACACACACCTATTGATTTTCGGAGGCCTAAGTGTCTGGAAAAATAACCAGTCTACATTTCAGCACGCCTCCCGGAAAAAAAATCTGGATCCACCCTGCTAGCCCCCCAAAAAATATTGGTTCTTGAACCGCGCCTGGATCACCACCGTCGCATGGTGGTCAGATTATAATTTACTATACATGTACAACCAAACCATAGTTTAAATTCAAGGACACAAACTCTTCAGATTCAGACGTCAGATTCAGACGACAAAATCATATATAAATTCCGACCCCACTTACACTGTGCTATGGTTACTCCCACATAGCTGAATGACATGTTATTGCATCAATTAATCAAGACAGTCCAACGCGTGGTAGAACGCTATTTACTAGTTACCGACCCACACTGTCAATTAAAATGAGTAATATTTTATTCTACTACCCACTTACATTTTTGTTTGTGGTGACATTCAAAATTCATCTGGGCATAACAACAAACCAACGCAATTCCAGTGTACCAGAAATTTGCAAAAAGTAGACGTCCTGTTTTAAATTTATTTTATAAAGGCACGTGTAAGAAAAGGCTTTGAAAAACCGCCAAAATCGATAATTTAGCGGCATATTATGGGTCTATATAATAGCTTGCTTATTTGAAGTGAGGATTTTATTTGCAAACATTTATTGTAGACGTACTTCAGTATCTAGCTTTTATTAACTTCGAGCAGAGTATAAAAATATTCACTGCAACTGAATGCTTTTCAGTATAATGATGAATGATAATTATGTTGTATTAATGATGGACTGTTTAATTGGGTGAAAAACTTTTCTCCAAGTAAGTCCGAGGCATGTTGTGACCTTTGCCGTCCTTGTAATAATATACTCCCTCAGGACGTCGCGGCCAGTTTTGGGTCTTCTTTAGTATACAAAACTGCCTTTCTTGTGAGAATAAAGATTTATTCTCACCCAGTATGAACAAGCCCAACGTTAGTAAGCACCCCTTCCTCGCCTGTCAATCTCAATAAATTTTATTGGCTTCAATATCGCAATATGAACGCGTTAATTGGATAAACCCACGCCTGTTCCGCTGTTACGATCGCGCCTTCGTCTTGAGATGGTATTAACGTTTTTGTTTTTCCTGCGCAGTCAGCGGTGTTTTGACTGGTTGAGTGGGCTGAGCTGATTTCATTTGACAAGTGGCCCCTCGGTTGGTTGCAACTGCGGGACATTTTGTTTTGATACACCGGAGCTAACGTTCTGTTATAATTATGTCCACACTCGTCACATGTCTGTTCGTTTGTCTTTGTAGGTAGCTTGTTTGTCGGTGTCTATTCGTGAACAAACAAACATAAACAAGGGTGTAGCGCCTTATGGACCTAGAATTGTCCAATTGTTTAGACTTTTTGGAAGAACCCCCATTAGTTTTGTCCATGATTTTAAACAGAGGACCTTCAACTAAGCGTGGTCCTCATTATCTCCTTTTGTTCGAGGTCACCTGAAAAGGAACACAATGGGTTTTTAACATAGTTTTATCTTTCAACCTTCACCCAATTGTGCAGCAGATTGTCCTCGATTATTCAAGGTAACTGTTCAAGAATCCCTATTGTTTTCTTTTGCATGATTTTGAACTGTGTATATTCACGCAATCGTGAATCCTGTTTTACTCCATTGTTCCAGGTCCACTGTTGAATACGTATATACATACTCTGTGAAACTCATAGATGTGCTCAGACTCAAAGTAGAAATAGTGATTTGAGGATTATGATATTGGGCTTTAAACTACAGACTTGCAAAAACTTCGTCTAAAGCTGAGAAACGAGGACCGACTTTGTAGACTTGTTGAACTCATTGTTAACCGCAACAAAGCTCAAAGTTAAATTTTGCGCCACTTTAAAATAGAAACGGTGAATTTGTTTCCCATTTTGAATTTTTAAAATATTTTTCCTTACGACACATTAGATTGAAATAGAATCATACCAATAATGACCAGTGCAATAATTATCTACATCACGCATTGCTATTATTCAATGTGGCTCCATTAAATCATCAGCTTTCCAATAAAGGTTACAGTTTTTTTGGCGACGCTAGAAGATGCGAGGGTGATCTGTAAATCTGCCTATGTTAGCAATACCCCCCCCCCCCCGTGACAAGAAATGGTACACGTAGGAAAACCGACGTTGCAGCTGCAAAACACAGGCTAATTCGCTCAAAAACGGTAAGCTTACTCTTTTCCAGGTAAAAATCACAATTTTGCTGAGGTTTCCGAGTCAATAATGACCCAGAAAATGATGAGAAAAATATATGTCATTTTGACCCAGAAAACGTCCTTTTTTTACCCTGAAAAGTATTGAAACCAGGATTTCTGGCCAAATGCGACCCAAGACTATTAAGAGTACAATAACATCTCCACACTTCCAATTGTAGGCCTAGGCCTATATCTAATTAAGCATCCGTCTAAACTGCACAATCCTCGGGGCCCTTAACCTACACAGACCCCAAGCGCGCTCGGAAACCGCTGAATAAACTTACATTATATACTTCACAATTGGTATCCAATTTCACTTGCAATTTTAGGAAACCGTGACGCGTTGTGGTTACAAAAAGGGGTCCACTTTATTGACATATTAAGGCAACTTGAAGTGGACAGTTTCGGCACAATTGACACGGTCTTGGTTCCTAGTCACGACAACACCCAACTGACTCCAGTCTATAAACAAATCACCACAGAGATTTGAAATGGTTTACTGTAAAGCAAATTTAATTCGCTCTGAAAAGCACAGGCGCGGATCGGGGGGGGGGGGTGGAGGGTTAAAAAAACAAAACAGCCCCAGCTCTGTTAAAAATTTGTTTTGTTCCCATAGAAATTCATACAAAATAATGCTACCCCCATCCCTGCTCTGACAGGCAAAAACGATTATACTGGTATTAATATAAGCCTGTGCACAAAATAAGGACAGAGCCTGCTGGGTTTATACGTACACTATCCAAATATAGTGTTAATAATCGTCGGATTTGAAAAACGTTCCCATTGAAAGTATGGTACGAGGCCCCCCACACACACCCACCTATTGATTTTGCGGAGCCAAGTGTCTGGACAAAACACCTGTCTACATTTCAGCATTGATTTACTGACAAAAACTCCCCCTGCAAAAAACCTTGATCCGCCCCTGAAGCACTTCCCAATTTTAAATTAAGCCTAACAAAATATCCCCTGCCCATTTCCAGTAATGTTAACCATATTTGCTGCATCATGCTACATTTAGCTTAGGCATTACCTAAGAATTACAACTTCGAAATATGATGAAAAGACCATCATACCAATTCCATTTTATTGACCATCGCCTTAGTAAAACCCCCATCAAAAATCATCTACATTATCAAAATATTCATCTCTATACTCATTAAAATCTCAACAATCAGAAATATTTTAAAACAAAGGGCGGTGTACTTGGCAAGTTCTCAAGTCACAAAATAACAAAGTCATTATTTGAGCGAGCTTAGGGTACATCAAAGACGTCATTTTGACCGGCGGGTACAATCAGACCTGAAACCCACTCAGGTTATTGATGTAGGTTTCCATGTTGGTATAACATTTTTTTACAATATGATTTTACATTGTTAAACATTTAGATTTCAGTAAAGCGAAAAAAGGGTTTAATACACATTATTATGTATTCATTGTACTCAGGCAGATGAGTCCCCAGCGCCCTCATTCGCTGAAACAATTGCAATTTCTCAAAACAAGGAAAAAACAAGGACGGATTTTTTTAAATGAAATTGTTGATGTCCCTTAACGTGGCGCAGCCCCTAACGTGGCGCACTTTGATTTCTCGTCTCTAGTGCTGAGCTAATTTGCAGAAGTTTTACCTCAAATTTCACAAAAAGTGAAATTTCATCAAGCTCTAAAAATTCCCGTTCATAAATCTTGAGTTAACCTACCCGTTAACGGAGAAATTTATTTGGCGGGATTTTCCGATTTTAGTTTGAAGTGCACAATGAACCCTTGAAAAAAATGCGCCCAAAAATAAGAAAAAAATTGTCTGACAAACTTGTAGTTGGTATGAAAGTGGAAATAATAATGGTTCATCAGAATTTGTCAACTTTAAGGAAATTCTTAAATGTTAACTTGGAACATTTTTCGAATTTGTTCAAGTGCGCCACGTTATGAAAAACACGGCCGATTTTGAGCTCAATTTTCAGACGCCACACTTGTTGAATTTCGGGACTAAATTTCATGACACTGAAATTGCTCACAAAGGTTAAACAGCAAGCATTATTATGATAAAATTACCAGTATTTAATTGAATGAATACAAAGTTTGTCAACAAAGAGGGTTGGTTGGCAATACTGCATGACAAAAAGTCGAATTAGTGAGCCACATTTAATAGGCAGACTACACTATAATCAGAAATCCGTCCATGAGTTAATGGACGGAAATATAAGGAGCTGCGTGTGGAAATACAAGCAAAAGCCTTTATAAAGTTGATTTCAACGGGCTTTTATTTAGAAAATCTTTTTTTTTAGAAATCCGCGCGACATCATTTTATTGAAGCTGAAATTTGTAAATGGTAGCGTAGAAACTGTCAGGTGCCACTCGCATCATCCTGTTTGGAGAAGAATGTAAAACAAAGAACTTTTCTTGATACATATTCTGCATCAGAGTTACGAAGTATCAACATTATAATGTTGATATTATCCAATATCTAAAGGTGTTGAAAACAAGGTGTTGAAAACAATCTCAAAGGTTTGAAAGGCTAGGACTTGGACCAAACAAATTGTATTAAAAGAAAGCAGATTGCGAGTTACCTTTTTCAGACTTCGGAATCAGGCATAACACACCGCATGTACCGTGGATCGCGAGAACTTTTCGTGACGTCACATCGGCAGTTGAATGCTCTGCCGTACAGAGGATGCCTACAGGCTGCAAGTATCAAGGGTCAAAGTTCACAGTTTAAAAGCAGCCTTTGAGTAACTGAACTCCAAAAATGCCTGAACCAAATCGCACTTTTTCAGTGTGTATTAAGGTGCGTTGATGTTAGTTTTCATGATGATTACTCTTGAGCTTTGTTTTAAGCAGTGATTTATGGGCTAGTTTTCGAACGAAATCGAATGGCAAAAGAGGCACAGCAATAGACCTTGATCAAGGCAAGCCATCTTGAAAATCAAAGCGAGGCATATAACGCCAACAAACATAGCCTGGCGGCGTAAGTAGTGTTTGCGGTGAACGAGTCACTTGCGCAAAGTTATAGCAGATTGGCAATCTTGTAAATGGATGGATAGCTCAAATTTCCTAAAACATCAATCAACATTGTAGGTATGTCATTAGCCGAACTGAAGTTTAGGATAACCTCCTAATGTAAGTACTTCCTTCTAAATAAGTGCAATTTCAGCTCAGGAAACGTCGCGGATAGAAAAGTGAAAATATAAATTCGTGACGTTTCAATCTGATCTGACGGCGTTGCTTCGCGTATTAAACTAGCACAGAAACTTCAATTTGGCCACTGGTTCTGGGCTTTACATTCGTAAGTTTTTTGTTTCTCCAAAATACAATGAGACGTGGCCAACCCAGAATATTGATTAAGAGTGACAATCTGCTGTAACTTTGCGCGAGTCAACTTGTTCATCGCACACATAATATTACGCCGCCATGTTTGTTTGCGTAAGCCTTGCTTTGATTTTCAAAATGGCGTACCCCAGGCCTGATGAAGGTCTAGTTTAAGAACAAACTACCGATTTCGATTACCATACTTCAACTAGCAGTGGTTCTTTTTGGTACACGATACCACACCAGGTCAGCCGACAGACCGAAACCAGCACACGGAGGGTCGGTTCCATCGCTGGTGATTAGCACCCACGGGTTCCGCGAAATACCGAGGGGTGCCAGGAGATGGTTTTTGCGATGACGTATAAGATCAATATTAGAGCTCTTTTGGGCTTGGCGGTTTCTACAGCCACAAGACACAGCTCACCCAACAGTTCACCAATAGTTGCTCTCCAACGTGATTTTCTCTTGTTTGCACTTTGATGGAAAATGGGAGGCATCTAGAAATCACTGCAAGTCTGTAAAACAAGGTTAACAGCTTCGTACATTCCTCCAACACCAATTTAAACAGATTTTTCAAAACAATCTTACCTTTAAACCGCTGGTTCCCGGTTCCACGGCCCCTTTTGTCCACACTCCTACCCATGGAAATGTTCAGGTATTCTTTCAATGCGTCTGCTGAATTCTCCTTGGCCGTAGAGGGCGCCACGAGAATTGCCATGACGACGAAACAAGCTAGCAAACTTATTTTGTGATCCATCTGTGTTAACAAAATCAAACAGAATGTAGCAATTGCTGGATATTGCGGGCAGAAAATAGAAGCCAAAATTTCCACAAGCCTTCTAACTTATTTTTTTGAAACAGGAAACACTATTTTTAATCAGTAATGACATTAATAAATTACAGGAAGATTTTATTCACCCTTTGTATCATTTTGAACACACGACAAAGAATTCTGAATTGTTCGGACGGAAGTCTATTTTGAATGAATCTGTTTTGGATCATTAACAGGGCAGAAAATGTTAAGAAATTATTACAAAATTATACCAATGTGGTAATTATAAAATAGAAAGACTACATACATATTGGGGAGAATTTAGGCCATCCATTGGTTGACGGGGTAATCCTATACAACAGCACTGTATTGAGTCAGTCAATGAGATAGGTATAAAAATAAAACACTTGACACTGGAATTCTGTGACCGGCATAATTCTTGCTGTGCCTCGCTTTGGAATTCCTTAAATGTTCCGTACTTTTCCCCTTTAATATGATCTGAGCTCCAGTATACTAGAAACAGCCTGAATCCCAGCCGTGGGACAAGAGACTGGGCCGAAATCACACAGTGAATACAGAAAGTAAAAAAAGCAATTACTATTAAGAAAGATTTTAAAAGATCAACTTACTTCAACTGTTGCTCTGCTTCAGGTTGCGCGTACTCCAAGCACCTACCGCTGGTAAGAGATATCAGAAATGATCGCGGCGCATTAAAAATGACTGGCATTTTATATACGGCCAACGATGTCTTCATCTTATAATGGCCAGGGGGAATTCGTTCTTGATTTCCCTGGGCGTTTGTAATCCCACACCGGATAAAGACATCATCTTGATTGATTATCTGTGGTGAAAACGCAGAATTTGTACCGTTTTGGTAACAAATAAAAAAAAAAGCGGGAAGACGTTGTTCCTTCCGGAATAACAGCATATTACATTACCTCATTATTGCATTTTTTTCGTATTTTTTTCGGAGTTGAAATCGGTTAACCGTATCCAAGTCAGAACGTGGGGGGAACGGGTCTGCTCTTAGGAAATTCTTTCGTAATTAGGATCCATTTTAATTGAATGTTGTTTTGCGCTCGGGACCACAAATAATGCCGACCCACGCCCGTGGGTAACGAAGTGTGGCGCGGCGTGGCTTAAAAGGGTATCATCGTGTGCGTGCTACACGGTTGATGAGTTCGCTCTCAATTCCCACTCTCGCCCATGCATCATAAAAGAGGGACAGCCCAAAACTGCCCTCTGTACACTATCAGTTTTTCCTTGGATGTTACTATGGAGTTTTTGTGTCCTTGCGCTTGAAGATTTGCAGCAATGTGAACTTTGAATTGGTCCTTGTTCTTGTATTTCTTCGAAATTTGGAGATTAACTTAGAACCCAAAGTTATCTTTTTGCAATGGAGTGGATTGATCATTTTTCAGAATGGCGATAGGTTTCAAGACTGCTAATTAGTTTTTGAATGGAAAAATCGCCCCAATGAAATAGAGACATCTCTATATTTGAAGTAGATATATACTTGTTTGTAATATTTCTCCATTAAAAATAGAATAAATGTTAAATTTGCACGCCATAGCAAACCCCCTATAAGAGGCCCACTGTCTTTCGTGAAGACTTGAATTTGTGCAATATGTACTTATTCAACGATCATTTGACGCTAGAGGGCGCTCTGTTTTCCTTATAAGTTTACTAACATTTCATAAAGCCGTAGGGTTGAGGGAATGAAGGGGATTAAATTCGAGCAAACAATAGTCATCTACATTCCTCTTCTGTTCATATCCTCAAAAAATTCAAAAGACACTTCCTTGGCAAGCGACAAATTTTGTTGTTGTATTTGGCGGGGGGGAGGGAGAACCTGGAGAGGCACTTGGAATTTGGCCCCCCAGGCACCCCAATTCCAAGTGCCTCTCCAGGTCCTCCTCCCCCGAAATACAAAAACAAAATTTGTCGCTTGCCAAGGAAGTGTCTTTTGAATTTTTTGAGGATATGAACAGAAGAGGAATGTACATGTAGATGACTATTGTTTGCTCGATTGTAATCCCCTTCATTCCCTCAACCCTACGGCTTTATGAAATGTTAGTATACTACATGTACAGTCGACTCTCATTATAAAGAGCACTTTCATAAAGAGGTTCTGCTTATAAAGAGCAAATTCTGAGGTCCCAAATCTCAGGTTCTCTTTGTATTTCTTTGTTTCGCTGTCCTTTTATAACAACATTCCTGTTATAAAGAGGTAATGTGGCTAGTCCCATCGACCTTGTTATAACGAGAGTCGACTGTAATCGAGTGAGTGGAGTCTTTTTTCACGGTCATCTCAACATTTATTTCTACAATGTAAAGTAAATTTATTAAAGTATACAAAGGGCTAATATCCGACAGATATGTGATAAACTACAAGAATAGTAATTGCAACACATTGAAAAAGGGGAATTGAGGAGGCATGTTCAAAATAACTCGTAAGTTGACGCCAGGTTAATTCTTTTAGCTTTTACAGCTGGACAAAATAATGCGCAACTTGACGTGTTCTTGGACAAAGATACTTGCGACTTGACTTGTTTTTAGACCAAATGACTTGTGACTTGACTTGTGACTGGACCTAATGACTTGTGACTTGACTTGGACTTGCAAAAAATGACTTGCTGCCACCTCTGCATTTTATGTTGACATTTTCCAAACTCCCTCCCTTAAGTTACTCCAAGTGTCTAGAAATTTGAACAAATACATCGATTTCAAAATGCTTTCTATAGAAAATTACTAT
This sequence comes from Patiria pectinifera, assembly GCA_029964075.1. Classification (NCBI taxonomy): domain Eukaryota; kingdom Metazoa; phylum Echinodermata; class Asteroidea; order Valvatida; family Asterinidae; genus Patiria; species Patiria pectinifera. Next base: position 11,820,897 of record CM057150.1, read on the forward strand.
TTTTGATTTTTTTGTAACTTTTCTTTAACCATTCCTTGCGCCTGGGACTTTGGGCGATTTTTCTGACGAACAAGTTAAGTCTGGGATCTTTTATAAGATGGAATTTTTGGATCTTACCAAGGACACAGAAAAAAAAAAACTTCCTTAATGCTCCGATGGAGCTCAGAAACCGGACCGACCAACAACCCTCGTGTTATCAACCATCACACTTCATACAAGTTCAAGTAGCTATACTTATACTCGCGTAGGTCTACATTGTGTTGGCTTAGTCACGAGCCAGCCGAACCATCAGTGTCCGTGCATACGCACCGACACACGAACTAATTAATATGTCCGTGCGGGTCTGGTGTATCGCTTCTCCCCACGAGACAGTTGGGTGTCAAGTCTTCCAGAACCGAATGAAAATAAATTCAGCTGGTCATTTATTTATAGTGAGGGGAAGTGGAGGTCCTGGGTGGGAGATTGCTCATTGATTATCAACACAATCAGAAAGGCAAAAGTGGGACATAAAAAACCTTCTCAAGTGACAGTCTATGAGTCAATCAGTCAGCGAGATACGACCAACGAGATATAGGTACAACGCGATATAGGTACAAAGATATATAGGTACGGTGGCTATCTGGAATCCAGATAAAATAACTTGAACGAAAATGAAACCAGATAATACTAACGAATGCGAACCATGAATACAGGTGATGAATTAAGCCACACCCTGGCCTAACTATTTGAGGGAAAGCCTGCTGTCCTGTTTGCACTTATCAAAGTGACCGAACCACTGACTCGTTGACTGACTGTTAATGTAAATTAGACTAGTTTAAATCTCACATTAACCCACAAAAATTACTCAGATGACCACATATAGACCTCTTAGATCCAAATGGTCTGGGACCATAATACTAGCCTAAATGTAAGCAGGATACATGGGCTGAAACTCCTTGAGAAAACAAGGAGCCAGTATTCTACGAGAGCCCAACTTGAAATTGGACAAGTTTGCATCGTAAGAAGCTACATTAAATCTGAGGAAAAACAAAGAAGACTAGTATCACTACAATGATGTTCAGAGAATGGGGCCAATAATAAGGTAGATTAACGACTGAGACAAAGGTTTATCAAATTTTCATGATAATTGTGCAACATTGCCACTGTTTGAAAATAAATAACGGGAGTAACATATCAATATGAGGTTTTTCCCTTCACCGACGTATAAACACTGTATACTCAGTTTGTTACCTCTCCGAGTGAAAAATGAAAAAAAGGGTAAAACCTAATATTGATTTACATCACCCCGACGCTGATTTCACCATATGAATAGTTTAATGGCGGTACCCGCGGTTTATACATGTACATCAGATTCGAACCAGCCAACTGATCTCGCAAGCTCGGTGGTCGAGTGGTAAAACGTCTGCACTAGAAAGCATTAGGTCGTGGGTTCGAGTCCCACCAGGGTGATTTTTTTTCCAACTTTCACTCGGGAGGTAACACACTGAGTATACAGTGTTTAAACGTCGGTGAAGGGCAAAACCTGATATTGATTTATATCATCTTATGATTGACAGTAGCATAATACAAACAAACGGTTTGGGTGAGAAAGGGAGGAGAGGGGAGGATGCCATGGCACAATTTTTCTACATTGCATTTGTCAGTTTTCCGTTGAATAAATGCAAAATAATGGTATATGTTTTGTTGACGGAATGTGGTTTCATCAGTTTCTTCTGCCATGGGCGAATGAAACATTACTTAGGCCTACATTCAGAATAAACGAACTCAGTGATCGGAGAAAAAAATACGCCGTGGCAGAACGACGCCAGGACACAACCTCAGCAACCTTTCAAAACAGTTATTTCCAAAGCTGACTTAAAACTACAAGATTGAACAACTCCCTGAAAGAAGATAATTCCAAGTCTCTGTCATCAAAGCACAACGGAGCTTCCTCACACCTGAACGGAGCCGTCTTTTTGTGATTTGGTGCCTGAAATCCTCACCATTCATAAACTTCGAACAAAGACAGTAATAACTGGCAACGTCGGAATCGTCACGGGGCATAAAATTTTATGAAGCGTGGTCCGCGCCGGGGGAAGCCGATTACAAATCAATCACTAATTATTGTTCCTTAATTACGGGTAAGTGTCATGATTAAAAAAATGGCGACCACGGTCCAGTGGTGCGTGCGCATGCGTGGCCAGCCCAAGCCGATTGCCTGCGCGTTGTCGCACGCTTGGCACGTAGATGGTTCCCCTTGAGTAGTTTTCAAGTAAACACGGTTGTTTCTCGTAGGAGTACCAGCCAACCTCTGTACAAGTACAGTTGACGTGCAAGACATCTGCAGAGTGCCGTAAATAACTTGACATTTTGAACACTTTTACGTCAGCACTAAGTACGTCTTCTGACAGCGCCACCCACTGTCAACACAAAATCATTGTCTTTAAAATTCACGGGATTTCGTGTGTGACCAGGAAACTTTATAAGCTGTTAATGTTCCTTGTCCATCCTGATTACGTCCTTAGTGTTTCATACCACCACACATATTGCTTTCGTCGAAAAAGGATGACAAGCGCCTACCCGTCCCGTTTTAAAAATTGTAACAACAATTCGTGCACTTGATCGACGTAGCGGTTCGGAAGTGCCCCCAACTTGGTTTTGTGCACTTATTTGACATGAAAAAGTATGGTTCAGTTTGAGTGAATCTTAGATGTTTCCGCCGGATGTCAGCTCTGTATCTAATAGCTTGTCCCACAGAGGGACAACAACCAATTCAACATAGTACAAACATCATCAACTGCATTCAAGAACTCATTCCCCCCAGGACAGCTATTATAACCACATCGTGACCGACAACTAGATGCCGACACCTTCCCGTGACCTCCTAGTCAAGATCCCTAGAGGATGTTTCAGGAGGAAACTAACCAAGTACCCAGGAACAGCTTATAGTCCTCTATATACCTCAATGAATAATGGGTGCATACCTATGTTCCCCCAATACATAAGTTCCCAATACCTATGTTCCCCAACCCTAACCCTACCCTAACCATCTAACCCTAACCCTAACCCTAACCCTGAGGATTTGGGGGGACATAGGTATAGGGGAACATCGAGTAGACCCCTGACTGACATACGGACTGGCTGACTCACTGACTGTCACTTGTAAGACCGGGCAGTGCTATCGTATAGGAAGATACTTGTGAATGGAAATTCCGAATCAATTGAATATAAGAGACGAATTTCAGAAACATGTTGGTTGATAGATATATAATAGCCAGCTATTTCAAAGCCTGTTTTCTAAGTTGCGTAATTCAAACTCAAGAGGAATAATATGCAAATACGTCATATCTCCAGAATGAGAGGGGCTATGGAGCTTTATCATATACCAAATGAGAGCTTACTCTGTGGATTTTCAACCACATGAAAACATTTCAAAAACAGTCACAATTAGCATTGAAACCGAGGCTCTCAGTGCTAAGCCATCTTTTGAATTGCGGACCTTTTCTTGTTTTAAATCCTCTCAATAAAATACATCACTGATGCCCTTGGTTTCAGTGCTGAAACTCCTCTATTGTGTGGGATCTGCTAGGGTGGGATCTGCTACAATCTGGACCAGGCTTGTTATGTCTTGTCATTGTAGCTTGTAGCGAGGTATCTGGTCTGACTAGCGTCCCCGCAATAAAGACAAACTCATTTTCCCCCACTCATTTATTTAGACGCCCAATGGTAATCTCTGAGCTACACTGAATACAGTCGTATCAACAAGAACAAAACAGTGACGATATAAAGTGATTTTTCTTTGCTTTTGTGAGGTCATTACCTTTAATACCCCATGTGTTATTTGGATTGCACTTTAGGGATACAAGAAAGGTGTTATGATTTCCCCAGTAAATCCTCCATCTCACACCAAAGCTCACACAGGTCTTTGACCTTAAGCAAGATGGCTTTTCAATCCGTAGCTGCCAGCTTTGCACACCAATAATTAAGCGTGATTTATGTCAAATAATAATGACGTAATATAACAACAAAGACGGCTCAGGCGAGCCTCGTTGTCTTTGACAAATCGGTACAAACTCTAATTTCCCCACATTGGACCTGCCTGAGTGGTTATTAACCTCGTACACTTATTAGTTCAGCGGCAGTACCGCCAGCGCCATTTAATTACTCGAAAGTCGTTTGCGCGCGCTGGCACAATGCGCGTTGGTTTACTGTGTAGGCCCATTGCGGGTCAAAAACCGCATTCATTGGACCATTGCATCGCAATATTCCGGCCGTAGCGTGGGCCCTCTGCCGCTGTTTGTGGGTTAATTTCCCCCTTAGCTTCGCTATGGTATATTTCTAGCTGTTTCCTGGGAAGGCAAGTGCGTTGGTTAGGATTACGTGTTTATACCCTGTGGGAGTACGAGTAGGAAGAAAAAGGGATCACCGTTGGATCGAGCTGACACGGGTAGCGTATAAAAGGGTTGCGCGCCACCAGTTGACCAGACTCACCTTCGCAACGACGGCAAGAGATCAAGCACTTTGATAACAGGTAAGAGTGTTATGAACAATTCTCCCTTGAATTACTTTCAATGAGTGTTACGAATTGAAGACCTTTATTTTTCTTAATCCTCTGAACAAAAGGCAACAAAAAGGCTTCAGTGTCAATTTGGAATTCCTACATTCATGAATGCATAATTGCAAATAACGCCTCCAAAGTCTAATTTTGTGTTATCTCTTTCCTTGTGATGTTACTGTTTTTATACAAGCCATTTCAAGTCACTGTTCACGAATAACAGTAAGCTACCTAAGTAACCGTTTGGTCATTTAGATCCAAAGGGTAATTTTTAATTGGTAAGTGTTTTCCCAGTGTTTTCTTTGTTTACGGTTTTTCGGATGGAGTCTGGATATTCTGGAATAAGCTTTGACCAAAGGACTAGATCATTTTGAATGACAGTGACAATTAAATATGATTGTCACGGTTCCTTTGAATACATTTTGACTTAGTCACTTGACTTGCGATGTTACAAGTGACTTGCAACACTTTGTAGGCAAGTTTTCATAAAAGTCCCAAGCCGTGTGGAAAGCTACTGATAACTGGCCGTAACAAAGTATTGCTTTGTCATAGTTAATCTTCGTAAGTTAGCTCATGATTGACTTCTGAAAGTTCTGATTGACTGGTTGACTTGCGATAACTTATAACAACTCTGCTTGTCTTGAATCTCATTAATCCTAAAAGGGCCGGGTTATTTTGACCATTTCTCAGCCGGGGGGGGGGGGCCTAAGATCTCGGTCATCAAGTGACGAAATGTTTTGAATCTTGGTACATGTACATGCATAGAGCAACTCATCATGAACATACCCAAGAAATTTCATGACTATAGGTCAAAGGACTTTGGAATTATAGCTAATTATTTATTTATATGTACGAATGGTAATTGTGCTCTGTGTACACGACCTACATGGAAAGTTCAGTTTTCATGGCGCGTAGCGCCGGAATTTTTTTATGTTTTTGGTATCAAAATATGCGCAAGGCTCGAGGCTAAAAAGTCATAACAGCTCGGGTCGCGAAACAATTTTTTTCAAGGCTATCGCGTAAAAAATTGAAGGGGGGGGGGCGGATTCACCCGGCCCTTTTAGGGTCAAACATGAAAATGAAGAAGCTGTGAGGTAATTTGCTGAAATGTCATTTAATAGTTGTACCTTTCCGATTCCGAGAGCCAACTTATTCTGCTGCAACTTATTTGAAAGGTTTTTCTAGGATCGTTTGTTTTTGTGGATTGTTTTCGTTTGGAGCAACAACATCGTTCAAAATCATATGTAGAATGCATAATTAATAACTGACAAGTCATGTAGAAGTTTCAAACCAGTAAATACTATAAATTTGAAGAGTTTATTTCTAAAACGCGATTTACGCATCCTGCATTCTCCTGGCTGCCCAAAATTAATTTTATCGGCAGTTATATACTTGAGCATAAGTTAAGAATACAATAAAACTAAAAATAGCGTTTTGAAAAAGCTGTTATACTGTTAATATTCTTAAAAGCTTCATAACATTTTCGCTGTTTTCAAATGGATATGTCGCGTGTTGGAAATCGTTCATTTAAACCCTAAAAGGGCCGGGGCGGAATCCGCCTTCTCCCCTCAACTTTTTCCGCAATAGCCTTGATTTTTTTTTTCGCGACCGAAGCTGTTATGGCTTTTTAGCCTCGAGCCTTGCGCATCTTTTGATACCAAAAACATAAAAATCGGACCACGGCTTGCCGCGCAGCGAAATTTTTTCCGGCACTACGCGCCGTGAAAACTGAACTGTCCCATATACGTCGTGTACACAGAGCAAAATTACCATTTGCACATGAATAATCAATTAGCCATAATTCCAAAACCCTTTGACCTATAGTCATGAAATTTCTTGGATACGTTTATGATGATTTGCTTTATGCATGTACCGAGTTTCAAATTTTCCGTCACTCGATGGCTGAGATCTTAGGGGGGGGGGGCGGAATCCCGGCTGAGAGATGGTCAAAATAACCCGGGTTAAGAAGACAGAGAAAGCATGAACGGTGCAGCACCTTTGGTCTTGTGTAAGCGAATTCTGTTGCTAGCACTCCTGACTGAAATTTTGCCGTTTAATAATTTGGATTGCACCCTGTCGTGGGTACAATCCTCAAATCGGTACCTTGAGCATAATTGTATTTAACTGGTTAGTGTACCGGTGTCATATGAAAATTGGACTCGTATGAAAATCGGAATCTTTTTCCGTTTTATTGGTTAAACCCTCTCACGTGACCGGTCCCTCTCCTAATTATCTATGCATGAGCATGCGCAATACCACCGATGAGTACGTATTTCATAAAATCTAAATTCATGCTACACCGGACTTCCAAGTCACACTTGATTGGCAATCTTCACAGTAAATATGACAAATGTCAAATTTTTGAAAGTGTCCAATATGTGACGCGGCCACACGTTTTTGAAACCACCTTCCCATGATTGATTTCTTCCACATGATATAATTTCAGACAAAACAATTTCCTCAGGTATTATGGTACCTGTCGTTTCTGTACCTTGAGCAAGTTCGCTTTCGCATTAAAGCGGCAAGGAAGATCCGTTTTCGGGTTATTATACCACTATTCTTATTGCCTTTAAAGCTACAGTCCATCATTTGCAGCTATCCATAAAGTAACTGACGTAAAACGATAGCAAGGGGACTAAACTCCCTGTGAAATTATTCTTTCTGGCATGCTGTCATTTTGAAGAAATCAACGAAAGAAGGCCTTTTCAACTGTGCGTCTGAAGACGCACCGTTGGAAATTTCCGTTAGTAGTTCGTTTTTTGTATGCGGCGAAGCGCGCGCAAGCGTTGACACGACGCACACGTGCGCTCGGTTGCTATAATTCGTCGGATCAGTGCGCGGCATCGCGTAGCTGCAATCAGCTCAGTGATTCAGCAACTTTTGATTTGAAATCGAGATCCTAGAATGCTGTTTAATTGTTCTCGAAATATACAGCTGAAGCTGAGCTGAAAGTTCATCAGGTTAGTTGTTTAGCACCCTTCTTTAGATTATGAGCACTTTTGTTGCTTCAAAACGGACAAAATGCACACATTACAAATGATGGACTGTACCTTTAAGCATCACACACATTGCTCGGAGATTTCGGGTCAACAGATTTTGTGATGCGGCAATGCAATCTAGATATTAAACCATTGGACACGAGGGAAAAGAACGTGATATGACAAGTAGTAAGCTCTTAAGCAGATTACCACAGAATCCTTGCATCACTTCCATGAACAAGTGATTTGGATCATGGAAAGGAACTCCTTGACAAAGTACCTTGCTGAAGGCTGCACGGTATGAAATTAATTGTTCTATGTAACAATACCGGGCAGAGACCTAGGGGGAATTTCGTTTTATTCGGCACTGCCCCTCAATTATGATAATGCTCCACTATGCCATTTCAATATTGAAAAAACCCTGTTGTATAGTTTTTTAAAAATTCTTTGTAAAACCAAAGGCAAGAAAGTACCTCAGATAATAATAACAATGAAAGACAACTTCGTAAAACAGAATTTACAAAAGAATCTCATAGATTTATATTAAAACTTCACATTACTTTCTAAATATACCACATAATCTAAATGATAACAATGAATCACTTGTGAAGTTGGAGAGTCATCGAGTCATATTTCCCATGAGTTTCCAGTCATAAATCACCCAGGGACTGGTGAAGCCAGTCTACGTCTAATCATCACCCCAGCAAATTTGATGGATCATCGAAACATCCCCAATTTGTTGTCTTGTCAGGCGGTGGGCGGCGAAGCGATCGTTCCCGCCTGCGGCGCGTACCCATGGGACACGATTGTCACACCAATCAAAAGACGCAGTGCAAAATTGTCAAAAGATGAAGTGGCTTTTGTTATGAACGTAACAGCGATCCAGGTTTACGGACCCAATGGATAGGCCTACAGACGAAATCGAGGATACAGACGATGAGTTATACCTGAAGCATTATTTAAATTGATTTCGATATTTCCCCGGTTTGAATAAATTCCCAATGGTTTTCATCCCACAGCTACCACTGACGTTCCTAGTTTTTATATCTCGCTGTCACAAAGACAAATAATTTCAAAATAGAAATAGCTCTTTTCATGCGACTAGTCCCAGGAGGAATTTCGTTTATTGTGCCGTGTAATGCAAGTTATGAATTTAAATGTAAATTCAGAATGAAACAGACCTAAATTTGATTCTTGGCTTTTTTTTTTAATTGAATTACATTTCAAGGGTTTTTGGGTCATCTTCGTTAATCGAATAAAAAAAAGTGATATAGGCTAAAGTGGGATGGGGTGAAAGCAGTTGGTGAGTTCATGACTGACCACTTGCCGAGAAACGATATTTCAATAGTACGACAGCTACATCGAAAGTGCCAATAAAAGGATGGATCAATTATAATCAAATAATATAAAAGTAATCAACAAATATTTAACAAACAGATCAAATGAAGCTTAAAATATCACAAGGGAAAGTATTAGTAATCAAAGACCAAGAGGCAAAATGACCTGCTACAGGGCAAGATTAGGCTCAATGATTACTGAAAGAGAATACAGTAGGGATTGATGATCGATGACTTAAAGCTATAGTCCATCATTTGTAATTTGTGAATTTTGTTCGTTTGAAGCAACAAAAGTGCTCAAAATCTAAAGAAGGGTACTGAACAACTAACCTGATGAAGTTTCAGCTTAGCTTCAGCTGTATATTCCGCCGAGAAAAACAGCATTCTAGGATCTCAGTTTCAAATCAAAAGTTGCTGAATCATGTTTTGAATTGGGCCTGAATTCAGCGTCCGAGACGCGTTCTCACTGAGCCGACTGCAGTTACGCGATGTCGCGCACTGATCCGACGAATTATAGCAACCGCGCGTGCGTGTGCGTCGTGCCAATGCTTGCGCGCGCTTCGCCGAATAACAAAACGAACTACTAATTTAAATTTTCCTACGGTGCGTCTTAAGAAGCACCGTTGGAAAGGCCTTCTTTCGTTGATTACTTCAAAATGACAGCTTGCCAGAAAGAATAATTTCACAGGGAGTTTAGTCCCCTTATTATCTTTCAACCAAGTATGTTTTTCAACAATAATTACGCCAGTTACTTTTCGGATAGCTGCAAATGATGGACTATAGCTTTAAAGCTACAATCCTGGCCAAAACTCGCTGGGCCACCACCCCCGGCCCCCGGCAAATGTTATCGCTCATTGTGCGGTCTGTGCTCAAGCGCGAGATAACAACATTGACCGGGGGAGCGGGGGGACCAGGGGACCGGGGGACCGGGGGACCGAGGGACCGGTGGAGGGTATACTCATTATCTGGACGTGTCCCAACCATTTTGGCCGGGATTGTCTGAATGTATGTACCCTGCATTAGATATGGAGAGGGAGTGCGTGGACCAGGGGAGCGGGAGACTGGGGGGATGCATATTGTGACGTGTCCCAACCATTTTGGCCGGGATTGTAGCTATACAGGGTGGTGGAATATGTCGATGTCGGGTTGCTGTGAGCGGCAGAGATTCACAAGCAGCAGATGCTATACATTTATACAATGTCTGCTTGCTATGAATTTTGCAGAATTTGGTTTCCAAAAAGTCAACCTTTATTTGTGTTTATCACATTAATGTGCATACTATATATTTCTGCATACTATATGTTTGTTTTAATAACTACCATATTTAAAATGTCCGATACATTCCCCATAAATGAACGAGGACAATTTGTTTCTGGTTACATTTTCAGAAATCAAGCGATATTCAACATGGCGTCCAGGGCACTCCTCATTCTCCTCGCCGTTGCCATGGTATTCTCGTTAGCAACCGCCTTCTACGAGCTCGAGGACGATCTAGATTTTGAAGCTTTGGAGCAAGAGATGGAGAAACGGGACAACGATAGATACGAAGAACTGATGGAGATGGACAAAAGGTCGTTCCCAAGTAAGTGTGCAAAGCTATAATACTAAAACAAACAAACAAACTCTCTAATTTACAAAGAGTGAAACTAAAGAGCAGACAATTTAGAGTGAAAAACATTCTAGGTTTAGAATAAAAGACTCTGGAAGAAAGTTCAATCCAGTGGAATCTGGAGTGAAAACTCGATCCTTTCGATTGAATGAATTTCACTCTGAAACGTCTGGTCACTAAAGTTTCAGTCGTTGGTAGTAGAATCAGAATGTCTGGACCCAAATTAGTGCAGTGCATAAAACAAGTACAAACAAGATATGTTATAGGCTGGTATTTTGGACATATTTGGTGAACGTTTCACATATATCCGTTGTACCATTTTGAATAAAAGCACTGGAACACACGCTGAAAAACACTCTGACCACGGTTCCATGGTTAAACATATTTATTGAAATTGCGTACTGCCATGGGCGTCGCCAGGATTTTTTCTAGAGGGGGCAAAGAATACTTTTGGCCAACAAATGCTTGTATTTCTCAACACATTCTCGATTTATCAGTTTTAGAGGGGGGCAGGGACATTTTGCCCCCCCCCCCAACTCATTAAATTTACACCATTTTGTCTTCGCGCCTCTTTATCCTTTTCTTTTTTTCCTTTTTTTTCTTCCTTGTTTTTTTTTTTTTGCTTTTCCGGGGGGGGGGGGGGGGGCAAGTGCCCCCCTTGCCCCCCCCCCTCGCGACGCCCATGCGTACTGCATTAATTTGGGTCCAGATCATTCTGACTCACCCTGTATATCTTTACTCGAATACGTGTAGAGCGAAGTTTTACTCTTTGCAAATAAGAGAGAACATCCAACAACCCAACGAACATACAACATCTTGGCTTCACAGCAATCGCAGCCCACATTCACGAAGCAGTGAAACTGGAATGCTGCCAGGCAAATGTATGTGTTTAGCAAGCATCAATCGGCAGTGGCGCACCCAAGGGTGTGTGTGGCGGGGGGGGGGGGCTTGAGCTTCCCCAAAAGAGGTTGTCATTTTTTTGTTTTTTTGGTTTCTTGTAACACGATTTGCGCTTGGTGATATGTATGTGGCATATATTCGAGTAGTATAATAGGGTTGTAAGTGGCGCCACCAACGTCGAAAGGTCCGCCACCAACCCCCCCCCCCCCAAAAGGGCAACATTTTTGAACAATTTAAACTTAAAAAAATAAAATAAAAATTGTGAGCCCCCTCTTAAGCCAAATACTTGGTGCGCCACTGTTATTCCAGTGTCATATGAAATTCAGACTCATATGAAATCTGGTCTCTTTTTCCCTTATTAGGATTCTAACCCTCACACGTGACCTGTCACTGTCCTAATTATCATCACCTGGGCCTGCGCAGTGCAACCAAGGTTTCCGTATTTTATAGAGTCCAAATTTCGGACTTCACTTGCACCAGCATGTGCATGTAATAAAATTCGGTGGGTCGCTAATTTGTGAGCTAATAAGTTCTGCCCGTTAAGGCCCTATACTGTCTCAGTCTTATTGCTACGGGCTCACTGAAGAAAAAAACTGAACAACAATCGGCAGATCTTGGCACTGCATTTATATCTTTTGGTAATGAAAAACCAAAAAAAACACATTAAAACTGAAAATTAATTTCAAATAATTTTGAATCCAACTAATCTCAAACACTTTCATTAACAGAACTACGAAATTCATAGTTTATCCATCTCTTCTTTATGATGTCTTTTTTTTGTCAGATTGTCAAATACATTGAAATAAAACATCTCAATCTCTAATATATCTCAATCTATATATTTAATTTCTCGGCTCCGACAAAAAAATTATCATTCCGGAATCTAGTTTTCGTTTTAGCCGAAGGCCGTTCCTGTGTTACTGCTTTGTCCTCACTCAATCTCTGAACAGACGGCAATAATTTTTCACTGTGTTGATTTGATTCATTCCCCGAAATACACTTAATGGAGAGTGTGTTCTCATCAGCCCTAGTTTTCACAGTTGCCCATTAGGCCTAATTCTAACAGGAAATAGCTTTCCTGCAAAGATTGAGCCGGTTGCGAGCGGCATGATCCACCTTCAGTCCACCTAGCTATTACTCGTACGTTGTTACCGGCGACAGATCTGTTGTCGAGCCGGTAGCTTAATTCGTTCACGATGATTGATGACTTTGTAATGGGCCGAGGCGATTGACTTCACGCCTGAAAGTGCCGCTCTAAAGCCGAGTTGATTCTTTTTAAATTAATAGAATGGTTTCCCCAGAAATATGTTTAAATGGAACGAATGTCATTTTATTACTCTACTTCTCTTCAAAGAACCCACGCCGCGTATGGTGCTCTGTTAATGATTGATATTATGTAAATCAATTTCAGTTTATTTTGAGCACGTGAAGGGAAAACTAGAAGATAGATGTTCTTTCATTTTGTTCAGCATTTGGATATCGAATCTTTGACATTCACCCTAAGCGATTGCTTTACATTTAAATAAAGGACAAAGCTCGGAAAGATTCTTATTTAAAAGCCGACCACATGGCCTCATTGAACAGCGCCATCACGCGTCCGTCCTCATTTTTTTTGGGGGGGGAATATTTCCAAGAAAAACAAAATTCCCGTCTTTATCGCAAACTGCTAGTCTAAAATATATGTGTGGCTACACAAGCAGAGGTCGACAAAACGGCAAGTAATATAAATATGGATTCTTGACATGCGCGAACAAGAGAGGGCGCTTTTTTACCCGATTTTTTTTATGAACAGGACTGCTTTGTATTCGTATTAAGGATGCAACCCTGCAAATAAATTCCCATAGTCACTAGTGCTAAATGCCCATACTTCAAAATTCTTTTAAAAATACTCAGAACTCTCACAGGTATTCAAGCTGCACAGAAAAATGATGATCAACATGTCATCTTTCGTTTTCTTTTCATTTTTTGGTGGGTTGACCATTGACTTTTCGAGATATTCTCACCCAAAGAAGACGACCCCTATTTTCCCCAAAGCGGAAAAGTAGCCATCTCGAAAAACGATCTATCCACAACATGGCAAAATAGCGCCACTTTCGAGCCCAATAGCATCCAAAATGCTCAGAATTGGAACCCCAAGTCCGGGCCAGAGGTTCATTACCATATCTCTTCAATTCCCCAATTTTACGCTGCTCAGAACTCTCTAATATAGAATATTTTGAGGGTATATCTTTTATTCATGAGCTCGGCGGATGGATTTAGGCCTATTTACCGGTGTGCACCCGTAAAGCGCGAAGTACGCACGACTAAGTTTATTCTGAATGTGCACAAGGCCATGGCGTCTTTGCGTGACGGTCTTCAGCAATGCGTGCGATTGGTTCACCAAGTGGTCTTCCCCGACTCTCCCTTACTTACCGTTGAGGGGGTACTTGTGCACGGAACCTTTTGCCCTCTATGTACCCAACTCACTAACTGACTGACTGTGACTTGCGATTTAGACTTGCGTAAACCTCAACTCTGGTGTACAAATTAGACCCCTTAGACCAACATGGTCTGGGGCGAGCCTGCCCAGTCTTGAGTGAATGTTACCAAAGTACAGAGAAATGGGATTCAGTTTCTTTTTAGTTGTTAGAAACCTGAGCATTCTGTACGGTTTTGTTTCCATCTCAGGATGCCGCCATTGGCTAACGAACGTCCTGTGCCGATGTGACTACAAGTACGGGAAGTTCGAAGAGGAGAGATACCACTGCATGTGTAAGTATTGTACCATGCAAAGCTCGTTCGTTATCAACAGCCACTAACTCATGTCGCTGTAGTTTGATGTAGACCAGTATATAACTTCCATTAGACACCATTGATGCACAACACAACTTCTGAAATAGCGAAAATGCTGACAATTATTCTTGTTAATGTATGTACCTCTGTCATTTCTGTTTTAGCCTCTGAAGAAGAACTTGCTAAGTTCGCAACGTCAGGCCACATTAATTTTAAGAATTATTCTTGTGTTTAAAACATAGAAGATTGATTTCCCTCTTTTACTTTCCGTTCAATTTTGTTGGGGTTGTTAACTGATGACGATTGGGTGAATATTCCCTAAATTTGATGATCACCCATAAAGCAGTCCTAAATTCTATCGCCGATTTCAAAAATAACGTTTCCTCCCTGCACTCCATTGCAAAATAGAGGTTTTGCGGTCAAATTTCACCAAATTTTCTCAGAAATGCAAAATCAAAGACTGCTGCTGAGCTACGACCCTTAATTGCAATAAAAATTGAAGTGCAGAGGCCACATTACCCTTTATTAAGATAAAAACAATATTCACTGGTCTGCAACCTAACGAGACAAAATGTCATGCCTAAAGGCCATCAACGTGTCTCGAGGTTTGCTCTGGCAATGATTGGATGTAAACCTTGGACCTCGTGCATAAAGGTCAATAAGACATTATCATGTAGCGGCCATCTTGATTTCCCCCATTCAAATCAACGTAACCAAAGCAAGGCTGTCTGGTTCCTTTTTGCACAAAAACCATTATCAATTTAGACAATGTTATTGGATACAGGGCACATGACTGAAGATGGTGGTAGCATGATAAAGGTCTATACCGTGCCCCGTGATATGCTCTCGCGTCTTTTCAGTTCACCTTGTTCGGGCTTTCAATGCCAATGGTCCTTTCAGTTTTTAAAGTCGTAACTATGTCATTTTCGAATCAAACTGAGTGGGTTATTATCATTTTTTCTTTTCCATTGCAGCTCGTCAAAGAGGTTACAAGGGCAGCGTTCCTTTCAGATAGTGGCAACGTCTGTTTCCTTGCAACGCAGTCGAAACACCATTCTGATGGTTGCAGTCAAGTTGTGTGTAATTTTAACTTTTAACATTATTGGCATTCGTGTTTTAAGTCTGTTTTAATGTTCAACAAGCAGCAATTTGCTGCCAGTAACATAATTCCGTGTGTAACCTGTCACCACAAAAGTAGCTTAAAGTCCGAAATTGTAATTTCAAAAACAGTGGGGCAAAGCCAAAATTGGAAGTGGTATCGATTTGTGGTTTACAGATGAAAATCAATTCAGTGTAGTACACAAGCGGGATTTTTTAAATGCCATTTTCTCCAAAAAATACTTTCAAAACTTCAAATTAGTTGGCAGTTTATATTACATTACTGAACTCAGTACCCCTTAATGTTGTATATTATTAGAAAACTCTTGTCTTGCAGCATTGAGAAATATACAATTCTTCAAAAGTCCAGCTTTGTGGTCACTTTGTGGTGGCAGTCTCACATTTGTAACGCTTGATGTAATTAATTCTGCAAGAAATTGAATTGAAACTGACTTGAAATCCACTTTATAGTTTGTGTCCCGTGAACCAATGTGTATGTTCATTATTTGCTCTGATATACGAACAATCTAATCGCCCGAATGAGGGCGCATTAATAATATTATGGAGATAAAACTCTAGTAATGTTGACACACGGGGAAAGTCCACTCTAATTTTGAAGAAGCTGATTGGAAAATAAAACTATAAGACTAACTCAAAGATCAAAAAGGAATCGTCAGTTCTTACATCGCAATTAGCCTATTTGAGATATGGCCGACAGCAGGAGGGCGCTATTTGGTTTTGGTAAGTGCAAAAGACTGTTTATGAAAAGACTTTACCCAAATCAAACAGCGCCCTCCTTTTATGTCGGCCATACCTTAAATACGATAATTTGGCTGCTGAACAACGACAGTTTGTCAAGTCATTGCTGGGCCCTATTTGACATTTTGCAACAGCGCCCTCAACACCGTCGACTTCGTTGGTGGTTCAAGAATAATTGTTTGATGCTTTGTTGTCGAAAACGAGTAGAAATACTCTAAACTTTGGCTTCATATTATTGGATATTCTTAATTAATTACATAAATTATACCAAAAATAAGTCTTCTTACCCGGGGACCTTGAAGAAATCTCCCGAAAGTGGAGACGAGGCAGTAGGTCTCGATAAACCCTTCGCACTTTCTACTGCATTCTTAGTGTTTGTAGGTGTTAAAAGTAGTCCATCACAAGTCCATCTTAAGTTCAATCACAAGTAATTCATGAGTCCATTCACAAGTCAAGTCATTAAACACACTGGATGCATGATGACCAGTAACAAATAAAGGAATGCCTTTGTCAAAGCTCATTTGAGTGGCTTGTGAGTTGATTGGGATTGAAGGACTTGTGATGGACGTGCGGGGACTTGTAATGGACTGGACTACATTCTTGTCGAAGGAAGAAATACCGACTTACAACAGAGTAGTACAACTTGAGTAACAATCCGTATTAATAATTATGAAAGTTTGAAATAGTTTTTTTTCTTTTATTATATTCCGTCACACTCTGTTATTATTTACGTCGTTTCGATATGGTACATTTATTTGACAGTTTGAAAGCCTCTAACAGCTGGAAAATGCAGTCGTTTTGTGATTCATTACCTATGCTACAGAACCACATTGGAATGCACTACATGTATTTGTTTGCGACTCGGTCTCATTCGTCTCTGTAAGGTTGCTATTTACGCGTAGCTTTTTATATCACCGATCACTAATTTTGAAATAATAAACTGTGGAATGAAATTTGCTTTCTCAATCCTTGCTACGTTATTTTATACTTCCGTTCAGTGTTCAGATCAAGAGTGCCGTGTACTGCAAGAGTTATTGGGTATGTAAACACCGGCAATCGTGGGCGTAGGACAAAAGGCCGGGTTAAGACACAAAACAATACGTCCACAATTGACCGATAGTCTACGATTGAAATACGTATACTAAATCATTGAGAGCAGTTGCTGAAAACTTATAGTATAATCAAAGGAATGAGGATAGGGGACAAAAGGGGGTCCACGATTGTTAAAAATGGGTGTGTGTTTTGTCATTACAAGTGTATAACACGTTTCCTTTAATTCTAGAAATAGTTTTCGAAAATTTGAATGTGCTTCGGCGCGATATTGGGCGATAAATCTTAGACTGTTGAGATTAACCTAGGGAATTTGGACCAATAATTTTTTTTTTAAGAAGAACGTCAAGATTTTCTGTAACAGCTTCCTTCTGGTCCCAGAGAGCCAACTTAGTGTCTTCTTGCTCCTTGTACCTTTCTTACTGACGGATTGACTGACTGACAAAGCAGTGTTCTTAAGAGGATTGTATCGTTACGCCAATAAATAATTGAGAGAATCCGGCCGAATGTGTATTCAAGATACATGGATATGGTAGCTCATACCTTGGCAGACCACAAACACTGCCCTCCTATATGGCTGTTTAGGAGATATGTTAATCAGGGAAAACAGGTCATAATACAAAAAAGGAAATATGCATTTGTGATAGTAACTTTAAAAATCATGGCGTAGTCACTTATCGTTCGTTCTTATAAGTGAAGTACCCATGGGCGGGGGGGGGGGGGGCAAAACAGTAGAAAAAAGGAAGAAAAAGTAGGTGCGGGGTAATATTGCTGTTGGTTAAAGGGGTGGGGGTGGATGGGTGGGGGGAGGACATTTCGCGGCCTCCTCGAAAAATGAAAAATCGAGAATACGCTGGGAAAAATGCACGGATAAATTGAGGGGAAAATTTGCTTTGCCCCCCTCCCCCGAAAAATCCCGGCGACGCCCATGGTAGCACCTTTCCATTAAACATTCGAATATCTTCAAACTCTACAAACGTTGATTGTTTACAATCATCAACATTACATATTTATTGACCTAACACTATTTTTTTTTACCTGAAACCAGACATTAAATTGTCTTTTTGAATGTAATTTACCAAATTGAAGCAAATTTTAACGAGCTGCGCTAACTATATTTTTTTGCAATTTGTTTAAAATTCCATTGATTATCGAGCACATGTTAACTGTCACTTGAAATTATGATAAACACCGAAAACGTAACACATAATAAATGTCCCTTCAATTGGGTAAAATGTCTCTAAACTACGCTGTCTCCTTGAAAACACAGTACATTTCAACCTTCAATCTTGAAATTATGATAAACTCTGAAAATGTCAAATATAATAAATGTCCCTTAAAATGGGTACAATGTCTTCAAACTACGCCCTCAACTTGAATATATAATTCACTTCAACTTTCAATCTTGTGATCAACACTGAAAATATAGATTAAAAATGTCCCTTCAATTGGGTAAAATGTCTCTAAACTACGCTGTCGGCTTGAAAACACAGTACATTTCAACCTTCAATCTTGAAATTATGATAAACCCTGAAAATATCAAATATAATGAATGCCCCTTAAAATGGGTAAAATGTCTTCAAACTACGCCCTCTACTTGAATATATAATTCACTTCAACTTTCAATCTTGTGATCAACACTGAAAATATAGATTATAAATGTCCCTTAAAACGGGTAAAATGCTAAACTACGCCCCTCTCCTATATATACACAACACATTTTCAGTTGTCAATTCTCAATATATTTAGCAATATAACGAATTAGTGGGACGAGGCCTTTTTTTCGCTCGTTACGCGATCTGGTTTTCCGATTTTTTTCTAATATTTCTCATTCTATTTATCAAAAATAAAAAGCGCTAACAAACCATGTTCCCGCATTCGTGGGTGGTTTGGGACTTCACAAATGAATTTTAATTAACATCAAATTCGAGGTTACAGCCAAAATATCGTTAGACAAATATAACGCCCGAGAGAGGATAAAAATCAACCAATAACGTGCAAGGTTTGTGTTGCGTCGCCAAAGAACCAATCAAATTGCACGTTCTATATACGTCGACAAGAGGCGAGTCCAACATGGCGTCGTCCATGTCGTCGGAAGCAAGTACCGCGAGTCCGAGACCGCAGCGGAGACAGAAGGTGAAAATGCTCCAAAATCATCAGTTCAGTGTCTCATGCACTTTCCGACTGGAAAGGGTGAAGTGCAGTTATTTACGGAGCACAGCTGGTCACGTTTCCTTGAGTATACCGACGTCTGGAAGGCCTTCACAAAAGGACCGCAAGCCGAGATAGCAAGGGCCAAGGCAGTTCATCGCCAAAACATGCGCCACGTCAGCCGGCGCAAGTGTTGCTACGGATCAGCATGATCAGCCCGTCAGTATGCGGTCACGATCCTAGAGAATGCCGGTCATCATCGGTGAGATACAAATCGTACACTTCCCTTCACTTCGAGATTGTGTAATATAAATGTCTAGTAAAAAAGTTACAACGCCACGTTCACGGGTCTAGTCCATGACCAGATGACTTGACTATTTTATGATCATGATGATCGAGATAAAATAAGGGCAAGGGCATTAAGGGGGGGGGGGGCTCTGAAAATTCATGGCATAGGGGGGCCTGCATGCACAGTACGTGTAGATTTGTATGCCTTCCTAAAACTACTAAAGCCCCTGTCATCATGGTCATACTACGTGGAGCCTCCTTTGCGTATCCTAATTCCTTATGAGTTCCTTATCAAAATTTTTCAATACGCAGCCGTACGCTCAAAACGTCAATTTTTTTTGGATTACTTTGACTTATGTGCGACGCACATGTAGCGTACAAGTAACGAATTCAGCCCATCCATTGCGTATGAGATGCGTATGTGTTGCGTATGCAGTGCACAACGTTATTTTTTGGGCTGCGAATAGGTCAGTATGCAGTGCGCATGCCGAGCGTATTCCGGACGCACCCGACTTATGCCGACCGCATGCTTGACGCACTTCTGAGCGTATTCCCGCCACATTTCCGCCGCTCGCCGTCCAGCGTGCGTTGCATCTGCGCTGCAAGTACGCTATGTATAGGTCCAATACAGGCGGCTCATATGCAGACGGGGTGCGTCACGAACACATAGCGTACTCATAACGCACTCGACCGATGCGGGACCGATGCGCTGCGTATTTATAACTTATGACCTGCGTAACAGCGTACGCAGCGTAGTTTTGTGCATGCCCAAAACTATCCTGCGTACTGGGCCGTACCATGCGTATATATGCGTACATAAAACCTACACAAAACGATAGAGATGCATATGAGGTGCGTATTGTGCGTACGACTGCGTATGAAAAAAATGTCAATGCGCAACTCATAAGGAATTAGGATACGCAGAAGTGTGACAGGGCCCTTAAATGCAGTCAGTGATTGTGTATAAACGTTAGTGAACATGTTCTGATGTTAGTGCCTTGCAATTGTGTAGTCATGGTAGGCCTATTGGTCATGTTGGTACTATGTAAATGTAAACCTCCACATTTTCTTTCTGTATAGGTCATGCTACAGTCAGTACACTGACAAGTCCAAGGTGAAGAGAGCAGTTCAAGCCCAGCAAAAAGAGAAGTCTAAAGTTGCAGGTACATTTTATTTGTATAGAAACTGCTGCTTCCATTTCTATTCATTAACAAATTTGGTAACCTTCATGAAAAAAAAACCGGAGGGGGAGGATGGTGTGATAAACTTATACAAGTATATTTGTGAGGTGCTGTTGATAATCTCCCTCCCCAGTATTTATCTGATGTCTGTAACTAAGTTACACTGGAAAACTGTTGTCATATAGTTCAGTTCACCCAGTGTCCATGTGAAATGTATTTTGTTTACGAAAAGACAGTCCAAAGAGTTTAATGTATCTTTTGAAAGCTATAAAAACGCAATGTACGTGTAATGTAGGGAGGAAAGGGAGTCCACCTGGGCTAGTGTACCATCCACAAATATGTACATGGCCATGTACATGCACTTGTGTATACCAGTATTAGGCCCAAGAACTGATAACTTTCTTTCCATTTATTTGTAATTTCAAAGAAGGGGAAGGTTTTAATGTATACTGTTGTTTACCCTCCCCAACCGACCCCCCCCCAAAGATAATCTCACAAATTTAAGGAAGAAACATGACATATACCCTCCTGATTTTGTTTCTTTGAGAGCAACACAACATTTTCATTGAAAAAAATGGCCTTATTTCAATAAATACAACCAAATAAATGTTAATTACATGTAAACAGTTGAATAAGATTGTATTTTCTGTTTCTCTACTGTATTCTAGAAACTGAAACAGCCAAAAAGGTTCCCCACCCCCCTGTGAAAACGAGAAGACTCCGTTCAGCCACGCAAACGGTTTCCAAGACTGCAGCAAGATCACAACATGTTTTTCCCAAACAGTGCATCCTTTGCAGGAAGGAGAAGTGTGTGACCTGCCGAGTCACAAGGAAGAGGGGGCAAGAACCCCTGGTCACATGTACTACCCTACAGGCTGAAAGATTGCTACAGGCGGCGGAAGACAACAACAATGAAGAACTTCTTATGCACATTGTCAAATCCAAAATGGATGTGCTCAGAATTGTTTCAGTGCATTTGTGTAATTGCTCTTATTGTTTCTTGTATTTGACACTTATACATGTACTGTAATTGCAGAAATTCAACTGAGGAAGTGCCATTGCATTGGTGTGGTCAGAATAATTGATATCTGTGAAAACACATTTGTGTTTGTTTACAAACTGGCATTTAGAAAACTTATTTTTGTTTTAATTTCTTTTTCATGAAGGCTGTTAACCAAATTGGCAAAAAGATACATGTAACACTGCATAAGTTGTGTTTGAAGTTGTATTAAACCCTTATGAATGTTTGATGTGGTGTATATTGGGATTTGGGGAATGGATAGGGCCAACAAGGAAATAATTGGTTGTATCGTCATTTAAAACAGAAGTTCAAGAAACAAATGTATACTAGATGGTTTTGAATCTAAGTTTTTACTTAAAGTGGAATGCCTGCACACCTTAAACAACTTTTGTAAAGTTATCTGCTACTGGAAGCTGTTCTTTTGGGGCTCTTTCTTCTGGGGAGGATCTTTGTCATTTAATTTGGAATACATGAACTCATCCTGTTTGAGGTACCTGCCGTCTTTACTCAAATTGTTCATTCAAGAAAACAACACTAACTGATTAAGATTTTTCCATCTGTGTATTTCTTTTGGCTGAATGCAGTATGTCATGTACAGCACATCCAAGTTGGAATAAAAAAGTTATAGAAACAGTATTTGGATCGTATTTGTTATTTATTGTTTCAAATCGTTCTTATCAAATTTAATCTAAATTTAAATCAATTTAAGTATGACACCTGCCCCATTTTAATGATGATCATGCGTTTCAGCTAACTAGCAGCCATTTAGAGAAGATTGACTGATTTACAGTTTTTGTGGGATATCATAACGAAGCAACTTGCAAGTTCTGGGGCTCATGGGTTTTACACATTATTCTTTCATAAAGGCTTGTCATTTACAAGATATTTTATAATATAAGGAACTCCCTGGTTATTTCAAATTTAATTTAACTGTAATAAGCATCTTGCTTTAGAAATAATTACAAATAAAAAGGCTAGAATCTAACATTAAACAAATGTTCAGCAAGACGGGCGTACCCGCCTCGCGCGCGCATGCATGGCGTGTAACATGTATATTTGCTGTGTCAAAAGAGGGCGCTATTTCTTTCTTATTTCTCATGCACAATTCGTGCGTGTTTTTGTCGTAGAATTTCTCATTCCCGAACAATTCTTGGACCGGGGAACAACGTTTTTCTGATATGGTACACCATAATCTACATATCTGGCAAGTTTTATAAAATTCGGTAAACCAGATCGCCTATCTCGAAAACTAAAGCGTTTTCGGGCTCTCGTCCCACGGACTAAATGTTCATAGGCGTAGCCAGCCGAAGGGGGGGGGGGGGGGGGTCAGGGGGGTATTCACCCCAATATTTTGTAAAGATGCCCTTTTCCATTCAAATGCCCTTTTTTTTGCACCAGCGCTTACCCCCGCCCCATATTTGTAAATAGCGCCATTATTTTTTTCTGAACAAGTACCCTTTTACAAACAAAAAATGTCGTTCCAATTTTTGTGTCATCGGTCGTGCCATCGACAAATGGTATCAGCCCCACTATTTAATTCTACGGAGGCCAAGTGTCCGGAGAAAAAAAGGTGTCTATATTTCAGCACGGATGTGCAGTGCAAGTGCCTTTTTTTCAGGAAATTTTCCCCCAATAAAATGACCTTGCCATGCCCTTGATGTTTCAGATATTTACAATGCAATCGGTGAAACATGCACTTTTACGACATTCCAAACTGACCAGATCTGCGTTGTCGCTATATATGAATCGTCTGTACATACATTTTAAAAAAAAAAATTGGCCAATATTTATATGTACTTTTGAGTACGCATTTTAGAATATTTGTCAAAGGCAAAAACAATTATTAAATAAATTATGTTTCTTTACGCAGTCGTTACAAACTACTTGAATATGTAAAAAAAAACCTCTCAATCCGGCTTCACTGAATGCAAAATCTCACGTAATTAATTATAATATACTTTTTCCTTCTTGTTATTTCATTGCAAACGATTTTTTATATACTGAAATATCAATCACGATAAATTTCCCTTAAAATGGGTAAAATTCCAACTTTTTCTACTTGAATTTAAAGTGTTTTCAGAATAATTCTGCAAGTTGCCATTTATAACGCAACAAACGACATAATAACTAATAGAATCACAAAGTGTGTGTTATCATGTTTTATACAACACCTGAATAAATCCCCGTCATCTGATTGGTGAATTGTAGATCACGTGACATATTATTATTCGGTATAATGCACGGTGCGACCATGCGTTATACCCATGCGTTATACTGTTTCACTTTGCGCTTGTTCCATGACGCGGTATTTGCGTGCAAAATGCATGCTGGAGTGCGCGTTCAGCGTAGCGCGTGTTGTTCCAAAGAGCCAGCGCTACAGCGTTGGGTTCAAACATCTTCGTGAAGGGGTAGTTCAACATCTTTAAAATACAAAAAATTTGTAGTTTATAATTTACCAATCAAATGACGAGAATTTATTCATTTGTATAAAACAAATAACGAATGTTTTACGTTCGTGCGATGGAAAGAATAATTTCATGAGGTGACAGATTGAATGTTCTATTCCACTCGGCTTCGCCTCGTGGAATAGAACATTCAATCTGTCACCTCATGAAATTATTCTTACCATCGCACTCATAAACATTCGTTATTTGTATAATAAGCTATAATACAAAGCGAAAATTGAAAATTTACATTTTCTTCAGTTTTAGTGGGCAATACCTGTTTCAAATTTATCAGTGTTTGAAAAATTACATCGTGAAAAGAAAGACAACAGAAAGAGCGTAACACGCCCCCTTTGTCGGACCAATGTTACTGATTTTACGTGTTATTTCTGGTGAAAAAATCCAAATGTGCCTTAACGGCATACAAAATGTGAAAGGAAACATTCCATTGATATGACCGTGCATTGGTCAATAATGGACCGATCCAGTAAGCACCGCCCCATGGTGTTCTGACCAATCACAGCCGTCATCTATGTCCGACGTGCGTGCACTAAAGTCCGACATGCGTGCACGCGCGTATGATGCGCGCGAAAGGAAAATGCAGCGTTGCAGTGGAGAGGAGCGCGTGTTAATTTGCCCACGTGCGCACTGGACGGAGCTTACTGGATCGGTCCATTCCATTACTATTACGATGGAGCGTATGATCATATGACGGACAGTTTGAACATCCAATGAGTCATCCAGGTCTTTTGAAACGATATCTCGAGTGTTTACGGGTACTGGGTACCACCTCCAACCTGGGCACAATACCACGTTCCCATTTTTGAAAATACTCCAATATTTCTATCAGGTGGTTAGACAGATTTCCGTCATATAATATCGCTCAATCTGATATCGCTTAGGCCAAAAAAAGAAGTCTCCGGTTTCTGGTATGGAGCTTGCCCAAAAAGTGGTGCGGCGAAGCGGCTTTTTTTTTACCTGATTTTTTTTGCTTCAAATGTCGGCTGATGACTGCAAATGGTGCCTGACTAAACTTAGTGCAAATATATGGGAGTCCAGAGAGGCCACATAAAGCTTGTTCTCGACCATAACCCAATCTAAAAACACGTTAAAATTGTGCAGCAGCAGGATTCCTGTCAAACCAGTGAGTTTGGCGGTTTTGAGACATCATCTTTCATTGAAAAAAACACCTTTTTCATTTTGCCGACGCGCCTGGCTACGGCGACGCGTGCGCATTCCAGAAACCGGAGACTTTTTTGGGGGGCCTAACATAAAAATCAACCAATTAGTCTTCACGATCCCTTGTGCAAAGTATTTTTCAATTCGAATTCTCAGTTCATTTCCTCTTCTTGAGTGACCGGTCTGTCTTCATCACTCAGTTGTTTGTACCTGTACCGGTATTCATAAATAGCGCCACCACGGCAAAGGTAATGATTACATGTAAGGCGTTTGGATTTGCCACTTTAGTTAAGTTCAGTGTTGAGAACACGCACACATTTGGGGCCTCACATGCTGTCACTGTAGATCGTCTTGATGTTGGAAAATCGTAGAAATAAGTCCCGCTTCAACTATGCCGATTGTTAATTCCGCGTACTGTCTGTGCAGTCTGCGTAATTTGAACGTCGATATGGAAACCGGGCTTACTACTTTACACCTGGGCACTAATATCAACATGTAAACGTTTCTAGTCAAACGATGGTCAAAAAGTGCACAACACTTCTTGGTCCTGGCTCCTGCTGTGCATTATGATGCACGCGGCTATTGTTATCAAAGATGCGACCGACCTTGGTAGGCGATAGGCTGGTTCTAAATACTAACCATCATTCTTGCTAGAATGACAACTGATGACAAAGGAAACCCCACACTGCACTGACTAGCTCTAGCTAGGGAGAATTGTAACTTTTGATGTACCGCGACGGCTTTAATCTGCATGTCTCATAACTGAGGAGATGACATTTTGCTGTTTTCGGTCAGTCATGCAGAACAACAGTGTTAAGGTGATTCGGATTATTCATAATTATTTGGTGCTATGGACCACCCGCTACCGGTAAATTGACGCAGAGTAATCTGTGTGCACACCATTAGGTCGTCGTCTGTGCTTTGCAACTGTACTTTTTACCATCAAGCCGTCACACAAAGTTTGTTTTCAATTTTATTGAAGATTATTAAATGATGCGTTTAATAAGTGGAAATTCACCTCCAGAAAGTCTTGATTTTAAATGAGTCGATCGGACTGCTTTATAGTTACGGTTTCTCGAGTTCGCAAATAAAGTACCAATGGTAAGTGCAGGGATAGGTGCGCCATGCCCACCCTAAAGACCGATGACTGTAAACACAATCGTAGCTGCTGCTGCCTGAAGAAGGGTAGCCTGGATACATGTACCAATTAGTATACCCAGGGCTCTGCAAAGATTCACTCCAGACGTACGTACCCTCGAGTTCAATATCGTTCAGTCCCATCAACCAATAGTAAACATATACTTGCTGGGTATCTTCAACATACTTGGCCAAGAACTGCTGCTCCGCTTCACTGTTGATCGTGACAAGGTGCGCATGCCCGAATCGACGGGATGGCAACTGCTGACAGTAATTCTCAGCATCCGCCCAAGGAAGGCCTTTAAGAACCAACCGGTAGCAGTGGTCCCCAAATGACATCCACTGGAACGGGCATGGACTGCAGCTGGCGTGGGTACCAACGATCCACAGAAGGGTAGATAGTGTAAGAAAACAGAGGCATCGTGAAGTTGGTGACATCTTCACAAAAAGTTTATCAGTCCATAATGCTGAATTAGAGACCAGTTCCAAGCACGGTCAACAAGTACAAGCAAACAAGTCACAAGAAGGATCGGAAAATGTATCCAAGATAAAAAGGGGGAACCCAGTTCAACTGCCGGTAGTTCGGAGCATAGAACTCAAAGTGTTTGGTTCACGCACGGGCCCGAGCGAATGTACTTCTGTACTGCGATAACACACGGTTTTCAATCTGCCACACCTTAACATGACGTATAATTAGAAGTGGTTTCCCCTTAATTGTCATGCGCGAGCATTACAGCCGTGCCAACTGACCAATCGTCACTCAACACGCGCGTGGCGCTGCCAATCACCGTCCAATCAGAGCTTCCCATAGCTAACAAAGAAGGCCATATGTTTTAGCGTAAAACATAAACAACAGGAAATCCCATGGTAACGATGGATACATTTTACGGGCAAGATTGTTGAAATATGTGTACACACATGTAGTTCTGTAATCACAAAATGGTGATCATGAGAGCAAAGGCCCGTGGTTAGTAGATTTTTTTGAAGATTAAAAACACAACCTCCGGTTATTACTGTTATGAATTAGAACAGCAAGAGCACACTAATTCAGTTTGAGAGGCAGATGTTAGCACGTTCGCACCGTGAATGCTAAACACAATATGTTTGCTGTTGTTAGTGCACCATTTACCGCTAACGGCATCTTAAAAGTTCCTGCATGGAATAAGCAAAAGTACACGGAAGTGTTCATTTAGCTGCGTTTTCATCAACCTTTGAAACACTTTTAAAAGTAAAACAAGAATAAAAAAAAATAATACATGCACAAGCGGGAATAACAACTTTCTCAAAGTTCACACAATTTTTGGCAAATTAAGTCATACCTGTTATTAAAAAAAAAATAAGAGGAGTGACGGTATTCTTTTCTAAATCGATGATTTAGAAGGATTCGTGAAATGCTCATAGACTGAAAGAAACAAAAGGAAAAACAGGTCCCCAATGTTGTCCAGCACACTAATCAGGTGGTCACGTATCGCGCCCCCCCCCCCCAATATTTGGCTTTAGGCCCACCCTTGCATCATGACCATAATTCGCCCGAGTCTTATAGAACGCAACAATATAAATTCTGTTGAATCAATGATTGTTATTATTATGTACGAATTGAAAACACACGACAAAAGTTACCAAGGAACAAATGACGTTATTAAAGTTTAATATGAATGCAGCTGGAAAACCGAACGAGAGGGTGATAAATTGTCTTCGTTATCAAACCGGCAGAGCATAATATTTAGTCTTGATAACTGGGAAAAGTGAAAAATATGGCCCGAAGCTCGCCTAAATGTCGACATTCTATCAAATGCAAAAAGTGCGTGGTTTTTCATGAGTTGTTGACGAGTTGATCGTGCACGAGTTGATCAGCCCCGAAAATGGTGACGTTGATCACCTTCGAAGCAGGCGACAGGCAGCGAAGCCTCGAACCTTGTATTCACCACGTGAAAGACGTCACCAGAGTCTATTTGCATATAGTATGTTACATTAACCTTTACAATTGAAGAAATAAATGACATTTATGTAGAAGGATGAAATAAGCAGAATTGGTGGAATTCGTCTTCATCCGGCCGACCGACTTAAATATGAAACGTAGAAATCTTTACAAGCAACGTTTGCAACAGAAAGGAACTCGTGGAAATTGTATCTCAAATTAATGGTAAGTATTAATAATGTGGAAACATGAAATTAAACTTGAAGTTGAAAACCTGTTAGCAGAACAAAGTTTAATTTTTAAAAATGTGACATAAAATGGAGATGGTTTTCCACTCCTGCTAAATGGTGCTCATTCAATCATTCCTTAAATCATCGTTTAATACGCGACGGAATACGGCCACATCCTCAAAATTGTTAGTTTGCCCACATTGCACCAAAAAGGTCCGGAAAGAAATAATAACAATTCCATTATTCATTAAGGTGGATGCATGAATGTCGTTGTAATGCTATAGAAACACGTCCAACAACCTCAGAATTGTTAGTTCGCCCCAAAAGCGGGGAAAACAACTGGAAAAAATACCATTCTATTATTCAGTAAGGTTGATGTATGAATGCCGTTGTAA
Organism: Patiria pectinifera; assembly: GCA_029964075.1. NCBI lineage: Eukaryota > Metazoa > Echinodermata > Asteroidea > Valvatida > Asterinidae > Patiria > Patiria pectinifera. Next base: position 11,849,878 of record CM057150.1, read on the forward strand.
TGCTATTATAAATAGAAGCATGGCCACAGCCTAAAAATTGTTAATTTGCCCCAAGTGCTCGAAAATGACTGGAATAATCACCATCCATTGTCCATGTAAGCTTGATAAACGAATGCCGTTGTATTTCTACAGAAACACGTAACAGTGCCCCAGAGTTAATGCTTATCAATTCCTTTGAAAGCGACTGAACAAAATATTACTCCATTATTCATTAGAAAGGCTTGATGGATTATCTTTATCCAACCCATATGTATATATTTTGTGTCCCAACGTACGCGGACAGTTCCAACGCGTGAAAAATATTTTGATGTTTATTTTTTGACATTTACCAATTGCATAGGTCACCCCATAGACGGCCACCCACGGGCACGGATGCTGGTGGTGGTGGTGGTAGTCTGCATTCAATTTGGGACGTTGAACAATAGAGGACAATAGCGTCTCCAATTCCCGAGAGGTCCCCAATTTGGATTCGTGTACAAAACATAAGTGATGCGATCAAGCTAAATGAGTCGTTTGTCGGGAACTTTTATTTGGAGACACGGGCCAAAATAGAGCCACTTCATCACATCACTTCAACACATTTCTTGGTGTATGTTCCGACTTCCGTAGTGTGTGAACTACGGATGGATCATGCGGTTTTCACAGCAGTAATGCTGAGATTGTGCTCTTTTCAAATCTCTGCTTCCTACAAAGTATAAAGTACAAACAAAGGAGGAACAATAGGGCGTCCCGATTGCAGGCAAATACACACGTGTGGGTCTGGGGTTCGCGTGGGGAGGGATGAAATGATCCTCTATCGTAACTATGTACAGGAGCCAGCACCAGGAGGTTTCTTAACTTCGTTTGACCATAACTAGCGAACCTTAGGACTTTACAGGGATTATCGCAATTGATCAGTGGGACTTCTTTTTGTGCAGAGTTCCTTTTCAATGAAACATCTATGAAAACTAGGACACACCTTGTTTTGATTATTATTTGTATTGATTAAAATGGTTCATGTTTGTCCTGACACCTGAGGGCGCTGTTGCTTTGATGTTATTGAAGGCCAACAATATAGTCAACTACTTGGTCTTCTAACAATCTTAGCCTCAATTTGTTGTAAAACCAGCATTAGTGGGGGGGGGGGGGGAGACGTAATACAGACATAATTGGGGTAGGTAGTACATGGTAGACACTATAAGACAAACCTGGAATAATTTCCCTTAGACGGAATTTAGAGCCTCAGTCAGCAAATACATGTATTTAAAATGCAGAACAAGGGCTTGCCCCCACGGGAGTCGCTTGACAAGGGGGCTGTGGAGTGTCAACCGAATCCATTGATTGTATTTGTCGACACAATCGTCGTTCTGTTTTCAAAATCGTGTGTCTGTTGCCAAAAGTGCCACCACGAGTTTTAGCTCACGACATGCAGCCTTCTACATATCGTAGACTATTCTGGTGTTTTAAACCTGTGACCATCATGTATTTTTCATGCTATTTACCCGCATGTTTTCATTTTCATTGCATGCTCTTGTCCAAGCTCTCACAGAGTCAGTCTGTCGGTACTGTGCATAATGCAACACAGGTACCGAAGGCATCCAACACGTACAGCGAAACCGTTGTGTTGTGGAGTCGCGCTGTTATCCTTCTGTTTGCAAAGACTATAGGCCTAGTCAGTTTATTGCCGTATAGATTTGTTTTGCACACAAAATTTGATTGATGAATGGTTAATATACGCGACTCCACAACACAACGGTTTCGCTGTACGTGTACGACGTTGGATGCCTTCGGTACCTGTGTTACATACATATAATGCACACACACACGCACGCACCCCGACTCTGTGAGAGCATGGACTTAAGAGAAAATGAAAACCGTAATTAGCATGAAAAATACATGATGATCGCACGTTTACCTCACCAAAATAGTCTACGATGTGTAGAAGGCTGCATGTCGTGAGCTTATACTCTCGTAGTTCAAACTTTTCTTCAAAATGGGGACGAGTTCTGCCAATCCCCACGACGGCAAAGTTTCGCGTACGTCCTCCATCTTGAACAATCCGCGCGCGTCTACAATGCGATGTATACATGTTTACCTCACACATTGTAGTAAACTTCTGCCCAACTCGGAGTAAACAATCAACTTTTCGGAGTAAGATTCACAGGCTACGCATTATTGAGCAAAGTTTACCGTGTGGAAGGGTAAAACCCGTATTTTGTTATTACACAAGTGATGCGTAATAATGTTTTGGGGTTTAAATCTATTATTGTTTAAAAATGTACTCAATTATTTTACCCAACAACTTTACTCAACAAAAAATTACACTATGTTATTAGAGTGTAGGGGCCACAAAAACCCGCTGCAGGTCGTGGCCGCCCGATAGTACAGAATCCCGACCCTGGTGGTAATGCATCAAGAGGTCGATCTATCAGTGTATAATGCTGGGGCATCTGTACTGCCATGAACATGCATGGATGGCGGTCGGTGCATCTATTTCCAGTTGCTTTCCCGAGGCCATCAGTGTGTCTCTGCTGCTTTGGCAGATGGGTTCTTTGAGTCTTTCGATGTCCTTCTTGGAGTATCGAACATGTTTCGGAGAGATCAGCAAACCTGGGTCCTTTCCCTTTCTCTAACCCAATATCAATTATGTCAGTTCAATTTAACGCAAAACAAGTTCAACCTGCATCTGAAACTCCGCCTCCTAGGGGTGAAAAGTCAAAAGCCCTGTATTTATGCTATGTCAGTGTTAGAGGGGCTAGGGGAAATTTCACTGCGATTCAGTCTTAAATTCCCTGCAGCTGAGTTCATCAGACCTCCTTGCTTTCTGTGAGTCTCTCCTATACGGCAGTATATAATGTCTACATCATTGATAGTACATAGACTTGACGCTCTAACTTGTCATGAACTTTATGTTTTTGCAAAGGACACCCTTCCCCTCGCTTGTGAGATCTCGCTTGAGGATGTGACACATGAATGCATGCGATTTCGCCTTGCACTTCTACATTGATTTTTGGTCTGGGAACCAGACTACTAGAACATTTGCGATCAAATTGCATGCCGCTATGAACGTTACAAGACGTAGGTCAGTCCAGCTGTTGAGCAAATTGCATTGTTTTCTTCTGCAGTATCTTGATTATATTGGAACTTAGCAAGTGTCTGTGCTAAGTAACTGATGTTCGAAGGAATGCCCTTGATTAACTCGCACGTCCCGAGTTAAAAAAACCCGTTCGCTCGTACCAGGGTGATGGGAAGGGCTCATTTCTTCTCGAGCCCCCATTGTAAGAATTTGTTACAATAACACGGGTCAACCCTTCCGCCTGCGCATAACACATGCGCACTGAATGTACGTGCATTAATTTAGGCAGTAATCTCCCCCACAATGCATTGCGCGCCTTTGCTTTCTTCACACACTATTTTGGGCAGGAGGTTAGCCCTTCCCAAACGCCGGACCCAGCAACACTGTTTTGGTAGTCTTTAGTCAAGTTTCAGCTATACCCCGACACATTACGCACCCCAGATGCTGGCACGTAAAAAGACTAGCACGAGCTGCGAAGCCGCGAGGGCCTTTCCTATCTCGTGGAACTAATCACTTATTTATTTATTCAAGTAATATAAATCAAGTAATACAAACCAATCATCTAACGGTGGTTCGCGGTCACCAGCGACAGCACGAACGCCAGCTGACGGCTGATTTACGATGCATTGTGAACGGTCCATACATTCTCCACTCGGTTTTGCCTTCTCGCGGGCCGTTCACGGTGCATCATCAAACAGCCACCGTGCTGCGAGCCTGATATCCCGTCAAATACGGAATGGTCAGAGCCCTTAATGTTTTGGTCTGGCAACCACAACCAACTGCTAGCATTGTTTTTTTTATTTTACACATTTCAGTAAATGGCATGCATACACCCGGAGTGTCACTCAAAATAACTCTTTTTATCAAGTGCGGCTTGATTGTATTTTCATTCCGTTTGTATCCTTTGCTGTATAAACAATGTCTCCAGTCTTTTGTGAGTGCTTACTACATGTACTTGTATAGGCCGAAGTTGAATGAAAATGGACAATATCGGCCCTAAAACTGAATTTGCGTATTCCCGTGTCTTCCATTGTAAACATGCAATTCAGCACAAACGAATAGATTCGAATTGTTACATTTTCAATCTTAATCGCACAAATTGACAAGTGTTTATGGTCACAGTTTGGGCGCGGTTGGCAAATTGTATTACCATAATGCACTGCAAATAAATGCATCTCTGTGATGAACCTCATGGTGGCGCCCTGTAATATTAACGTATCGTTCTCAAATGTTCGCTCGTACCCCCCGCCCTGCAAACAGGACGCTGGGATACTCTGATGAGCTTCACAGAATCTTGTGAAGGAAGTGGCCTATGACCTATGTATAAAGCATCAGGCTGCAGCTGTTCAAGACCGGAGTTTGACAATGTGCGCAAATACTATCCGAACATTTCCCATACAATTGCGCACCTTCCATACCGGAGGTGATTTCTGTTTCATTGCGGACCATGTGGACACAATTTTGAGCGTAGCATAATGCAATCCGGCCGTTCGTGATTCGAAACGGAGCCTGAGCAAGTGACGGGAAGTGTAAATTTACATCACAGATAAGTTTGACAGAATTTCTTACATTATTACGCTTTTCACCGAGAAAAAACCATCTTAAACTGGAATAAAAGAGTAATGAATCAGTCTTAACTCTTAACGGCCGTTTCAAACCTTGCAGAGTCATGACCTTGATGACGCGCAGGTCACTGGTCACGCAAAATCCAACCAATCAGAGCGTGATTTCATCAGAGTATCCCAGCTTCCTGTTTGCAGGGCGGGGGTACGAGCGAATCTCAAATGTTGAGAGTGCACCTTTATTGTGTTATGCAATGCGTCTAACAATTGTTTTCTAGAAGCCAGGTTGTTCACATTGCCTTAAAAGAAACAACTACTAAATGTTCACTCACAAAGTATTCTCTGGCTATAAAGGCTCCCAGAATAAAAAACAATCGTGTACTTTATCCAGATTGTGACGTGCAAGGAATGCCACAGTAAAACGAGGCTTTATTTGGTGCCATTTCGCAGGTCGTGCCATTGCGTAGGATCGAACAAGACTGGAGGTGTTGCCTTACAGAATGAATAAATGATGGACGACTTAACATGGATGACTGAATGTGCATAAACATAGAAGGCAGGATCCGATCGTCGCTCCTGTGACCCCAGGAAGGCCGAAGAGAAGATATTATCCACAACCAGGAAACCAAATTTAGCCTACAGCTTTGAACTATACTTCAACACAACTCTACCTAGTAAAGACTTAATGTATGCTACGTTTTGCCAAATTCACGGAATAGGCGCACAGGTAAACATCAAGTTCAGTTTGAGTTAGTGATCTTACCTTATACATTTGTATTTTTCTGCAGATTAAGAATGTGAGAAATGTTAGCTATTATTATCATTATTATTATTTATTCGACCAAAACAATACACAATGAACAAACTCGGTTTGAAAAACAAAAACTAAACAAATATGTACGAAATACAAAATAAAACAAGAAAAACACAAAAGACGACATTGTATAAGTGTAAGTGTAAGTGTAGGGGCCACAAAAACAACGTATAATATGAAAACATCCGAAGTGTATCATACTAATGCTGTCTCAAATAAATAAACAATGAATTAGTCGGATATACAACTTTTCATCGATAACTGTTAGACGACGAAGTTTACTAAAATATAACCACCTTTATACATCAAGTGAAAATTAACGAATTTCAAAACAAATCCTTTTTTACCAAAAATTGGCCTTCAACCAAACATGAAACAACTTCCGACTCGTGAAAATTGAATGACAGTGCGGTTTAAACGGTTCATGCCGAATTGTTTCGGTACCAAAAGACTGCAGGTATGTAACAGTCTGTGTATTATACTCCAATTGACAAGGTGGCAGATTAAAATCGATAAACGATTAAATTTGAATTTGAAATAGTGAAACACAAACAAGTTTGATCTCTCAGAACGTGTTCTGCAGTGACCAGGCGAATCACGGCAGAAACTGATCAGCCTCATAAAGGAGTTGCTTGATCTTTTCTTCATTTTGGACAGTATCGCCGCTTCTACCAGACACTTCGGGGAGCTGGAAATGAATAAAAAGTGTGTCAAACTAAATTTCATGAAATTTTAAAGGGGGGTGTCTTTGCCCGAAGGAAAAAAAATACTGGTTCTTACGTCTACAGGGCAGATGTCTGGCCGTCTAAATAAGTCATCGAATTCACTGGAGTTCGACACGTCACGGAAGTTGCCGTAAATACGCATGTACGCCAGTACATAACCTAAACAAATAATGAAGAACTGTTTTATTAAAATGCACTTTGTCAGAACAAAGTAGGCGTATTAATAATGAACAGATGAATTACGGCCCTCGTCGCCACCACCAACACCACTTCTCACCACCACTAGGCCTATTACTCAGAGTTTGGATTTTTTTCGGACCAAACTCACGAGCGTGTTTTTCAGATTGACTTTGCATGCTTGGCCGATTTTGGGACAACAATGACAAAGCGCATATTAGCATATTCATTAGCGTCACTCGGCGTGACTTTGCGTGGGTTTCGGTATCGGCCAATGGAAGCCAGCAAAAAGGGTGATTTTTTATATATTAATAACCCGTCAAGGAGGCTATTCTGCAAAGTTTTACTGCACACCACACTGGATAGAAACCTTATTAATATTCGCTTAAAAAGATTGACATATACTGCAAACACTAGTGTTACAACTTTTAAAAATGCACGTAGCCAGGCCTATTTTCCCTATTTTAACGAAACGTATATGTTTTGCTCATGCTCAAAACTTTCGAGGTGCATTCGAAGTGGAGAAATATCAAACGGCATTCGAAGTGTATTCTAACTGCACTCTGACTGCATTCTAAATATTCGTACGGCATTTCAACAGCATTCGAAACATTCTGATCGCAGCCGAGGGAGAATCGAAAGGCCAAGCCACTTCAAATCCTGCCAGGATGTCCCGAATGCGCCTCCAATGAGCCGGAATGCACCTCGATTGCTGCCGGAATCTATTTCGATATTAAAAGAATTCAGCTGGAATGCACTTCGAATGCCGTCAGAATCTTTCGATTGCCGCTCGAATGCGGCTCGAATGCAGTCGGAACGTCCTGACTGGCCCTCGATTGAGCCCGGACGTAGTTCAGAACAACGCCGAATCGCATAAAAACGCGACCAGCTGCCGCTGGAACGTCAGTTTGTGATGGTTAAGCTAAGACTGATGAAAATGCTAGATTCGGCAGCATTTTATACCCCATCGGGGACCATTCGAAGTACATGCTAAATATTCCAGCTGCATTCTGTTTGAATTCTTGGATGTTCCATTTCCAACCATATTGAGTGGCCATTCCGGGAGCGTTCGTACAGCATTCGAGGCATGCACCTTCCAACCAGACTTCGAGCGGTATTTGGGTAGCAATCGAAGTGCATACTAAATATTCTGATTGCATTCTTACAGCATTCTAATTAGTCCTACTTGTGTTCCAACTACATTCGAGCTGCATTCGAGAGCTAATACACCCGGAATGTGCGAGAATCATTGAGGTGGGTTCGAAGCGCATTTTAAGTATTCGAACGGGATTCTTACAAAGCTTGGGCAATTTGGAATTCCCTCCCGAATGTGGCACGAATTTGGAAAATTCTTCATTCCGGTTGGTTCTGCTTGATTCATGCTGATTCCGAATAAGTGTGATGGGGGTCTTAACCGTTTCAATTAACCCGAAACATTTAGACCCCAATTTGGTATAAGTCAGAGAAGGAATGCCTGTTAGTTTCTTTCACTCACCATCTTCCCAGGTCTGCACCTTCCTGGCATTAGTCACTTGGCAGTTTTTGGTGAAATACTCTGTGTATTCCGATGATGGAGTTAACTTCTGGTATCGGTCGACAGTCAAATTTCCGTTGCCGTAGGTAAATGGCTCCAACTTGGTGACCGGAGTATCTGATGCAAAAAAGGCACAGTGATTTTGTTAATTATGTCTGGAGTCTGCAGGGTGAGTAAAAAAAAGAGAAACCCAAATGGTGCCCTTTTTTTAAAGAAGTTCTGCATGTAGCGCTTTCTTGATCCAGCGTATAAAAATCAAGCAACAAGCTTTTTTTTGTGTGAAAGGATCATTCAAATCGCTCATGTTCTTTTCCAGCCATGGAATTTCGAAGACAAACACCTTAAAAAAAGGGGGCGGGGCCATTTGGGTTTCCTTTGTTTTTACTCACCCTGTACAATAAAAGGAGACTGAATACTTACTTAACAAGACAATGCAAGGATATTAAAGCTGGCCTCAGAGCGCACTCAAATATGATTATTATTTTGTACACATCCATTACGCGTACACACTATAGCCGATTTTAGCTCATTTATTGGGGTTTAGACGTTAGCAAGTTTAATTTATAAGTGACAGTCAGTCAATCAATCAACAAATGGAGAAAACAATACGCAGATGGTTTGTGTCTTCCTCAAACTTTATGTATGCGAAGCGAAAACAGTGGCGAGTTTACCAGGCATGCAGGAGTGTAACGCCACCGGCGCCTCCAGTATATAACATTCGGTGTCGTTGTAGATTATCCACGTTTTAGCAGTCGGATATGCCTAGGATTAAATTGAACAAACAAACAAACATAGCTTAACAGTTGTTTCTGAGCTGCACAGTAGTTTCGCGGGTATTTAATTCATACCAATGCTACGGGTCAAACTACTGAGATTTCTGCTTTATTCAAGGTATTAAGTTCACACAATTGTGATTAAAAAAAAACAACCGAAAGGACCAACATTTAATTTCTGAAATTTGCGAAACATTGCGAAACTTTAACATGGAAACTTCATGACAACAGCAACTTTTCCTCAAGTAAATAATACTATCTATTGAATCATCTAACATGCGCCTCAAAAGCGTGGAATCTGCAAAAGGGTGAGAGCAAAGTGGGTGCAGATTTATGGAGGAGATGTGAGTTCAATAGCTTAGCGTCAGAAGAAAAAAAAGTTAACAATGAACGTTTTGGGAAATCAAAAGTAACAACGGGCACTTTCCCGTCCAATATTTTTGGGAGAATTTTCAAAAGTCTGGCACTCCTCATGTCCTTTTTTTTAAGGGAATATACATCATTTGCTTTTGCTGTAATTTTCAGAAATGGATGAAATTGGGGGGTTGAAAATATATAGCAAATATAGTTACACTGACTTTTTTGAGGTTTTGGGTTCGAAAATGCTATAAAAACCAAGAAAAAAACAATTATTTTCCTGTAGTCTGGTTCCCTGACTCCATTTAAGAAGAAACAGAGCAGTTTACATATATTGGGGAATTGTACGGTAAGGGAACCAGTCTAGCTGGCTGAACCCCTTCATAGGTGTGTAATCGATTGCAAACAAGTGCGATGGTCAACTGGGGCCAGCATTTAAAAAAAAAAAAGCCAGTTTTTTTCCAAATCTGATCGGCCGATCAGCGTTGGAAATTGATACAAAAATACCACTTTTCTTGAAAATGACAGTATACCAGGTGCCATGATTTTACAGGATGCTTTACACTGTCATTCACTAACAGTCCAGCAAGGTATTTCAAAATGATTTGGTAGTTTTATTTTTTGATGTTTGCAAATGTTGTATTTTCCCTTTAACAATTGTACACTGGCAAGCCATATTCACTCGTTTTCCAACAGAACTTTAAAACACAAGGTTGAAAAATAAAATCCATTCTCCCCTCAACCTTAAAGTTTTTTTTGGCAAACAAAAGTTAATGAAATGTGGTCGGAACGACTGTAACATACGGCATTAAACTCTTGAATGAAACGTTCCCGTGTCTTGACGCCGGTAATGACATTTGTGTACGTTCTGTCTGAAGCGATCATATCGGTATCCCGACCAAAGACGCCAACGTCTGTTAGAATCTCGTTGCCCCTGAACATGACGCCAGACACTTGGAAAGGGGTAAATAAACATCGTTATAATGGACCTCTCCAGTAAGCTCCGCCCAGTGCGCACGTGGGCAAATTAACACGTGCTCCTCTCCAATGCCACACTGCATTTTCCTGCCGCGCGCATCATACGCGCGTACCGCGTGCACGCGTGTCGGACTTTTGTGCATGCGCGTCGAAAATATTAAATCACGGATGTGATTGGTCAGAACACCTTGGGGCGGTGCTTACTGGATCGGTCCATTGATATACATGTATAGTATATGGTTCGCATTCCTGCGTGTGCAAAACAAATTTGCCTTCATGAAACACGGCAGAACGCTGCACAGTTTGTCGTTCACCCTTAAAACGTAAATTCAAAGGAAGTTTTAAGGTGCGTTCGCACGAGGCCAAGAAACTGGCATTTAAAATACATAAATACAAACTAGGTTGCCCAACCAAAGTGTAGCGAAATCAAATGGTATTAAGGTTTGCACCAGCAATGCCACTTTACGAAGTCATCATGATAATTATAAACCCTAGTCTGAACACCAACGTTAGTTTTAATTGGATTCTTTTCATGACCTGCTCACATTAAGGAGCACCCCCATGAAAACAAGCAAAATATCCCATGGGGATAGCTAAGTGCTTGTTTCAACAGACCATCCCACATTTAAAAAACAAGAAATAAGAAGGGGAACAATGGTTATTGGACTATGTCTCGCTCACTAGAAAGTAAAGCGAGACATGTCTATTAGCATCACACTGCAGTCACATTTGTCCTAAACTGATACTTTACTTAAATTAATGTACTTATTTACTCGACATTGCAACCCCAAATAAAATGTTAACACTAAGCCAATGTAACCAGTTCATAATTTGCTTTTCAAACGGTTCATAGAAGGCTATTTCCTTACTCTAAACACCGAAATTTTTGCTGATTATTCAAGAAAAGTCAAAACGGACATCATCTTTCCAAATTTCCAGATTCCACACCTACCAGTTTCTACCATAAACGGTCTTGGATAACAGCAGTATTGTGCGCCCGCAGCATAGAATCCCACCGCTGCCACCAATCCACAAAACACAAAAGTAGTGGCATGCATTTTCCACAGTGTGTGTCTTGCAGCAAAGTCTGGTATGTAGTTTATAAGTGGTGAATATTGGGCGCAACTGGTACAAATGGGACTGGATATCTCACGCATGCTTTTATCCACTTGGCCACAGGAGCGATCCACTAAAACAAAGGGTATTTTCAGATCTAACAGCCATACATAAATGCTGTGGATATCTTTCAAAAAATCGCATGTATTAAATTAATTGATGTCGAACATGTTCCTATGTCGTTTTAGTGTATTTTAATTTAAAAGATGGTACGATTTAAACATTAATGCATTGAGTGTGTTTTGCTATTCCCCCGTAATTTGTCACAATTATAAGTTCCAAAATTATGAACAAATAATAAAAATAATAATAACTGAATGCCAAAAAATCCTAAGTGCCCAAGTGCCAGCCATACGTCAGTACTGGTCCCATGGTTTAAATTGTATCCTTCGAATTGGTTGTAATTGGTTTTTTTTATTCCTTGAATTATGCAGGTATCGTGAAGCCACGCTTTGTGCACTATTGAATCTTGCGTAAATTACGGAAATACTAAAATTTGGTGATAAAACGAAAATTTCGTATACAACTCCTGACAGATGGCAGACAGATAATTACAGACTGAAATAATATGCAAACTACCTTGGCGCCTAACAAAATAGCTGTACTTTTTTACCTCATAATTATTCATAATTATTCATCAAGTTACCCGCATAAGAAAACAAATCCAAAACTGTTGTTGTTCAGACCTAGGATCTACCAGAATAGTCAGAATCTTTTGGTCTGGGAACCAGACTGCTAGAACATTTTCGCACAATTACATGTCGCTATGAACGTCGTAGGTCAGTTAAGCTGTTGAGCAATTGCGTTGTTTTCGTATGCAATTACTTGATGATTGGAATTATAGTTTCTGATGTATCTGCACAATCCAAGTTAAAACGTTCGCTCGTACTACTTTCCTTAAACAGGGCGCTGGGAAGGGCAAATTTCGTAGGGAACGTCTTCTTTGGCTGAGAATTGAAAAAGTCAATGATAAACCCACCAAAACATGAAAAGAAAATGAAAGTGGCAAGTATCATTAGAATCACGGTCCGGTTAACTTATTCTTTATGATGGGACTTGAGTTTTTGCCGAAGTCAACTGAGTGTAATCGTCCGACTGATAAGGTTTACGCACAAAACCTTGAGCCAGTGAGGCTTTTCAAATAGAAAGGTGGCCGAACCATATTTTCGGAAAGTGTGCTGGTAATGATTCGCGCTGCGAATTCGTAAAAGTTGAACATACATGTATTTCAACTTGAGCAAATTTCGCAGCGAATGCTTCATGACGTCAAATTCGCTTCGCATTCGCATTCGCGTGAAGTATGAATCGGGCTTAAGATAAAGTTGACCCCCTCCTTGTCCCCAGGGTGTCGAGCAGTACGCGCCCACCACTACCTGTTGTCTCACCCCGGTATTGGATCATTTCCATGTGCAAGATTTTTGAACACGTATGCAAATGAGGAATTGTCTGGTGCCTTCCTGTGCGTTATTTTTGCGTTTGTTTTTGTATGCGGTGTCTGGGGTAAAATGAGAATCAATTCGTCGCAGCGAGAGCACTTTGTGAGTTACGAAAAGACAAGTTTATTTTAATTAAACTGTGCCACGATCTTAACGAGACAACATGCAGTATCGCATTTCATATTAATATTAACAAATTGGAAAGGAAATGAATATTTTTGAGAAGGCGTGACGAATAATCACGATTATAAGCACTGGGGACTTGAGTTTTTGCCGAAGTCAACTGAGTGTAATCGTCCGACTGATAAGGTTTACGCACAAAACCTTGAGCCAGTGAGGCTTTTCAAATAGAAAGGTGGCCGAACCATATTTTCGGAAAGTGTGCTGGTAATGATTCGCGCTGCGAATTCGTAAAAGTTGAACATACATGTATTTCAACTTGAGCAAATTTCGCAGCGAATGCTTCATGACGTCAAATTCGCTTCGCATTCGCATTCGCGTGAAGTATGAATCGGGCTTAAGATAAAGTTGACCCCCTCCTTGTCCCCAGGGTGTCGAGCAGTACGCGCCCACCACTACCTGTTGTCTCACCCCGGTATTGGATCATTTCCATGTGCAAGATTTTTGAACACGTATGCAAATGAGGAATTGTCTGGTGCCTTCCTGTGCGTTATTTTTGCGTTTGTTTTTGTATGCGGTGTCTGGGGTAAAAACAGAATCTATTCGTCGCAGCGCGAGCATTGTGTGAGTTACGTAAACACAATTTTATTTTAATTAAACTGTTACGATCTTAACGAGACAACATGCAGTATCGCATTTCATATTAATATTAACAAATTGGAAAGGAAATGAATATTTTTGAGAAGGCGTGGACGAATAATCACGAAAACACGTACTGCACGTTGTGAATAACGACACCAAGTACACGATATCAATCTATTTCTAGCCAATTGCGGTATGGAATCAGGATAAAGGAAGAAAGTTTCCTATCCAGGGCTTACTATTGGAAACGTGGTTGGGAATAAAGTAAGCACTGGGGACAAGGTTGTGTTGACCCCGCTTTGGAGAGAATATTCATGTATGCATTTTTGGTATGCATGGCGTCCAACCCCAAAAAACATCAATGTTTACCGCGCGGTACCGCAGTGCATTGCGGGATTGAGTGGGGGTCGCCGCACCGCGATCGCTATAGAAAACACACAGTATTGTGTACCGCTGATGTCACGCCTTGCTGAGGTCACGCGTGCAGTTCCACAATCCTGGCCTTACAGCACGGTGGCCATTTTTTCATTATTTTTCTTCTCCGTTGGAAAATAAAAAATGACTGCATCCGTTTTTTGTTTTTTTTAACGATGCCGTCATTTTGTGGGCACCGCTACATATAAGGCCAGGTTTGTGTGGAACGCGTGACCTCGGCTAGGCGTGACCCGCAGCGGTGTATGACGTAAGCACTTTAACGCGTATTGTTAATGTTCCCTAACATGGCACGTCCCCTAACATGGCGCAGTTTACCTTGCTAGAACATTTTATCTCAAGCAAGTTGATCTGGGACCAAGTAGACTTGGGACCGAGTTGACATGAGACCGAGTTAACCTTGTACCGAGTTGACTTGGGACCGAGTTGACTCGAAACCAACTCAGTCGGGGTCAACTCGGTCCCAAGTCAGCTCCGTCTCAGGTGCACATATTGTTTTCAATTTCAGCCAATATTATTTGAATATGATGGCTTCAGATCAACTTTAATCATTACTGCTTATCAAAAACCCATCTGTCAACATGCAGCTGCAATATTGGCTGAGATATTGGCTAAAAATCAAATTTCTTATTAATCGTCACTTTAGAATTTACATATTTACCTGCCAAGAACACACATAGTTACTTCATGAATGGTCTTCTAATGATACCTGACACTCAAAACATGGGTTTAGACACCTTACTTATGTAGTTATGTGCTATATTGGCCGATATATGCCAAAAACGTGATTTTCCGGTAATGGCGGCACTAATTTGCATAAAAACAATACGTGGGACATTTTTTGAATTTTTTAATATAGCAAATCGTTTTCTACGCATTTTTTCTGATCTAGAGATTTTGATTAGAGGTTGATTTCAGTTGGTAGAACACCGGAAAGGCAATCCGGAAGCCGCTGGTTCAAGCTTCAGTCAACGTCTTTGTTCAACTTTAACTGGTTAGCTAAAATAATAGTTTCAATAATGTTTCAAACTGATGCACTTTTACGAAATGTACAATTTTTACACAAGCTTGCAAACCGACCAAATCTATGTTGCCGCTATGCGTATTTGTATTATGTATACATGTTCAGTCACAGCCTCAGAATTGTTAATTTACCCAAATTGCTCAGAAAATGACTGGGAAAAATTACAATTCCATTTTTCATTATGCTTGATGGATGAATGCCATTGTGATGTTATAGAAAAACGTCGATAGGCTCATAATTGTTAATTTGCCCAAATCGCTCAGGAAATGACTGGACAAATATACCATTCAATTATTCAGTAAGGTTGATGTATGAATGCCGTTGTAATGCTTTAGAAGCACGGCCACAGCCTAAGAATTGTTAATTTGCTCCAATTGTTCGGAAAATGACAGGAAAAAAAATACAATTCTAGTAAACATTAAGGTTGATGTATGAATGTTGCAATACTATAGAAGCACGGCCACAACCCGCTCCGAATTGTTAATTTGCCCCAAGTGCTCGAAAATGACTGGAACAATCACCATCCATTATTCATGCAAGCTTTATAAATGAATGCCGTTGTAATGTTATAGAAACACGTACCAGTGCCGCAGAATTACCTTTTTTTCCAATTTCTTTGAAAATGACTGGAAAAAATTACCACTCCATTATTCATTATACAAGCTTGATGGATTATCTGAACCCAACCCATCTGTATATTCTATCTCACCTATTTTGTGTCTCAACGTACACGGACAGTTCGATGCGCGTGGAAAATATGTTGATATTTATATTTTGACATTAACCAATTGCATAGGTCACCCCATAGACGGCCACCCACGGGCACGGATGCAGGTGGTGGTGGTGGTCTGCATTCAATAGGGGACATTGAACAATAGAGGACAATAGCGTCCATTTTGGATTCGTGTACAAAACTTATGGGAGGTCTTCCTCAGTACAAACAAAGGAGGGATAATATTGCAGGCAAAAACGTCGTAGTGCGTGTGGGTGTCTCTGTTGGCGTGGGGCAGGGATGAAATTATCCTCTAATCGTGATGATGTACAAGAGCCAACACTAAGAAGTGTCTGAATTGCGATTGACCATAATTAGCGAACCTTAGGACTTTTGCAGAGATTATCACAATTTCACAGTTGGACTTCTTGTTGGACAGACTTCCTACTCTATGAAACCTCTATATGAAAACTAAAGAGCATTTTTTTTTATTAGTGTTTTTTATCATTAAAAGGTCCATGTATATCCAGACAATTAAGAGCGCTGTTGCAGTGATTTTATTTAATGCATACACTCTTGTCAATTTCTGGGCCCTCTGTCGATCTTAGCGTTACTTTGTTGGCAAACCACGATTTTTTTCGAGAGACGGAATACAGACATAATTGGGGTGGGTGGTACATGGTAGACACTTCTGGAATAGTTTCTTTCAGTTGGCATTTAGAGCCTCGGTCAGTAAATACATTTTATCAAAATGCAGAACAAGAACCTGTCCCACGGGTGTCGCTTGACAAGGGAGTGTCACCCCATCCATTAATTGTGTTTGTCAACACAATCGTTGTATTGTCTTCGAAATCGTGTGTCTGTTGCCAAAATTGCCGCCACGAAGATCGCCAACTATTGTCCAATATTAAATGTCCGCGATTGTCTGCTTTGAACAGCGCCTCCAATAGCCAGAAAAAACCTTCCTGCCCACCTTTCAGCACAGAGGGTCTGCCGGCATTTTTTTGGTTACAACCAATTCAAATCAGTCACGCCACGCCCCTGACCAGTCTGAGGCCGTATCCAAAAGGGGCTTCCAGAGCTATGGCTACGTCCATTGTTAGCGCGTCCCCGCGTATTTTCAATAGGTGCAGACCTAGACCTAGCTCTAGCCAACTGATTCGGATGCAGCCCCATCCATTGATTGTGTTTTGTCGACACAATCGTTGTATTGTCTTCGAAATCGTGTGTCAATTGCCAAAAATACCGTCACGAAGAGCGCCAACTATTGTCCACACAATCGTTGTATTGTCTTCGAAATCATGTGTCTGTTGCCAAATATGCCGCCACGAAGAGCGCCAACTTTTGTCCAATATAAATCAGTCTGGCCACGCCCCTGACCAGTCTGTGCATGCACTTTATGCTTGCACCTCGTGCCGATATGACAAAGAAAAGGAGCCGGAACCACAATCTATAGCCCCTGGTTTGAACTTTTGTACCACACAAGAGCTGGGGTCGATTTTTTTTCCCTCCTAAACGACATTCTCATATGGGTGTGCGCTATGGCGTTTAGACTTTACTTTTCTAAAAACATGAGAATAAAATATAAAATTAGAAAAAAAATGAATCCGCACGTAATGAAATTCGGGCATTATTTCCCTTTAAAACAAAATCCTCCGAGACCTCAGGTTAGAAAAGAAAAGAACAAAATCGGGTACAAAACGGTGATTGGAACCGCAACCTCGCGTTACAAAATCACGACCCTGTATCGAGTGAGCTATCGCACTGCACGCCGAAACGTGGGGGAAAAAATTATTATATACCTGTGTAGGTATCATAAAAGTATCGTAGAGGGCGCTAAATAACCATGTATGCGGATGTAGTTTGGGATCAGAAAATTTGCAGCCGGTGGAGGGCTAGGGGGAAGGGGTAGGCTCTTTGGATTTTAACCATGAAAAGATCAATTTTCCTTCCCCAAATACTGGGCGGGAGATAGGGCACAAGAGGGATGGACAACACAATGTCTCGAGTGTGGAGGCACCAAATCAACACCAACCCTCAGTTACGTTCGCCCATTGGCAAAAACCTCCATATTTGCGCAGTTAAATTTTAACCAGCAAACACACAGAAAGAGATGACGTACCCATTAACCCCAATAAAAGTGCAAGTATAGAGCCTAGATGTTTTCCCCTTATGGCTCGTTTCCGGACCTCTCGAAAAGGAATTTTTGCGTTTAAAAGTCAGAGTTTTAAAATTATTTTTGGTACATTGATTACTTAAGAAAATGGAGACTAAAATGTCTTTTGAGTTAACTTGAAGGACTAATTCGCAGGTACAAACAAATCTAAAATGACCGTTTGTAAAGACTTTATTAAAACAAGCCTGACAAAATTTATAATCCATTGGATGTAGGTAGCCTATGTAACTCTTTGCGTCGTTATCATTTCCGTTCTCACTCAAGTGAAAACAAACGTGATCGAAGAAGGAGACCTAGGTACGAAAATCAGAAGATCGTAAGTAAATTTCGTTTTTACCCATCTCCAAATGATTTCTCTCTTTTTTTCTTGTGGAACGCCTTGTTATTAGAAATCATTGCGTCAAAAATTTAGCAAGAGAAAGGGCAACCCCTTGTAAAAGGCCCATAGGACGCTCAAAGACAAAATCCGGCAGCTCAAAGACAAGTTGACGCACTTTCAGGCTCCATTAATCACGAAAGTGTCTGATGAAAAAAAAGAAAGCATCGCGATAATTTGATGTGTCACTAAAATAACTGCGAATTATATTCTAATTTGAACACAGCACAAAAATGAACAAACTTTAACAATTCATTTTTTTCATTTTATTTTTACACTCACGGCGATATAACAAGCTTCTGTGGAACAGTTTAGTATTTGACATCCAGTGACATGCAATAACGTGTCAACTATCGATTTTTGTTGCCATATGTTTTCTCAGTTACTTTAAAACTTGTAACATTCATATTCCATGGAAATATATTTTGATTTTGTCCCAGAACGCTGTAGGGCTCCATTGGTAATTACGATTTCGAATTTACACCAATATACTTCATAATGGTGAATTATTCAAGAATATTGCGATCTAAATTGCCCAGAATTGAGGAAATTCGTTCTGGAACAAATTAAAGTGTCTTTCCACGGAATCTGAATGATATGTGTTAGAGTTAGTAATATCACTGAAAATGGTACCCTCAGAGAGACATTCTCGTAGACTTTTTTTTTTACCCCTAACCCCAATTTTCCCTATACCGCCAGAGATGTTGGTGTTGATGGAATAGTCCCGGGCCTATTTGCGACGGAGAAATGCTGCCTCAGAATAGGGGCTGAGGCGTTAGGGAGACAATGAATGTTTCCCTAATGAGACATGTCCCCCAAAGGTATACTTTCTGACGCTGGTATCTCCCAAATGGTACTATTCAAGAGATTGTGAAAACCAACTTTGCATTATAATCATGAAGGTTAATGAATTCAGTCTACAACATTGAAACTGGCAGTGTTGGGGCGAATCGGTTGGGATAATGTTTGCTAATTAAAAAGAACTTTAGACCTGATGAAAATTTGACATTCACTTTCAAGAATGGTGTTTTTTTGGGGGGGGGGGGTGAATAAGCCTTTAGTTTACTGCTGGGCAAATTAGAAAATGATGTGTAATAGACCGTATGCACAGCAGCCATCTTAGAGGGCTGATTTGTTACATAGGTATTCTCATCTTGGCAGAACAAAGGCACCGCCCTCCAATATGGCCTCTGTTTGTGAGATCTATTTATCGGGCAAGACAGGTATAGTACATTCACAAATGAAACATACATTTCTTTTTTGTAATTTGTAAATCATGGCTTAGTCGCTTATCATTCGTTCTTTTGGCAAGTGTATAGTGCCCTTCCCTGAAAATATTCAAATGTCTTCAAACCTCAATCGTTTTCAAATCAATTATTAAACTCATCACTCGGTTTGGAATCTTTTCTAACCGGGAATTGTTGTGCTATATATACATTAAAGTGACTCTCTGAATGAAATGCAATACACCGAATGTATGCAAATTGTTAACAAGCTGCGATAACTACAATTAAACGATACAACATCATTTGATAGTTGAAGACAATTATTTTTGTCAATCCACTATCAATCTTACACCATGAAAACACCGACAATTTAATATAATAAGTGCCCCTTGAAATGGGTAAAATACCTTTAACTAATAATTAACACTAATAATATGAAAATGTTATGATTTACATTAAATTGACTCTCAGAATAAAATTCACCGAATTCAAGCAAAGTTTAACGGCTGTACTAACTATAATAATAAGATATAAGAAATCTATTTTCACTTGTGAGCTGACGCAATTTGTTTACAATCTATGTGACTCGTGTACATTTTAAATGTGACTTGAAATTATGATAACCACTGAAAGTGTCGAATATCCCTTAAAATGGGTAAATGTCTTGAAACTACAACGTCTCCTTAAATACACAATACATTTCAACTTTCAATCTTGAAGTTAGGATAAACACTGAAAATGTCGATTACAATAAGAATCCCGTAAAATGGGTAAAATATCTTTAAACAACGCCGTCTTCTTAAATACACAATTCATTTCAACTTTCAATCAAAGTATGTCACTCAATAATACATTAAAAAGTGAACATCTAAAGTATATTACACATAGGGCCTACTGGTTTATGGCGTGTGACTAAAACACCCCTTAACTAGCACCCCGGGAACTCAATGTCTTTCGTTCACAAATTGTCCCAATGAAGCGAATCTACTTTAGTATTGCGATATCATGCGGTTTCCAATTTGCCACACCTTAAATGACGTTTAACCTGCGTTCACCTTAATTTTCATGCGCGCATCACAGCCTTGTCAAGTGACCAATCACCACACGCCTCGGCGTGTGTGGCACTGCCAATCACCGTTCAAGCAGGGCTGATTCCTTGGCTCTGATCTGCTAACCAGCCGAATCCTTAGTTACGGGATATACGCATGCGCAGAAGCAAACATTCCTTGCTAACGCGAGAAATACGCTTACCGTAAGCACGGAATTTTCTGCTATAGTAAGCAGGGATTTTTTGGTAAAGCTAAGCAGAGATAAGAAATTGGGCCCAGAGCTTTCCCAAATCCTAACTAATGAAGGCTCATACAAAGAGTCTATAAGGCCTCATCTCAATAACTGCGAAGGGATAGAAACATATTGCACGAGAACGCCTAAAGCCGATGCGAATATACCGTTTCCAAATACTTACCACTTTAAATATTTATATACTTTTTATATACTGTACCACTTTAAATATTTCGCTACAATAACTTTCAAGAGTGCAGACTGATTAGTGATATTTGGCAGTGATATTTCGTTATCCGAGACACCCTTAACCCCCCCCCCAAAAAAATCAAACAATACAAAAAGAAATACAACCAGAGATTATGGTTGTAACTGAACAGCCACAGATCTGTTCCCAATTTTTTTAAGGTCAATTGGACAATAGAAAATGATTTAATGATTAAAAAAACTGTATCTTTGAAATTTGACAAAATAATGTCTGAAACAATTTTCGGGTGATTGGGCTTAAAATAATTCCCAGAGTGGCTTCCAGACTAAAAACGTGTACAAACCTATGCGGAAAAGTGGAAAAAGAAAAGGACACAAAAATAAAGGAAAAACAAAACTTTAACAAAAACAAAAGCTGTTCCCAACTGAAATTGGGAAAAGCTTAAAAAACAAACACCATAATACCAAAAAGTCACACTTTTCCAAAAAAAAAAATCATCGAATTCTTTCCAAACGTTAGCCGATCACTTGCCAAAACCTTTTGACAATCCTTCACGTGATACCAATTGTAATAATAGTAATATTTCTTTTTCTATTTCTGCAATGCAGTTACCAGTAACAGTGTACGCTACAATCTATTCCATTCCTAATAGTTTACACATTTACGTCTGCATCAAAACACACTTAAATAAGTATGCATTCAAAGTTCGAATTTTAATAGAACTACACAAAGACCTGAAGTTCACATCATTTTGTTTGCGTTGAAGAAAATAGTGATTGCTCTTTTGTCTTTTTTGTGCGACACAAGGTTCATGGGAACGGAATCAGCCACTTTCCATAAGCGCATACATTGTTGCCAGCCGCAGCGAAGAAATTCGAACGAGCCTAAGGTTCTTACTTCATGCGAACGTCACGAAGGATGCGCTGCGGAATTCGCCGGAGTTGAAATGTGTTAAATTTTTACGACATAACCAATCGTGAGTTAATTTGAACATTTTAGCTGCAACTTCCAAACATCGACACGCAATAACCTATAAACGCGAGTAAAGGTATATATTTCAAGCAATGAATGCATACTCATTCTGTATTAATTCCATTTGCCTTTTGAGATATTGTGGACATAATAGGAGGGCGCTATTTGTAGTCAATAACCATTTTTGTTTTTGTAATTTACACAAATTAACCCACTCCAAAATTTGCGGCCTCCTATTTCGTTCGCCACATGTCAAAAGGGCAAATGCAGATACAAGGAACGATCTTCCTACTTACGACCATTCAGCATTTGTAGTTCACAAATGAAATGACAACCGAACCTGCAGGTCATATCATCCCATTTCCAATTGTATTCTTGTCTTATAGCAACACAGTCTTGGCCTTTCCCTCTTCCGTTGTCAGGCTGATCGCTTGCCCATCGCGTGAAGTTGGCACCAGAGCTGGCACTCCACACGAAGCGCGTCTCCCTCTCCATATCGTTGTATCAGAGCCAGGCCTTTACAGAAGGCCATTCTTCCAATGGATAAGAAGCTTTCAAAAGCTCCACTATAAACTGCTGTTCTTCTAAGCTGTTGATGGACACAAGGTGCGCTGGAAACCAATCAGAGTTGAACAATTCCCGACAGTAGTTTTCAGCTTCAACCCAGGGCAACTTTTCAGTGACCAGTCGGTAGCAATCTCCGCCGAATGCTACCCAGCGCTTAGGGCAAGGGATGCAATGTTCTTCCCGGCCGCTGTCGAGTGTAAGGAGTGAAAAGAAAACGAAACAAGAGAAGATTACCGAAAAGTACTTGCCAGATGAAAATTCATCAAGCCGAACGACCGCATGGTGGAGTATACCTCAAGATCATTTACATGCAAGTTTTGAGGTGAAGATTGCAAAAATTGTGTCTTCTGTAATGACCAGATTGAAGTGTTCCGCAGTGTAAAAATGGTCCACTGGCCTACGACTTGAACTGCGTTTTATTTTCCTGAAGTGGAGGCACACAAACGGGTTTCGGAAATTCAAACAGGCAGCGCAGGTTTTTACTCAGACTAACTCAATACCGCTTCCCCACTTCAGATCCGAGAGTCGGTAGCTTACCGACACCGCGCTGACACCACTGCTTGCTTGAAAGATTTAGTATCAAGCAGGAGACGAATGCGAACCCCCTGTTCGTTCTGTCCATCATTTTATGACTTGCGAAGGCCTGTCGTTCATCGCTTTGAAATGTGGTCTTCGATCTGACAATTAAAGTAATTATCCACGGGGCTGTTATGATGGAAGAACCGGTAACAAAGATTGAACGTTTGGCAGCCGAATCCAATATAATGCATTCTACTTGTATATGTACACGCGTAACATAGCAAGGCCATTTCGATTAGGGGCGGGGGGGGGGGGGTAGACGTGAAAAGTGACAATCGTCTCATCCCTGCACGCGACTCATCCTTCTCATTGTATCCACTTTCCACAGCAGCCTTTCGTCAATATTTATGATTTTTCAAGGCCTGCCGTTAATCGCTTTGAAATGTGGTCTGCGATCTGACAATTAAAGTTAATTAGTTCCAAGGAGCTGTGATAATGAAAGAACCGGTAAAAGGATTGAACTTGAATCAAAGTAAAGGTTGCTGGCAGCCGAATCGATCCTTATGCAATCTGCTTGAACATGTACACGCATGAGCAGTTGCGTATATTGTTTTTTTTATTGTGTGTGTGGGGGGGGGCGTTGGTAAAACGGGTGTTTAAAAAAAAAAGTGGTCAAAATTTCTTTCGATCCTTAAAATAGGTAAATCGAGAATGGAATAAAAAAAACCCAGTAACGGTTAAAAGGTGGAAGTGCATGCTTTCATTTAAAAATAGACATTTGATACACCACTTCGCGCACGAGTAAAATTATACAATTTTACTGCTTATTGATCGCTTAGCTGCCATTTAATAAAGGTGCTTAAACGGCTTCATTGTAATGTCAACTCCACATCAACCCCGCGCAAGGCCGGTACGGTTTTCGAACGCGCGAGTGAACATCAAGACTTGTGGATCTTTTCACTCGTCGTAAGTATAATGAAACAGGAAATATAATTTACTCTGTCGAATCAAAGATAAATCTATTCATTGAAAAGGAAAACATTCAATTTCCAATGTGATGAATTGATCAAATAATTATTACCAATGCTAAAATAGCACTTGTGCACAAAGCTAAAATGTCACCTAACCCAGGTTTACCTTATCCTGCCGCCACGAATTTCGGTAAACTTATATTTTGGACCACTCGGAATCGATCTAGATGGTTTGCGACAATAAAATTCCTCGTCCTTAGGTCGTTTTAACAAGAGGGCGACACGAATTTGTCGCCTCAATAAGGCGTGTCGCCCTAATGCAGCTGCGATGAGCAAAATCTGTCGCCTTTTTATTTGATTTTGTAGTTCTAACAATTATTCCATTATTATTATGATGGGAATGGTCATACGGCGGACTGCAGTTTCGAACATCCAATGAGCTATGCAGATCTTTTGAGCGATGTTTCGAGTGTTTACGGGTACGGGTCAGCTGTAGTGTGAGTTTGTAACACCTCCTATCGGGTCACATTCCACTTTCCCATTTTGAAATACTCCGATTTTTGTATTTTTTTAGGTGTATTTGGTTAAACAGTTTTCTCTAATTCAATATCGCTCACTCTGATATCGCTAACATAAAACCAACCAATTAGTCTTTACATGCTGGATGTTTTAGGATTGTTTGAGGATCCTTAGGCAAAGCATTTTTCTTTTCAAATTCTCGGTTCATTTCATCTTGTTGACTTACCGGTTTGTCTTCATCACTCAGTTTTTATAGACGACACCGGTAAACATGCGTCACCTACTGCAAAGGTAATGTCGTAATATAGACGGTAGGATTTGGCCACTTAAATTAGTCGAGTTCAGTGTTGATAACACTCACATGCGGGGCTTCTCGTAAGAAAGCGCGTTATTATGCGTGCGGCTATTGTATTACCAGCGAGGCGACCGACCTGGATAGGCGATAGGCTGGTTCTGAATACTCGACCTAACTAATCATAATTCTCGCTAGGATGAAAAGTGATGTCGAACGTTTCCAACGAAACCTACACAATAACTAGCTGTAGTTCTTTCTCCCCGGAGGGAAAAGTTTAGCGCTTTTGATGTACTGTCGAGGGCTTATTATGTCTGCATGTCACATAATAAAAGAACTGGGAAGATGACATTATACTGTTTTCGGTCAGTCATGCAGAAGAACAGTGCTCCGGTGATCTGGAAATAGACATAATTTGGTGCTATAGGGCTCCCGCGTTCGGTGAATTGACGTAGAGTAAGCTACATGTAGGACCTACACCACTAGGTCGTGTTTTTTTTTTAAGATAATACCTGTAGTGCTTTTAAAATTTCGGCATGTAGTTTCTATCATAAAGCCGCCACACAGCGTTTATTGAAGGTTAAATGATGCGTTTAATATATGTGGAAACTCACCTCCAGAAAGTCTTGATTTTAAATGAGTCGATCGCACTGCTTTATAGTTATGGTTTCTCGAGTTCGCAGATAAAGTACCAATGGTTAGTGCAAGGATAGGTGCGCCATGCCCACCCGTAATGCTGCTCACTGAAAACACAATCGTAGCCGCTGTTGCCTGAATATGGTTGGTTTGTATGCCACTTAGTATACTCGGGACACTGCAAAGATTCACTCCAGACGTACGTACCCTCGTGTTCAATATCGTTCAGTCCCATCCACCAAAAAGATACTTGCTGGGTATCTTCAGCATACTTGGCCAAGAACTGCTGCTCCGCTTCACTATTGATTGTGACAAGGTGCGAATGCCCGAATCGACGGGACGGCAACTGCTGACAGTAGTTCTCAGCATCCGCCCAAGAAATTTGTTTAAGAACCAACCGGTAGCAGTGGTCCCCATATGACATCCACTGGAACGGGCATGGACTGCAGCTGGCGTGGGTACCAACGACCAACAGACAGGTAGATAGTGCAAGAAAAGAGAGGCGTCGTGGAGTTGATGACATCTTCACAAAAGGTTTATCAGTTCATAATGCTGAATTAGATACCAGTTCAGGTACGATATATAAGCGAACAAAATCAAAATAAAAATCGGGATGTTTTTCCAACGTAAAAACTGAGGACCCCAACTAAACTGTCGGTACGTCGGGGCATAGAACTCAAAGTCTTTCGTTCACGCACCTGCTCGATGTAACGAGTGCACTATGGTACTGCGACAACACACGGTTTCCAATCTACCTTAGCATGACGTATTACTAGAAGTGCTTTCACCCGAATTTTCATGCGCGCGCATGACAGCCTTGCCAACTGACCAATCGTCACACATCTCGACGCGTGGCTCTGCCAAACACTGTCCAATCAAAGCTTGCCCAAATCTTAACACAAGTCATGAAGGCCCATCTAATGAGACTGTTAAGCGTAAAATAAATAAAGACAAAAAATACCATGGTAACGGTTGGTTTGTTTCACGGGTGGGCATAGAATTCGTGTGTGTGCGCATGCATACATTTTGTAACTAAGGTTTGCTCGCTTCTAGGAATTAGTAAATTTGTTTTTAGCTCTGTAATCACACAATGGGGAACACAGTTGGAACATTCCTTGGTTAGCAGAATTTGTAAGATTAATCACAGCCTTCAAGACTGGAATTATACTTAAAACATTGCTGATTTTGTTAGCACGCTGTTAAGGGTACCTTGCGAATTATCGGGGAACAAAAGGTACACAAAAGTAGTTCTTACATTCATAGGCCGTGTTTGCATCAAACATGGATGAAAATAAAGATCCCAATGTATGCACAAGCGGCCATAGACCAAATAATTATCTGCCATTTCTAACAATTTTACTCAGGATTTGAATACAAACTAATCAGGTTTCTTTTTAATTAACCATGATCCTGGACAAAGGTGGATCGGGGAGGGGGGGGGGACGAGGGCGCCCTGGGCCATGCCTCTTCCAACCAAGTAGGTTCTAACAAAAACAAAACCAATCAAATAAATACAACAGAGGAGGAGTGAATATATTATTTAATCGATGCTATTGATCCCCTTTCCTTCCATAAATGGATTGGTGCAATACTGATAACATGACGAAAGAAAGGGCATACAGGGTCCCATGTGGTCAAGCCCCAGGCCAGTTGGTCACGTGCCCCCCCCCCCCACCTGATATTTAGCTCTAGGCTGCCATTCTGTTGAATAAATGATAATCATTATGATGTACCGGTGCTAATTGAAAACTCCAATCAAGCTTTACCAAGGAACAAACGACGCTATGAATGTTTAATCTGACTGCAGATGGAAACCGAAAGAGAGGGTAATTAATTGTCTTTGCTGTCAAACCGGCAGAGTTAATACTTAATAATTGTCGTAATAACTGAGAAGGATGAAAACAAATATTGCATGAAGTACGCCTGAGTCATATGCCGAGTGGTTTTATCCTTTCATTACGTAAAATGGTAGCTTTCGGAGGTATTCCCATAGACGTGTGCACAAGTAGTGCTGTACTCGAGACCATCACAAGACAAGACACAAGACCAATTGTAGAGCAAGCACAAGACAATTCATATTACCAGCCACAAGTAACAGGGCACGAAAAATAACAAAGGAATGCCTTTGTTGCAATTCATTTGAATAGCTTGTGCCTTGAGGTCTTGTGTTGGTCTTGTACTTGCGATGGTCTTGTGTGGGTCTTGTGGGGCCTCGACTACAACACCGGCACAATTCCCCTAGAACTTTGTAAATTTTGTTTTGCATCACAATCGATTTATGG
The DNA here is from genome assembly GCA_029964075.1 of Patiria pectinifera. NCBI lineage: Eukaryota > Metazoa > Echinodermata > Asteroidea > Valvatida > Asterinidae > Patiria > Patiria pectinifera. The sequence goes on from CM057150.1 coordinate 11,877,360, forward strand.
TATTCGCGACATTAAATGTATGTCTAAAATAGGACTTGAGACAAAAACATTTTTTTTTAGTAAAAAGTGTCTCCCTAGAGAATCATTGCATCACAATATTACTTACTCTTCAATAATGTCACGGTAAACCATCTATTTGCTAGTTATCAGATAAGGTCGTCTCCAAAGTATGTTTTCGTCTGTGACTTAAAATTTAGTTTTGAAAATGAAGAAACCAACGAATGTGAAGGATTACAAAAATACAATTGATGGAATTTGTATTTTATACCCGAATGATTTAAATATGACACGGAGAAATCTTTACGAGCAAATTAAACCATAGAAAGGAATGCATGATTCTAGTTGCAAAGATCATAGAAAAAGGAGCTTTTGATACAAAATCGGGGTCCTAAAAACTCGAGCCATCGGGGCGGAGTGAGTGCTTCTCGTAAAAACAAGTAACATGTTCAGTCACATAATGTCTTCACCTTTTAACTTCATGTTCAAAAGTTCGGTTTACTAAATGTTTATTTACTGCTGAAAATGTGTGCAAGTCTCACTTACGAAAAGGCTAAAAACAAACAGGGCTAAGACACTAAAAATACCGATCTCAAAACGAAATATACTCCTTTATTGATGAACATAATTATCCACTTAGACGAATCTTGAACTGTTTGTTACTTTGAAAACGTTTAGTTTTAATGTTCTTGTTGCAATAGAATGTCAACAATTTCGAATTTGCAACAGACGGCCGGCCACATGCCCCCCTCGAATATTTGCTTCTGGGCCCGCCCTCGATACAGCACCATAATTCGCTTGTGCCTACAAAGAAACAATCTGTTTAATAAACATAGGCGTAGCCAGCAGGGGGAGGGGGAAGGGGGGGGAAGGGGTGTATTTACGCCCCCCACCCCAAATATTTTGTAAAGACTGCCTTTTTCCATTCAAATGCCCATTTTTTTCAACGGGCTTACCCCCCCCCAATAATTTGCAAAGAGTGCCTTTTTTCTACAACATTTTACTACACACATATATATATATTATGAAAGTGTTTATTGAGGAATGCCAGACATAAAACAGTGCGATGACGTAATCTTTCGAAAGGGCGCCCCTAGCGGCATATTAAATAGTGTTTGCTTTCTTTAATTTGAAAACCATCCGTTACGATTTCACAAAATTGCCCCTTGATATTCTTTGATTAACCACAGATAATTTGGCAAGGTTTCAAATTCATGACGTCATGAGACCGGAAGTTACCTCTATGAGAATTTGAAAAAGATAATATTTTTAATTTAATTATATCATTTGATTCATGTCGTATATCTTCGTAGCCCAAATAACGATATCCCTTACAATGTTTACCTTTTGCTTCCAAATACTGTGACGTCATCAAACCGGAGTTAGGTGTTATGAATGCATACAGTTATATTTTCCATATTTTCATACGTTATTTAACTTCACAACGAACATTTATCCACTCCGAACTAAATCAGTATTCACTTCCCGTTTTTGAATCAAGCCAGAAATAACTTGTATGTGTACATAGAATGTTTACTAAAATTTATCACACTGTTAAAGATGCATTTTTTTAAACAAAATAATTGATTGTACTGGAAAGGATTTAGTTTCGTGATCCTTGTTCTTACATAAACATATTTATAACTCAACTCGGCAGTGTTTAATGAACAATTGCCTGCCCGACCACTCTGCGTTTGTACGCGAACCTCTAGTTTGATTTTTTTTCTTTCTTTTTGGCGCCAAAAATCCCATAGACTTTGTACACGATTTTTCTCTTCAGCACTTTGGGTATTAATCTTTGTCAGACATCATTCAAAGTTGGCATAAGCATAGTCCCTATAGCAAAGATGTGTCCCGAGGATTGATGTCATGGTGACGTCATCGACTAATTCATTATAGAATTTTGAATATTTAATTTTGCCCATAGACTTTGTACACAGAAATAAAAAAAGTCGATTTTCAAAGGGCATTTTTGACTGTTTGCCAGTAATTCATTTACACCACTCTTTGTTCAAGCAAAGACCCTAAATCAAACAACATTGTGTGATGATGACGTCATGATGACGTCATCCGGTATTTATTGATAGGCAATTAAATTGTGACACTTTTAATATTTAAAAATGCATAAGAAATCAACCGTACGCGTCCGCAGCATTCTGTTGCCGGCAAGTAGTAGAGTACGTTGAGGTCTTTATTTCATTCAGTGTGCGTGCAATCACGTGACCCTTGCTTCCGGTCGAAAAAGGCCGAAACCGGAAGTGGCTTATTATTTAAAAGTGGTAATAGATATGAACTTGCTTTTAACGGTGTTAGTCTCTTGGCTGATAGTATTCTTAAAATCATCTACCGATGACGTCATGCAATCTTCGAGCGCCCTCTAGCGACAGGTTGAACATTTTTAAAAACGTAATTTGAATAGATGTCTGTGGCGAAGTTTGTCGGAATCGCCTAAATATTGGTGTATAGATGACCTTGACCCACTTAAGGCGTGTGCGAAGTTTTAGGCGTATGACGTCATCAGACCGGAAGTTCCGTTGAAAATACCTTTCCTTTTTCAAAAATTGCTAACAAATCAATCCGTACAGATATAATCTTGAATTGCCCATTAAATGATAGCGTAAACATTTGCCTCAACAGTGCCAAGTTCCCAGCTTGTCAAATTGTTCACACAGTTGACGCGGCGTCGGCAAAAAATATCCTTGCGCAAGTTGCAGCAGAGAGAGTAAAAAATGCCTTGTCCAAAGCGAGCATAAACCGCAAGTGTGTGCGTGTACACATCGACCAGATTCGGCATCGCCTGCTTCCCATACACCACACATGCACGTGGTCGTCAGGGCGTGTTTTATCAGGAATTAAGGTAAAATTACCTGTATACCACGAACGCACATGTACATAGCTTACGTATAACTGCCAAAACTGTCGTCTTGAAAAAAACCAAGAGGATTACATGTATATGCACATGCATAGTGAGTGTTCATATCGGCACTTTATTTAGCTAGCACACTGTAATTTCACTTTTGGCCGTTGTGATTGTATTGTGCCACTTTTTTACTGCCGGGCCAAGTGCATATGTCATCACGAGTTGTGACTGGTGAACATCGTAAACGGTGTATGGTATAAATATTCACATTATTGGGGGCGATTCGTTTTACATAATTTCATTGATCGATTGACAATGTAATAAACCCCCAAATAGGTGATCGCGATACAGATTTTGCCTTTTGTTTGTATTAAATGCAAAATTGGTCCTCAAAATGCCAAGTACCCCTCTGTAGACCTTCTCAAGGTGGACAACTGCTCCTCGAAAGCTTAATTAGTCGACCGCTCACAACATTGAAATTGTGGCTCTCGTGAAGAAGGAAACTCATTCCAAAAAATAATAGTGCTTTTCACGCGAATAAAACGGACGCTGAACTGGCCACCAAAAGCAAGTGCCGCTCTCGCAATTACAAAAAAATGGAGATGCACTATCAATTTGCCCAATGAAGACAATGTGTCTAATTGTGCCCCGACCCTTCTCAACGCGGTATCTGAGAAACACTAATGGGAAGAAAGTTTGACATCCAGTGTTGGCGAAATGGTGTATAAAAGTTTCGTCAGAAATGTTTATTGAAAATGAGCTTTGATGAATGACATGAACGAAAAAATTTTCAGAAAAACGAATTACATTTCAACTAATAATTAATTGAGAGTATTTCTTACAAAAATGACACTTTAGTTGTTAAAATATTAATAATAATTGATAGCATAACTAATCTGTAATTGAAAAAGTAATCTCAAATATTTTATTTGTCAAAAGAATTATCTTCAGTCTAAAACTATAGTATTGTACAGATTTCAAATTGCAGACAAGACTTATGGTATTGTATTGGCTACATCTTCATGTAATGTAAAGACAACATTCCGCATACATGTACAGTGTATACCTTTTTCTGCACTCTGTACACTTTAAGTATGTGGTTATGGTTTGTCCTAGTGATTTAAAACAAGAATCGTACAAATCAAATTTATCTTCTTCACCCATGATGAAAAAATGGGCAATGACAACGACAAATTTGTGTGCTTGTTACAAGTGAAATCACTGGTTTATGTGGTCATAAATATCTGCATGACAGTAAAAAGTTTGAAATTTATTTACTTCGTTAAGTTATGTTACATGAATCTGGGACTGAGGAACATTTTCAATTGTGTTAGAAAATACTGAAATACTAAGAAAATGTTCTTGACTATCTATAGACTTTGTACACAACTGCCTAAGTGGCGTCAGGTTGCAACATTTTTTTGCGTCACACGTATAATGTGTTGGTGTCCCTGTTACATGGCGAGCCATGTTATTTGTCATGTAAGTAGACAATCAAGTCAGAATAAAAAAAAAACCCATTATGTTTAAAGTACTAAGATCCACCAGTGCTATAAATTGAAACTGCAAAAGGTTGAAGAAAATATTTTCATCCATACATAAAGCATGTCTCACTTTGGACCCGTTATTTCTAGAGTGACAAGATGACAAGATGAAAAACTTGAAGATAATTGCTATTCACATATCAATTGCCAGACTTTACATAAACATTTAGGCTTATGTCACTAGCAGTCACGAATTATCTCATGAAGCTAACAAGGTCTGTCACTGCATGGAATGCAAAATAACAATGTTCCCCGCACCACCGTGATGGGTTTGTTATGAGTGTTCTTTTGGATATGCAAGCAGTCTTTGTGTACATTTCACGGTTGTTCATACGTGAGAGAATGATACACATGTAGCTTGTAACAGCAGAAGTCGATTTGGGCTCTTAATACTGGCTGAGATTGTAGAATCACCAAGTAACTCCGTATGGCTGGAAATGTGTGATGGAAGAATGTTGCCGACAGTGTGGAAGCAGATAGGTTGGCGTAGCTTCATTTCATGGGCTACAGAATTTGCGTCCCTGAATAGAATAAAATGCGAAATGGTTCATTGGAAAAAGTACCATACTAAAATCATGTCTGCTAAAATAACGCATATCAAATATCTCTTGCCAAATTTTTAGCACCTACTGGACACAATCACTTTAAAAGCTGTCACTTGCACTTCAAGTACAATATTTGCAGGAAGAGTTAAAGGTGTGCATGGTGGACATGATCAATGAATGGGAGTTATGCAGAAACACCATGTGATTGACATCTCATTTGAATTGTGTGGTTCTGAGAAAACTGGTTCTTCTCAGAATCACACAATTCACAAAGAAATATCATTCACATGGTGTTTGATTATAGCGCAAACCTCTCATTCATTGAGCTTTGTCAGTACTCAAAGAAACTACACAGAAGCTAGCAAGTCTTTTAAAGAAAGAGTCTTGATCTACATGTTTAATCTCCAATACCACCCCCCTTAAAAAGTCAAACAAGCTCTCTCACCTGAACAATGTTGAATACTGGCATGCACACTGATACTGATGCAAAGCACACTGGTGATAACTTTGAAAAAGATGTCGATTTCAGCCTGTTGACTTCTATGTACAAACGAGTGGAACAAGACGACATGTATGAGAATCTCTTAGCTTCATTTAAAAAAAATGAGAGTTAAAGGTTTGAATGGTGGACATGATCAATGAATGGGAGTTATGCAGAAACAGTATGTGATTGACATCTCATTTGAATTGTGTCGTTCTGAGAAAACTGGTTCTTCTCAGAATCAAACAAATCACAAAGAGATATCATTCAAATGTTTTGTTTTTTTAGAGCAAATCTCTTATTCAATGAGTTTAGATTCAGTACCAAAAGAAACTATACACAAGCTAGCAAATCTTTTGAAAGAAAAAGTCTTGAGCTACATGTATACTACTCACCCCACCCTCACCCCTTACAGTTCACTCACCTGAACAATGTTGAATACTGGCATGCACACTGATGCTGATGCAAAGCACACTGGTGATAACTTTGTGTGAAAAGATGTCGATTTCAGCCTGATGACTTATATGTACAAGAACGACATGTATAAGAATCTCTTAGCTTCATTAAAAAAATGAGAGTAAAAAGGTTTGGATGGTGGACATGATCAATGAGCAAGCAAGTCTTAGTTTGAGAAAGTAAACTACAATGGATGTCAGAATATTCATCCGAAAAGGTGAAAAGATGACACCTCTTAGAAGCTTGTACTCCCACTACTCTTCATGCAAAGATTAAATTTAGCTTGTCAAAAAAGGAATATATACTTTACAGTTATTCATTAGACATTGAAATTACACGTACATTAATTTTTTTGGGGAAAACGTTATATGATACAAATGGTGATTATTCACTGAACTATTGCTGGTAAGTTGAGATGTAGAGTTCTGAAGATGTTTGACTCTTGATCTTTCAAGATAATGTTTGACAATATCCTCAATAAAATTTCTCAAATTATATTGTTATAAAAATTGCTTCATGGTAACTGTAATAAGTCGGAATCCCTGCAGCATCTACCATATCCATATTTCTGACATAAACGTGGTCAATCAATGTGCCGTTTTCTGTTGTTTCATCATTAACACACTGTCTTGCATATAATCTTGCACTAGCTTTTCAATTTGTGAACAGTCTTTCAGAATGTCTTCATTCAAATCGCCCATTATTCATCAGCCAACATAATAATTGCACCTACAGTGACAAAGACTCCATTCACAAGTCCATCTGATACATCAATGTTCTTAGTTAACATTACTCTAGCACCAACACCTAACCACAATGATTCAGGCAAGTTTGTATATGTTGATTTCTTAGGAACTTTTATCCTTCCTTTCTGATTAACATCTTTCTGAACATCTTTAGCAACAATACATGTACAATCAGAAAACTTTGCAAACAGTATTCGGGTATTGTATTCATCCACTTGTTTGTTACATGGGTAGATATGTAATGCATCATTCCAATCGTCTCCAGTTTCACAGGACTTCAACAACGTTAAATCTTCTTCTTACAACTTTTCCTTCTTACTTTTGACTCGTAACCTATTCAGTACTTCTGCAAACTGTACATCATCTTTTTGTCGCATGATTTGATTTAGCTCTACTTTCTTGAAAACGTCACTCCACAGATCTACTGGGAGTGCTCTCTGATACAATGCTTTTCCTTTGACTGGAGGCAACTGATAAAAATCTCCAACAGCTAAAATACTGATGTTACCGAAAGGATTATGACTACGTGTTTGTTTTATCTGACGCAGACGTCCATGTATGTAGCACAAAATCTTGTGATCAACCATCGATATTTCATCTTTAATCAAGATTTGAAGATCTTGTTACACATTCCTTAGTGTACTCAATTTCTCTTCTCAAAGTGGTTGATATGGTAATCTCGCATCAACCGGGATTGAAAGAGCACGGTGAATTGTACTACCATTGACATGAAATGCAGCAACTCCTGTAGGCGCAACTATCAAAACTGACATTTTGTCAGGATTCTGAACCATTCTAGCAAAAAGTCGTGTAGCTTCGTAATGAACTGACTTTATTAAGTGGCTTTTCCCGGTTCCAGCTCCACCTGTCACAAATACATGAAATGGTTCAGGACTTTTCCCATTTATTTTTTGTAATCACCAATTACGAATCTTATTAAAGACCTGTCTCTGCTCTACGTTCAATGATCTTAATAAATGTAGTGCTTCTTGCTTTGATATTTTTGCTGGATGTGGTTCAATACTACATATTTTTTTCTACCATTGCATCAGCTTGCAAATCAGGGATATCAAATTCATTGTCTTCCTCTAATACTTCTTCACGTTCTGCTTCAAGCTCAAGTCTGTCTTGCTCAGCCTTAGGACAAATCAAAGCCCATGCATCTTCTTGAAGACCACATTTTTTTCAGATACTATTCTGTCGCTTCAAGAGACTCAACATTGTTTTTCATATATGGAGCGGTTACTTTCAAGAATGTACCTCACAGATTTCAATTGACCATTAAGATTTACTGCACCATTTTTATAAATTTCTGCAAATGTTTCAAACTGAGGTGGTTTCAAATGCACATCTACACGATATGGAAGAAACAACTGCAATATACTTTGGTATCATTTCTCAGGATATTTACTCTCTGAAAATCTAGGGTATCTCATGACTGCAGGTTCAGTTTTACTGCGTTTCTGTATGTGACCCAAACCATCTTCCAGTTCATACACTGGTGATTTGTTTTTCTTGTTAGTGTTTGCATTATATATCATCCTGTATTCTGAGCAAAATGTGTCAAGGCACATCACATTAAATTCATCAAGATCTGGTCTTGCTTTATAGCGATCAACTTTATTAGCCATGAATATGTCACTGTCATTATCTGCAGATCTATTCTGAATTACACTTAACGGCAAGCTCATTCTGACAGAATTGTCACCAACAGGTATAAACTCGACTTTACTTGAACCCTCTTTCAATCTAAGACCACATACACGAAACACTGCTTCCTGGGCTGATACTTCACGATTATGCAGATACACAGAACCAATTTCCTTCATACTCTCTCTCGCATCTAGATTACCCTTTTCTGCCTCTTTCTGCGTATTAGCCAATAACTGTCCCATTTCACGCTCAGATTTAGACATATATGACACAACATACGCAGCACAGGCGTATGCATCAATGATGAACTGAATATCCATATTAGCGTTCCAACATCTTATCAAATCAGGATTGTACAGATTGACCCATACATCTTGCGGTTCTCGTTTTATGACAATAGTAGGTTTGTTGCTCAATGTATTGTTAGCCTTTTCAAAATCATCCTGTGTAATATTAATTCTTTCAAACAACCCTATAGTTGACAAAAGCTGGTTTTCTTCATTCTGTATTGCATCCCAAACTGACTTCAGTAACTCCTTTGCATCTGTATGCTTCTTTTCATCACAACGATTGTTTGGATAATTATTCACATTATTATCATCAACATCATTATCATCATCATCACCATCATCGTCATAATCATCATCAGTGTGATTCTCATTGTCGTTGTCATCATTATGCATTGGGTCTGGCTTAGTAATGAATGTTCTACTGGATGGTGGTCTTGGAAAATTAAATCTACACTCAGTTCCTTTCTTTTTACATGACTCAGAATGCTTCTTGCTATGTAGCTGCACGTGACTCACTATGTCATTCAGTTCTGTGTCCTCCTCCCAATAGATGGCAATTTGCAACTGACATATGAATTAATGAATTGAATGACGTCTTCATCGCTATCATATCCCAATCTTGGTGCATTCTCAATCCAAAATAGACAGTAAGTATGCGGCGATCCTCTTTGCTGAAATTCAACTCTATAAAAATAATCCTTGACTTTGCCAATAGGCTGAGCTCTGGACATGATGACATCTTTCAAGAATGAATGGAATATCTTGTCAAACATTCTAGCTGCAGTCACAGGGTTACTTTGCAATAACTTACATTTTTCATTCCAATCAAAATCTTCAATATCTCTAGAATCACCCTGTTGCCTCAATATTGTGTTTATGATTTCACACCATCTCATATCAGCTGCAGAAAATGAGCAAAACCATGTAGGTATTCCAAGCTGTCTAATCATAGCCATGACATCTTTTTGAGTTGCTTGCTAGTATTGGGGTGTACCTCTGATTGGTGTCAAGAACCTATAACCACTATCAGACTGTAAAATATCTCTGAGTTGATCTTTATCTTTAATCATGCTAGCATTTACACCTTCAGCACAGTGTACTTTGCCTGAACTTTGACGCATTGCAATTGAAACTTTTGACATTACTTGTTGGATTTCTGACAGATAATGAGCATAGAAGATGTACTGAATATTTCTTGCAAATCTATTATCTGCATTCATTAACCTATTATGAAAATATCTAGACAGACTCAATTTCACATCACGATCATCACTGAAAATAGGAGTGCCTGTTGGAAATAATGCTGGGAAACATTTGGCCTCATTAGCTTTCTTCATTAACACTGGGGTATTTCGTTCACAAGGGGCAACACACATGATATCGTCAAAATCTTGATCCAAAGCATCTTGAGCAATGTTAACTGGCTGCAAACATGTATCGTAAACAATGCCTGTCAGACGTTCTTCATCTGTGTCCACATCAGTGTCTTCATCACTTTCACTTGAATTATCAGTTTCATCCTCTTCTTGGTTTTCATGTTCATCTTTCAAAGGATTGTCCCATTCACAGTTAATCTCAATTGCACTATATGATTCATTATGCTCCTTTAGATGACGTAGTGCACGCTCAACATGTTCTCTGCTGACATATTGATACTGGTAATATCCTTTGAATGACAATTTTCTCTTCAACTTAACTTTGATTAACTGATTGTTATTTCCACATCTAGGTTATGATGTTACTGTTTCTGAAATATTTGATGGTACACATACAACTGGCCCATGCACAGCATTCTGACCTCCTCTGGGTAAAGCCATCATTTTCATAAATGCTACATTAATTGCAATCAGATGTTTCTCCAATGTATTCAAACAGCTAATTCCTCAGGGATCTCTTCCAATGCCAAATTGTTTGCACAAGCTTCTGGTGTTATCTTATTCTGAAGCAATTTTCTATGGCATGTAAAGCAAATCCTCAAACTTGATCTGCGTGATTTTGACACACGACACGTATCACCACAGTTTCTGTTGGCTTCACATGTATGCAAAAACTTACCAGATATGCTATCAACACATTTATATTTGTCTTGATTACACTTTACCACCTGCTTTCGAAAAAGGAGTTTATGACAAACTGCACATATGTATTCAGGTGCTGATGATACATCTTGCCTCCAATTTCTTATTACAATGCTCATAATACGTTGACTTGCTCTCTTTCTATTTGCTCGTTGATTATTCCTTTGCTTCATATTCTCACGATAACGCTGATCCCTGTGATATTTAGCTTTCTGAAAATTTATCACTTTCATCCTATATAATTTGTTCAAAGAGTACCTCTTTTTAATAGATTTAATAAGAGCATTTCTGTAGAATAAATCACTATTTTACTTCTTTTTCATAGATTTAATGAGATCATTTCTATATGATACATCACTGTGGTACTTCTCTTTCATAGATTTAATAAGGCCATTTCTATATGATATATCACAATGGTACTTGTTTTTTAAAGATGTAATAAGGCCATTTCTATATGATACATCACTGTGGTACTTCTGTTTCATAGATTTTATAAGACCATTTCTATATGATATATCATTGTCGTATTTTTTTTCGCAGTATTAATATTTTGTTGTTTATACATTTTATGGTATTTTTGCCTCATGACTCCAGTAATCTTTGCTGCATTCTCTCTGTATCTTTTTTTGCCATACTCAATAGCACCTTGTCTGTATTCCACACATTTATGGTATTTTCTTTCTTTGCACACTCCTTTTTCTCCCTGCAGTCACTCTTTACTTTGTGTTTTTGTACATGCTCTTCATTGTGTTCATCTTTCTTTCTTTGATATCTTTTTCTTTGACGGTCTCTATCAGATTTTTGCCTCATCCTTAAGTTTGCACGTTTACGTCTCTTTGAAGTTTTCAACACTGGTGTTTTGGATGAATTTCTATCATGCTTCTCATTATTGTCTAGAACCTTTCTTCTGAACCCACGTACACTTGTCACTAAATCGTAATGTATTTGATTCTTGTGATACAAGTAAATTCCTGACTTTATACAACTACCGGTATCAGTACTACTGGCTGGACATATATATCTATTTGAAAATAAATACCACTTATTAACATCATCATACGTATAAATACCGACATCAAACTTGTGTGCTGTTACAATGATTTCGACCTCTGTAGCCCATGTACCATGATAACACAACCGCTCCCTCATTACATAGTCTTCCACTGTTGTATAACCTTCACGTAAATATCCCTTGAACAAAGCTGCATTCTCCAACAAATGATGAACAATTGCCAATCTCAGTAACATATGATTATCTTCAGTCCCTGATATAGCATAACTAATAGCTCTGTAGAAACAGTTACCATCACCTTGGATTGTCTTTATAGAATCAGGTTTACTCAACTGCTCACATATCACGGGAATTTCATGAGCATCCAGACAAATTGTTGTCAGACCATATTTTTGACACAATGCAATCTTATGGTCATAATCTAATGTAACACATTTCAAATTGACTGGTTGATAAGATTGTATAATTTCCACATCACGTTCACTCTGTTCTTTTCTTTGTACATTACTACAAGATGGTTCACTGCTTCCACTGACAGTTTCACCACCATTACAGATACTGACATCATCTACCCAGACAGTAACACCTGTAATTTCAAACTGTTCATTGTCACTGACATTCATAGACTTTCCAAGTTCAGTACAATACCTGCACACACCTTGCCATGATGACACACATTTGAGCAAGCTTCTGCCTTCACTGTGCTGATGTCCATGCTGATTTCTAGAATGTGAATCAAAAATGTAATACATTCCATCTTGAGCAATTACTGCAAATGTGTTGCCTTTAAAACAAATGAAACAGGCACAGTATTTCTGAACTGTCTGCTCTTAGTACTGCCCTACTCAACGGAATCATATTGAACTCAGTCAGATGTCCTTCTTCTGCAAAAGTGTCATAAACAGATTCAGCAATCTTCATGTGGAAACATTTACCAAATGTATCTATCTTATCAGGCAACTCACTGATTAACAAATATTCATTCATCATTTTAGAGCTCCAAGACAGACAACTGTACAATTCATTGCCAGTGTTCAACACAAAAGCCACGTCTTTGCAACTCCACATATTTAACGGCTTAATTCGGCTATAGAGGATTCCACACAGGCTCATACAAACACATTGTCTTCCAGCTTGATGGTAGCTACCTTGAATACATCTGATTTCTTTAGTCTCATTAATCTGTTGATTGTCTTTACAAGAGCAACTGTGTTTACTACTACATGTACATACATGTATTTTGGCTCTGAGGATTTTCTTGTCACAATCTTGTGCTAAATCTTCCATGTTGTCTCCAGCTTTTCTTTTGGACTTAATATTCTCAACACTGTTCTTTTCATTCTGTATGAACACTCGCTCTTTCCTTCTACTTTTGCCATTAACATCTCTCTTTTCCTTGCAGACTGACCTCTTGTCCTCTGTACATTGTATTGATTTTCCTCATTCTTATCCTTTCCACTACTACAACTAATCTCAGCATTAGTACTTTTCTTGCTGCGTAAAAATAACCTCCAGTCTGCTGAACAATGCAACATCTTTCACCTGTATTTAAACATGCATGTTTGCAGTCCATGTTATCTTCGTGCTCAATTTTGTCATTGCCTGCCTGTTCCTCACCTTCATTTCCATGTACAGTTGAAACTTCAATGTGCCCTTGTGTGCTAGAAATACATTCAGTGCATGACTCAACAGCTGCTTCCTCCGTGTACACTCTAGATGATGGCATCTCAAATTTGTTCTCATCTGTCGGAATGTCAAGATCATACAACAAAGAGTCATTGTAGGTACATCTCCCACATTTTAAACAAATGCTACGGATTTGCTTGCAAGCACAGACTGAATGTTTGCAAATCCCATACAATTGACATGATAGTAGATTTTACAAGTATCACACTGCACAACTTGATCGTGTTCACTAACCACTTGATCACACAACCAACATTTCTTGACTTGTACTTCGTTTATAGAACGATTCACATCCATAACTGCTGACTTCTCAACACTACATCTCTTGTGAAGTTTCCTTCCTATATTCCCATTTAGTCCATCTGAACATTTACTTCTCTTCAACAAGACCTGTTCATTCTTATGTTTGATCGACTTCCTTTTTTGGCTTTGCTCTTTATTTTTCATTTTCTTGATAACATAAGACAGACTTCTTTTTGTGTGACTCTGCATATTCTTTTGTGTTTTCTCATGGTTCCTCCTCTCTTCCTTACTCTTACGCTGTTCAATGACCTTGCCATTTCTCACACTATGCAATGCTTGTCTTCGTTCACATCTTCTGTTTTTCGTTCTGTTCGGTTTTGACACCTTCTTTGTCTCTTTGATATACTCTACAACACAATCCAATACCTGATGTCTACTGCAGCATGTTTGCCCACTGGCCTTCAACCTTCGCACTGCTTTCTGCTGTTTCAATCTCTTTGTGGTCATTTTGATGATTCTCCACTTCTTCCATCGATTCATATGTCTTTCAACATCTGCCACAGGAACAAACATGTACACAGGTTCTGATTCACACACATGTTCAGCAATAGACTCAAGCATGCCTGTGCGTTCCTGTATGAACTCAATGATACACAATGGGATTGCATTTTGTCCACACTTTGATTCTTGTTGGAAATTTGGTTTCCACACATCCCCTGATATAAATCTTGAGTTTTCCTTGAAAACATAAACTGACTTCAACTTTGTCATCTTTGGAAACAAATTGACGATCAACTTCAGTTTTGTAATCTTAAACTCAGAATTGACAATCAGCTTCAGCAAGTAATCGTTGCCTTTGAATTGGCAATCAACTTCAGCAAGTAATCTTTGCCTTTGAATTGGCAATCAACTTCAGCAAGTAATCTTTGCCTTAGAATTGGCAATCAACTTCAGCAAGTAATCTTTGCTTTTGAATTGGCAATCAACTTCAGCAAGTAACCTTTGCCTTTGAATTGGCAATCAACTTCAGCAAGTAATCTTTGCCTTTGAATTGGCAATCAACTTCAGCATGTAATCTTTGCCTTTGAATTGGCAATCAACTTCAGCAAGTAATCTTTGCCTTTGAATTGGCAATCAACTTCAGCAAGTAATCTTTGCCTTTGAATTGGCAATCAACTTCAGCAAGTAATCTTTGCCTTTGAATTGGCAATCAACTTCAGCATGTTATCTTTGCCTTTGAATTGGCAATCAACTTCAGCAAGTAATCTTTGCCTTTGAATTGGCAATCAACTTCAGCAAGTAATCTTTGCCTTTGAATTGGCAATCAACTTCAGCTTTGTAACTTTATAACAAAATAGCTTCAACACAGAACTCGTTTAGCTCACAAAAAACAACTTCAGCTCACATATAACAACTTCAGCTCACATATAACAACTTCAGCTCACATATACGACTTCAGCTCACATGTAACAACTTTTATTCATATGATATTTAGGAGATGAAATGTAGGAGTGAATGTGGAATGAACTGAACACACTAAGGAATGAAATGAGATGACAGGGCAGGGTTACTGGGACAGACACACTGGACGAACTGCACAAAAACAGACCAGAAGGAACTTGATGTCTTGTATGCTGTCACGACACTCTTCATTTCTGAAAACAAAATAAGAAGAAAAAATACACTTGTAAATGAAGTATGAATACAGTTAGGGTGACAACTAGTGTGTAACAACCGCAATACAATTCTTCACAAAATTGCCTTTTGTCTTGCACAACATGCAGATTTGTGTAATACTCAAGATTTTAAAAGACACATGATCAACTAGAATCAAAAGACATTTGCCTTTTTCAAGTGACTTAACTACATTATGTACAGTCACACTCTGAGGGGGGGGGGGGCGATGTGGGCTTCAGGAGTATGTACATTTTTAAAAAGGAGGGGAAAGAACTGAAGACAAACCATATATGTATTGTTCAACCATTTTGTACCAGAACATACTCAGGACTCGTGAACATCTGTCTGTGGAGGGCATACACACCCCTTCCCCACCATAGTTATTTAATCGATGTTATCTTCCACATGATCACATGCACTCGCATGCAAATATCACATGCAAACATGTGTCGAATACAAAGGTCAAGTAGGTTGAAAAGTGCATACAGCATACACATCTGAATCCGTACGCGATCATGCCACACTTTACACAACTTACAGATCTTCAGACGTTTGGCATCATGCTAAAGGAGCTTAGATTGTAAATACTTTATTGTATTTGTAAAGGGCATTTTTTATTTTGTTTATAGTCAATCCTTAATTTGTGAAAAATACCATTGCAGTAGTAACACTTTAGTTGTCACCATATTTCTAAATGTTGAACGTCAGTAAGCATAAGGGTCTGACGTCTGACCAATGATGTACCAAAGAATTTAATACACCACTTTGTAAATTGATCATCTAATGCAACACATCATATATGTATAAATTGACCACATCAACCCACATAATTAATAATTAACATAGACTGCTTTAACAATACTGCCTACTTTGTAGTCACCTAATACTCTTTGGGGCATTTCAATACAGTTGTATGCCGCTGTAACCATATTGAGTCAACTGAAATGCCGCAAAAGACTACGGCCTACCAATTAACCACATTCCTTAAAGATAACACAATACTATCAAACCATCTGGAGAAAAGATGTTCAACAAATCACTTCCATGAAATTTCACTAAATAAATTTTCACTGACTACATCATCCAATTCAAAATAGATCATGTCAGTTCATAGCAAACATGCATGCAACATGGAGGTAGGGAGCATGGATCATTATGCAGGAAATGTAAGTCAGTCAGTTCATCCAAAAGATTGCACTAACAACAGCCATGACAGCCTCAGGTCATATACTCCGAACAATTTCACTTTTATAGCTCCATGCCTACACTAGTACTCCGATTTCTTTTCATTCACTATTTTTTGACCTACAAAACACTACTCTGTCATGTCTGTGAGTCTGTGAGTTTGTGTATACCTTCCAAGAAAAAGATGTTAACACAAAGATCCCATCGTATTCATGTCGTGATGACTTCACCTCAATTTTGTCAACTTTTCGTGAAACACATGCCCCCCATATCATCCCAGTATAGTGTTGCAAAAAGCGGACTATTTGAGCCACATTAATGTGGGGCACACCCGTCCTGGGCCACGATACACCATGGATACACCTAGACCCGGCCAGTACGTGGCTTGTATACATATCCATGTGATACACCATGCAGCTCTGCATTCATTATCCACGTGACCATGGTGACGTGACCATATCGTCACCAGTCGTCAAAAAAAATCACCAATTATACAATTAGGCCTAAAACTTCATCTGAAACGTTTACATACAAAACAGTATTCATTATCCAACAGACATTTACAAATACAAGCTCAACAAAACAATCTGCTAACATCACTAAATTTTCCGCTAACCAAACTGCTCGTATATCGCAGGTCGTACCTCGACAGCTGATATATGGTTCTGGGGACTATACTTTATACACTACATGCACTAGGTTTGTTCGTAGCAAAGATCCCAGAGCGCGTTCGTAGACATGTATAGTCTGTATTAAATTCTGAGGCACCATACTAACACAAATAAGAGGGCGCTCTACTAGTTGTCCTTAAAACCACTCTGAATTAATTACACCATGCCATAGACCCGTGAACGTGGCGGTATAACGTATACACCGCCACGCGTACATCTCATTGAACATCTTTCGATCGGATAGCATCGCCGGGAATAGAATTTTCGTTTGGGTCCCAAAAGATCTTACCCAACTCAAAGTTCGCGGATAAGGTTTTGTGTAAGTTCTGGTCAAAAAAGTGCTCGTAAATTGCCATAGAGCAAGATATATGATCATACTCAGCATTAAGGAAAACAAAATTGTATTTTTATTCTCTTTCATTTGATTGAAAATATTCCCAAGAGTCAGAATATCAAGTAATATTTTATAAAAATGTTCAGTTTAAAGGCAAATCACATTTTTAAAGGTGCAGTTTTTCTGCAGTGGGATTTTTAGCCCATTGACTTTGTACACGTTTCCAAGCCACCGTTTTTAAAACTTGGCGATCTGGAATCGTCATCAAAGTTACAGCCAAGGAAGACCCTCATACAAAAATTATGCAAAGACTATGACGTCATTGACGGTCATGATGACGTCATCACCTAATTTTTTATTGATTTTAAAAAATTTACGTGCATATTTTTGTGACAGGTTCGAAAAAATGACCCCCCTTTACTTTTTTGTATTTCTTGTATATTTAGTTTCTTTAAGTAAGGGACTATTTCTTTAGCACATTATCCATCCACCCACTTCTGTATTACGCAATCACCTAGTTTGGCGCCACCAGCGGCGTCACAGACACTCATACTTCATGCCAGAGGCACTAATACACGTCTCTCATACCCTCTCCGATTTTACAGAGAGAATTAAAACACCGGTGAAGACAGGAAATTCAAGTGCCGTTCTCCTCCGCCCATTTATTTCGGCCTCAATCCTGAGTGCCACATTTTGGTGGAAGATCCGGGTACGGGGAGATCAAGTAACGGCCCAACGTTGCACTGCATCACCGGTGAGCTCAAGATCTACTTACCTTGTCCCTACGAACATCGAGAGTACCGAGCCACGTACAGTTGATTCCCGAGGCCAGAATTCATCGCCGAAGACCCGGCGGACGTGGGTTCTGATTTGCACCCACCCGCCTGGGAAGATCCCGTTCGCTGTACCTCTCCGAACACCCCCACCGATCACCCATGGTTGTTGTTTCCTACCGATGTCCCTGCCGATGCCCCTGCTGATGCCCCTACCGATGAGCCTGCTGATGACTCCGTCCGATTAACCTGTTGTCAAACATTGTGTGTCGCATCGACAGGCTGTGTTGATCATCGTCCAGCCTTGACTCCATCAGTTACCGGGTTACTACCGCCCCGCTGTACCCCGAGCGATCTGTCGGTCAGAACTGTGTAATCACCGGACATTCTGAACATAGCACAGTCCTTCTAGAGTTTCCGTCGAACAAGACATCCAGAGCTATTCCGTTACGCCGAACTTTTCATTTCCGCAATTCGCGATTGCCGGCAGGACAACCGTTGTTCATCAGAGACTTCGCAAGACAAAGAACAATTGAACACTCAAGATTTCTTGGTGCCGGACAACTCAAGTTTCAAGATTGAAGATATACACCAGGTGAAACGTATTTGTCTTTTCCCAACAATCTGGCATTCCTCAATACAATTCCTTTGGTAGCTTGCTCTTGTACTGGTAATTGATTAGCAGGTGGAACAAAAGTTCATTCCTGCCCACCTCCTTAAGTCAAGTCCCTTTGTATTAATTGAATTCTTTAAGTGGATTACCTCTGTTCCCATTGATCATACACACTAGAGGTGTAACGTGGTATTTCAGTAGCACCTCTCTTGTCGAAGCTTTATGGTTCGAGTGTAGCTCATTGAAGCAAGTATATTGACACATTTTTTTTGTTGCAACACCACGCAGAGTTCTGACTGCATTTTAGTAGACAGTGCTGATTAGATCACCCTTCGACTGCTGCATTTTTTCCCACAAGTAAGGCCCGATAGTGACTATTTGAGTGATTCCTCTGATTCATGATTGATTGATTTATGATTGACTGAAAAATCCTTATTGCATTTCTTTCGATTACGTTTTCATAGCATTTGGTTTCTGATTGAATTTTCATTTGCCTTGACATTTTGTTGATAGTAGATTTCATTTGATTATCTTACAGAGTGTGATTAACCCTGACATTACCTTTTGATTGTGCTTTCATTATTGTTGTTTATCATTTGTTCTTGCTATTGTTGATTGCATTCCAAGCCTGTCTTTTCTCAGTCTTATTCTGACCTTGATTTGTGTACTTTATTCTCATGTTGTATTTGATTTGTTTGCTTTTCCAAACTCTGCTCATTATTGTGCAACCCAAGAACATGGCTTATTCTCGTAGGCGATCAGAAGAACACATGTTTCCTACCCCAACGACGGCTCGTGGTCGCCCATCTACCCGAGGCACATCACTCAACCCTCCTCCTGCCACTACCGTCCACAGACTTGACCAACCACACACTCCAACGGTTGGTAACCTGCATAACTTCAAGCCAGTCAGTGAGCGACTTCTTGCTGAGATAGAGGATTTTGAAAGACGATTCTCGCGAAGTATGCCCCATCAGAAACGACCGAGAGGAGCAGAGCAACCGAAGTCTCCATCTGACCATACACCCCCTGCGGCGCCACCTCAGTCTTCTTCAATGCCAGCCTATCCAATATCCAGCACCCCTAGTCAGCAGTTGGCTCAAAACCAATCTTCTTCTAGTCAGTTCCATCTCATGCCATCTCATCAAGTGAAAAGTGTTCCTGTGTATACTGGACGCGAAGGCTCGAACATTTGCATTGACGACTGGATCCGCGACACTAAGTACCTCATTGAAAGTACATCGATGCCGTTGCCGATGCAGTTTGGTACTATAGTCAGATACCTCGGTGGAGCAGCGAGAAAGTTGGTCCTAAACCTGCCAGTCGAACATCAAACTCCAAGTCAAGCCTTTGCTGAACTCAGAGCCCAGTTTGGAGACATCTCGATGCTTGGTGACCCTCTGGCTGATTTCTACGAGAGATTCAGGCTACCAAATGAATCCCCCAGCATATATGCAGTAGAACTGGAAGCCACACTTCGAACTGTGGAAGAGAGGATGAATGCAAGTCAACAACTGCCTAACAGGAATGGAATGTTAACACAACAGTTCATGAGAGGTGTAAGAGATGAGAAGATAACCAGCAGACTAGCACCCATGAAGCCTAGAGATATGGCGTTTCGAGAACTTCAGATGGAACTTAGACAAATTGATCGTGAGAACCGCACAGCCGCAGCCTTAAAACCAAAGCCTGATGTCAAAGTACACTCCCAACCTCAATACATCCCAGCTCAAGCTTCAGCCAATCTTCAAGCTCAGCAGAAGCCACCCAAACCACCAGCGGCTCCGAAGCCTCAGGTATCTTCTTCAAACACTCCACCTGCTCAGCAGCAACAGAAGTCCACCGACGACGTCCTGCAAGATCTGATACACAGAGTGCAACAGCTTGCCCAGACGGTTGATTTCTTGGCTGCCAGATCGATCCCACCTCCACCCAGACAGATGTATCCTCAACAGACTGATCAGCGGGTCTTCGTCTGTCACCGCTGTGGCCAAGAAGGTCATATTGCACGAGGATGCCGGAGACAACCTTTAAACTACCAGGGTCCCCGGTCGCAGGGCAGACCGGCGGACGCCCAGAATCCAGCCCAGTAGTCTCTCTTCAAAACCCTACAGCAAATCAACATTCATCAGTGCTTCGACAAGGAGAGCAAGAGCACCAAGATCTCATTGGTCCCCAGAATGAAGACACTGTTGAGATAAACGGAAGATTCTTTACAGCCCTCATAGATTCTGGTTCCCAGATCTCCTCAATCACTGACGAGCTAAGAAAGGAACATCCAGAACTGAGAGATCTTGAACTGTCATCCACTGAGATACGTATAGAGGGAGCGAGTGGACACCAAGTACCTTACTTAGGAGTAATCCCGATCACCCTGACTGTTCTTGGCATCACTTATGAAGATGTGCCATTCTTCGTCGTTCCAGCTGATAACTACCGGAGACAGGTTCCAGTGTTAATTGGCACCAACGTTATCCGAGTTTCTAAGAACGACCAGCAACGAGTCAGAGGTGAAGACTTTATGCAGCATTTAAAAGACGAAAACATCACATGGCATACAGCTTATGTCAACACAGTAACTCCTGAGTCTAGTGAGAACCCCAGTAGGATGGGATATGCTAGGTATGTGGGTCTGAGACCTAGGAAGATTCCACCTGGTGAAGCAGTAGACATCATCTGTGAAGCGCCACTCAGCCCAACCGGTCAACCATACACCGCTATCGTTGAAGACCTACCCAACAGTGCGTCGTGTTTAAGAGTTGCCCATTTAGTAGCTGACGTCTCCCAGAATCGCCGTGTACCGGTACGGGTGTGTAACATATCAGCAAGGCCCATCTTTCTACCAAGGAACTCTCAAGTGGCTCAGGTATCCCCGATCATCCAATTGGAACAGGTAAACTACCCTCAACCTAGGTCAGCGTCCGAGACACACGAAGTCTTTCTTCATAACCCATTGCCGAATCACCAACATCGACCGAGACCTGAAGGAAGTGTAGCATGCGGACACGTCCAGACACATACAGCTGCGGAAGTCAGGCATAAAGAAGTACCTGCCTTAGACCTATCCGATGCAACACTAGAAGATGATTTCCAGAGGAGACAGCTGAATAATCTCCTTCAGAAGTTTTCCGACATCTTTTCCAAGGATTCTCAAGATTTCGGCAGAACTTCGACAGTGAGACACAACATCCCTCTCATCGACGAAATACCTTTCCGGCTCCCTTACCGACGCATTCCACCAGCACTGTACCAAGAGGTAAAGGAACAACTGGCAAAAATGGAAAAGTCAGAAGTCATCCGACGCAGCTGTTCGCCCTATGCATCCCCAACTTAACAGTCGAACCGTCCGTGATGCCTTTCCGCTGCCACGCATTGAAGAGGCATTAGATGCTCTCGGAAATGCTTCTATCTTCAGTACCTTAGATTTAACTTCAGGCTATTGGCAAGTGGAGATGGAGGAGAAGGATAAACACAAGACGGCATTCACTACCCCTACCGGTCTGTTTGAGTGCAACAGAATGCCGTTTGGTTTACAGAATGCGCCAGCGACCTTTCAGCGGTTGATGACCTCATGTTTAGGCGATCTGAATTATACCACTTGTCTTCTGTATTTAGACGATGTCATTGTCTACTCATCCACGTTTGAAGAACACCTTGTACGTCTTGAGAAGGTCTTTTCCTGTCTACGTCAACATGGACTCAAGCTTAAACCATCAAAGTGTAATCTCCTTCAAACAAAAGTCAAGTACCTTGGACATGTCGTCTCTGCCGAAGGTATAGCCACGGACCCTGACAAGATTTCCCAAGTAAGAAACTGGCCACCGCCCACCACCCGAAAGGAACTCCTTCGCTTCCTTGGCTTCACGGGGTACTGTCGCCGGTTTATCAAAGGATATTCTAGCATCGCATCCCCACTCTACAAGCTCACATCAGGCGATCCTAGACGAAGGAAGAAGGCAAAAGGGAAGAAGCCAGTACCAGCTCCACCCTACATATGGACAGATGAGTGTCAAGAGGCTTTTGACGCACTGAAGCACCACATGACGTCTGCTCCAGTCCTAGGCTACGCCAACTACAACCTACCGTTTATACTACAAACTGACGCATCTGGGACGGGACTTGGCGCTGTTCTCAGTCAAATTCAGGATGGTAGAGAGAGGATAATAGCCTACGCTAGCAGAGGTCTTTCTTCATCTGAGTCGAGGTACCCAGCACATAAACTGGAATTCCTCGCCCTGAAGTGGTCGATTACAGATAAGCTACGAGACTATCTCCTTGGTAGTAAATTCACCGTCCTGACAGACAATAATCCTCTACTATACGTGACAACGTCAGCTAAACTGGACGCCACTGGACAGCGTTGGGTAGCCGCACTTTCGCAGTTCAACTTTCACATTAAGTACAAGCCTGGGAAAAATAACGCAGCTGCTGATGCGCTCTCCAGAAAGCCAGAGTCAAACGCCCAAAGAACGTCCATAGAATTCCAGAAAGAAGCCACCACGATCCCTTCCGATGTCGTCAATGCAATCTGCAATGGTCACCCACCTGAATCGTGTCTGTATGCACAGCCATCGGTAGTTCATTGTCGGATTACGACAAAAACCCAGACGCAGCCTACTCAGCCACCGAGTGTCGAATTTCCTACCATCCCTTCGAAGGTCCTAGCTATTTCCCAGCGCGACGATCCTGAAATTGGTCCAGCCATATTGTTCTTCGAGAGAGGCGAACGACCAACGCAAGCAGAAAAATCCAGACTGCCACCTGGCTGTACTCACTATCTCCGTCAATGGGACAAGCTCTGCATCCGGAACAACCTCCTCTGCAGAGCAAGGAAATCATCAGATGGCGATGTCTCCTTCCAACTAATCCTACCTCGCCAATACAGAAACACAGCTCTGACATCTCTGCATAATGATCTTGGTCACATGGGCTACGACCGCACGCTCAACATGGTCCGTGAGAGGTTCTTCTGGCCAAAGATGGCAGATGATGTAAAACGATGGTGTGAGACCTGTAAGCGGTGCTGTCTGCGCAAGACCCCGGACACAAAGACAAGAGTTCCACTCGTCTCCATCAACACAACAGAACCCATGGAGTTGATATGCATAGATTTTCTGAAACTAGAGAAATCCAAAGGCGGACACGAAAACATACTTGTGATAACAGATCACTTTACCAAGTATGCCCTTGCCTACCCTACGCGCGACCAGAAGGCGGATACCGTGGCTAAGATTCTTTGGGAAGGTATGATCCAGCACTATGGATTTCCGCTCCGGATCCACGCCGATCAAGGACGGAACTTTGAGAGCACACTCATCCGAGAGCTCTGCAAGGTTTCGGGAATCCAGAAAAGTCACACCACTCCATATCACCCCCAAGGCAACGGCCAAACCGAGCGCTTCAACCATACCCTCTTGAACATGCTTGGTACTTAGAACAAGACCAAAAGAAAGATTGGAAGTCACATGTTGGAGCTATGGCACACGCGTATAATTCGACCAAACATGAATCCACCGGATATGCCCCATTCTTCCTGATGTTTGGGAGGCATGCCAATCTCCCTGTCGATCTCATGTTCGGCCTCAAAGCAAATGACCAAGAGGAGCTAACATACGATGACTTCGTCGAAAACTTCAGAGACCGTCTCCAATACGCCTACAACAAAGCTACTGATGTTGTCAGGAGAGCCAAAAATAAACAAAAGCGTCTCTATGATAGAGGAACAAGGGAAGCACCTCTGAACATAGGCGACAGAGTGTTGGTGCAGAACAAACACGTCATTGGCACGCAAAAACTGCGAGATAGATGGGAGCCCTACCCCTACGTCGTGACGTCCAAGGTACCCAACATTCCAGTCTACAAAGTATCTTCCCTTGAGACAGGCAAGGAACGTACAATCCACAGGAACCTCCTTACCCCCTGTATGTTCCTCCCTCTTGATCATTCAACGGAAGACACACAGGAAAACCGAAGACAGAAAGAAACTTCAACAGAGGCGAAACCCGAATCTACACATAAGAAAGGAAAAATCAACGAGGTGAGACCCGAATCAGCTCATGAAGAGACCGATGATGAAGAGGTGGACATTGCCTTCATTCCCGTTGCGGTAAACGTCTCCATCGACAATGGCGCCCACAAAGTGCCATGTCCAACAGAATCTAGTATAGACACCTGTTTGCTTTTACAAGATCCCGACCCAGAAGCTGAGACTCCAAGTTTATGCCCATCTCCATCACCAGAGTCAATGGGCAACGACATATCCGCCTCCTCTCCCAACATTCCAGTCTACAAAGTATCTCCATCACCAGAGTCAGTGGGCAACGACACATCCGCCTCCTCTCCGTCTATAAAACCTCCCCCACATTCCCTTCCGGACGACAGTGATCATGTAAGACCTCGACGTATACGGAGGCCACCAGACAGATTTACGTACAAGTTTCTAGGACAAACAAAACAACATCGTGCAGAAGGGTCTACTTCATATCAATCCAGACTTGAAGCAGGAAAGAAAATATGGCGGAAGTGGAGAAGTCCCGAAATGTTAGAGACGAGAAAGAAGATCTATCTTCAATTAGCTTCACGAGAATAGCCTGCTCAATAATATTTACAAATATTTTTTCCACATTTTTTATGCCAAGAATATTAATTTCGTAGTTTGTTATTATTATTATGATTATGGTATAACTGGTTTAAAGAGGTTTCCAATTTGTTTATGAATGGTCTAATAGGGTTTTGTTTAAAATATTGAATATGCATGTATTGTGTTTATCTTGGAACATAGCCTTGAACATTGTTCTTGAACATATGAGTATTTCCTCTTTTGCCGACTGATTTAAGACTAGAGGCAAAGTAAGTTGCAGTTAAAAGAATGAAGTAGAATATTTTGTTCATAACCCAGACTTGTGTAAATATTTTTTCGCATTAATCCATGTAAATATTGTACTATTAGAGTATTTCATTTGTTTTCTTTGAAATGTCGAGGACGACATTTTTCAATCGGGGGAAGAGTGTGACAGGTTCGAAAAAATGACCCCCCTTTACTTTTTTGTATTTCTTGTATATTTAGTTTCTTTAAGTAAGGGACTATTTCTTTAGCACATTATCCATCCACCCACTTCTGTATTACGCAATCACCTAGTTTGGCGCCACCAGCGGCGTCACAGACACTCATACTTCATGCCAGAGGCACTAATACACGTCTCTCATACCCTCTCCGATTTTACAGAGAGAATTAAAACACCGGTGAAGACAGGAAATTCAAGTGCCGTTCTCCTCCGCCCATTTATTTCGGCCTCAATCCTGAGTGCCACATTTTGAAAACCTATATCTACAGAACTGTAAGTCCGATTTGGTTGAAACTTGGTATGTGACTAAACCGGGATGTGTTGTAGGTAAAAAAATGAAGTGACGTTATGATGACGTCATCCTGAGATTTTATATGAATATTTGAATTTTTTTACCTTTTAGCCATATCTCACGAACGCAACATGCAAATTTTAAAAAAAAAATTGTATTTGGTCTGTTAGGTAATAGGTATTAGCACAACATTTTGGAAAATGTGTGACGTCATCATGACGTCATCAAAATGCGATTTTTCAAAATACATATAAGGAAAGGTTCGCCTGTCCTGAAACTTGGTGGGTAGGTAGTTAATCGTACTAGTATGCAAAGTTGGAAGTGACGTCACGATGACGTCATCGTTTTTTATGATTTTTAAAATATTTATAATTTTATTCTGCTTCCAAAAATTGAATTTTTTTTCCATAGGATTGACATTAAACTTGGTTCAAATCAAGACCACAATGACAAGATGTGCATTGAGAAGGGTTTCAAAGATGACGTCATTGCAGGGCATGTGACGTCATGTGATAAAATTATATTTTAGGAATTATTCTAAGCATTTTGAGCAACCTTTAACTGCATGATGCACTCTGAAAAGTGATTGCGAAAGGACCAACGAAACATAAATATTTGTACAATGCAAAAAAGCCCTGTGTTCTGTTTGCAAGCAGACATACAGCTCTAGTTTAAATTTTTTTTAAATATTTTTCAAGTCATTTTGCCCATAGCATTTGTGCACGTTTTTTTGTCCCCGGCACTTTGGGCACTAAAATTGATTCGATTGCCTTTATACTTGGCACACACTTGGACCAACACCTGAAGTTGTGTGCCGAACATTGACGTCATCGTGACGTCATCATGAGTCACGTGACATGACATTATATGCAATTTTTCTATTGTGACCATTTTCTAGCAGAATTCGGCTAGATCTGACAGATTGGGCTATATCTCCAGAATTACAGGTCCCTTTGGGTTGAAAGTTGGTATGTACCTAGACCGGAATGTCTTATAGATAGAAAATTACGTGACGTCATGATGACGTCATCATGTGACATATGACATCGTATAAAATAAACATATTTTGAAGGCCTATATCTCCTGAACTACCGGTCCGATGGGGTTGAAATTTGGCATGTGCCTAGACCGGGATGTGTTATAGTTGAACATTGAAGTGACGTCACGATGACGTCATCATGGGTCACGTGACATTACGTTAAAGATTAATAGATCTTTTAAAATCAATATAAAATCAACTGTGACAGACCTGAACTTAACGTTTGCGGGAATCTATAGAATAATCCAGATCTTAATTTTTTATATTATGTGCAAATCATGTGACCCTTCCTTCCACTTGAAACCGGAAGTGCCTTGTAATTTGAAATTGAGGAAAGATGTGAACTTGCTTTCAACGATATATGCTATGGCTAAGTTGTTATTCACAAACAAAAATATAGTTATAGATGAAAATTGATGTGACGTCATCATGAGGTCTTCACATCACATGTAACATCAAATTTCAAAGCCCTATGAGAATGTAATCATATATTATATTCCGTCACACTCTGTTATTATTTATGTCGTTTCGATATGGTACATTTTTTGACAGTTTGAAAGCCTCTAACAGCTGGAAAATGCAGTCGTTTTGTGATTCATTACCTATGCTACAGAACCACATTGGAATGCACTACATGTATTTGTTTGCGACTGGGTCTCATTCGTCTCTGTAAGGTTACTATTTACGTGTAGCTTTTTATATCACTGATCACTAATTTTGAAATAATAAACTGTGGAATGAAATTTGCTTTCTCAGTCCTTGCTACGTTATTTTATACTTCCGTTCAGTGTTCAGATCAAGAGTGCCGTGTACTGCAAGAGTTATTGGGTATGTAAACACCGGCAATCGTGGGCGTAGGACAAAAGGCCGGGTTAAGGCACAAAACTATACGTCCACAATTGACCGATAGTCTACGATTGAAATTGTATAATAAAATCATTGAGAGCAGTTGCTGAAAATTTATAGTATAATCAAAGGAATGAGGATAGGGGACAAAAGGGGGTCCACGATTGCCAAAAATGGGTGTGTGTTTTGTCATTACAAGTTTATATTGCGTTTCCTTTAATTCTAGAAATAGTTTTGGAAAATTTGAATGTGCTTCGCGAGATATTGGGCGATAAATCTTAGACTGTTGAGATTGACCGAGGGAATTTGGACCAATAATGTTTTATTTTTCAAGAAGATCATTAAGATTTTCTGTAACAGCTTCCTACTTGTCCCAGGGGGCCATCTTACTGTCTTCTAGCTCCTTGTACCTTTCTTACTGACGGATTGACTGACTGATGCATACAAGCAAAGCAGTGTTCTTAAGAGGATTTCATCGTTACGCCAATAAATAATTAGATGAATATGACCGAATGTGTATTCACGATACATGGATATGGTATGTTCATACCTTGGCAGAACTCAAGCACTGCCCTCCTATATGGCTGATTGTGAGATCTGTTTATCGGGGAAATTGTTCGATTTGTTCTAATAACCTAAAAAAATCATGGCTTAGTCACTTATCGTTCGTTCTTATGGTAAGTGAAGTACCCATTGGCGTCGGGGGGGGGGCAAAAAAAGTAGAAAAAAGGAAGAAAATACAGGTGTGGGGTAATATTGCTGTTGGGTGAAGGGGTAGGGGTGGATGGGTGGGGGGAGGACATTTCGATGCCCTCCACGAAAAATGAAAAATCGAGAATACGCTGGGAAAAATGCACGGATAAAATGAGGGGAAAATTTGCTTTCCCCCCCCCCGAAAAAATCCCGGCGACGCCCATGATAGCACCTTTCTATTAAACATTCGAATATCTCCAAACTCTTTAAACGTTGATTATTTTCAATCATCAACTTTACCTATTTATTGACCTAACACTATTTTTTTTTACCTGAAACCAGACATTAAATTGTCTTTTTGAATGTAATTTACCAAATTGAAGCAGATTTTAACGAGCTGCGCTAACTATATTCTTTTGCAATTTGTTTAAAATTCCATTGATTAGAGAGCACATGTTAACTGTCACTTGAAATTATGATAAACACCGAAAACGTAACACATAACAAATGTCCCTTCAATTGGGTAAAATGTCTCTAAACTACGCTGTCTCCTTGAAACACAGTACATTTCAACCTTCAATCTTGAAATTATGATAAACTCTGAAAATGTCAAATATAATAAATGTTCCTTAAAATGGATAAAATGTCTTCAAACTACGCCCTCTACTTGAATATATAATTCACTTCAACTTTCAATCTTGTGATCAACACTGAAAATATAGATAATAAATGTCCCTCTAATTGGGTAAAATGTCTCTAAACTACGCTGTCTCCTTGAAACACAGTACATTTCAACCTTCAATCTTGAAATTATGATAAACTCTGAAAATGTCAAATATAATAAATGTCCCTTAAAATGGGTAAAATGTCTTCAAACTACGCCCTCAACTTGAATATATAATTCACTTCAACTTTCAAATCTTGTGATCAACACTGAAAATATAGATTATAAATGTCCCTTAAAATGGGTAAAATGCTAAACTACGCCCTTTTCAAAAATACACAACACAGGTTCAGTTGTCAAATCTAAAAATATTTAGCAATGTAAAGAATGTTCATAGGCGTAGCCAGCCGAAGAAGGGGGGGGGGGGTTAAGGGGATATTTCCCCCAATATTTTGTGAAGATGCCCTTTTCCATTCAAATGCCCTTTTTTGCACCAGCGCTTACCCCCGCCCCATATTTGTAAATAGCGCCATTATTTTTTTCTGGTCAAGTACCCTTTTACAAACAAAAATTGTTCCAATTTTTGTGTCATCGGTCGTGCCATGGACAGATGGTATCAGCTATTTAATTCTACAGAGGCCAAGTGTCCGGAGAAAAAAAGGTGTCTATATTTCAGCACGGATGTGCAGTGCAAGTGCCTTTTTTCAGTAAATTATTCCCCAATAAAATGACCTTGCCATGCCCTTGGTGTTTCAGATATTCACAATGCAATCGATGAAACTTTTACGACATTCCAAACTGACCAGATCTGCAATGTCGCTATATATGAATCGTCTGGACATACATTGTTTTCATTTTTTTGGCCAATATTTATATGTACTTTTGAGTACGCATTTTAGAATATTTGTCAAAGGCAACAAAAATGATTAAATAAATTATGTTTTTTTACGCAGTCGTTACAAACTACTTAAATATGTAAAAAAAAAACTCTCAATCCGGCTTCACTGAATACAACAATCTCACGTTATTAATTATAATATACTTTTTCCTTCTTGTTATTTCATTGCAAACGATTTTTTATATACTGAAATATCAATCACGATAAATTTCCCTTAAAATGGGTAAAATTCCAACTTTTTCTACTTGAATTTAAAGTGTTTTCAGAATAATTCTGCAAGTTGCCATTTATAACGCAACAAACGACATAATAACTAATAGAATTACAAAGTGTGTGTTATCATGTTATAAGCGAAAATTGAAAATTTACATTTTCTTCAGTTTTAGTGGGCAATACCTGTTTCAATATTATCAGTGTTTGACAAATTACATCGTGAAAAGAAAGACAACAGAAAGAGCGTAACACGCCCCCTTTGTCGGACCAATGTTACTGATTTTACGTGTTATTTCTGGTGAAAAAAATCCAAATGTGCCTTAACGTCATACAAAATGTTAAAGGAAACATTCCATTTATATGACCGTGCATTGGTCAATAATTCCATTACTATTACGATGGAGCGTATGATCATATGACGGACAGTTTGAACATCCAATGAGTCATCCGGGTCTTTTGAAACGATATTTCGAGTGTTTACGGGTACTGGGTACCACCTCCAACCTGGGCACAATACCACTTTCCCATTTTGAAAATACTTCAATATTTCTATAAGGTGGTTAGACAGATTTCCGTCATATAATATCGCTCAATCTGATATCGCTTAGTCAAAAAAAAAAGTCTGCGGTTTCTGGTATGGAGCTTGCCCAAAAAGTGGTGCGGCGACGCGGCTTTTTTTTTGTTTACATGATTTTTTGCTTCAAATGTCGGCTGATGACTGCAAATGGTGCCTGACTAAACTTAGTGCAAATATATGGGAGTCCAGAGAGGCCACATAAAGCTTATTCTCGACCATAACCCAATCTAAAAACACGTTAAAATTGTGCAGCAGCAGGATTCCAGTCAAACCAGTGAGTTTGGCGGTTTTGAGACATCATCTTTCTTTGAAAAAAAAAACCTTTTTCATTTTACCGACGCGATGGGCTACGGCGACGCGCACGCATACCAGAAACCGGAGACTTTTTTTTGGCCTATCATAAAAATCAACCAATTAGTCTTCACGATCCCTTGTGCAAAGTATTTTTCAATTCGAATTCTCAGTTCATTTCCTCTTCTTGAGTGACCGGTCTGTCTTCATCACTCAGTTGTTTGTACCGGTACTGGTATTCATAAACAGCGCCACCACGGCAAAGATAATGACATGTAAGGCGTTTGGATTTGCCACTTTACTTAAGTTCAGTGTTTTTTAACACGCACACATTTGGGGCCTCACATGCCGTCACTGTAGATCGTCTTGATGTTGGAAAATCGTTGAAATAAGTCCTGTAGTCCGTGGGACGAGAGCCCGAAAACGCTTTAGTTTTCGAGATAGGCGATCTGGTTCACCGAATTTTATAAAACTTGCCAGATATGTAGATTATGGTGTACCATATCAAAAAAACGTTGTTCCCCGGTCCAAGAATTGTTTGGGAATGAGAAATTCTACGACAAAAACACGCACGAATTGTGCATGAGAAAAAAGAAAGAAATGGCGCCCTCTTTTGACACAGCAAATATACATTTTACACGCAATGCATGCGCGCGCGAGGCGGGTTCGCCCGTCTTGCTGAACATTTGTTTAATGTTAGATTCTAGCCTTTTTATTTGTAATTATTTCTAAAGCAAGATGCTTATTACAGTTAATTTCAATTTGAAATAACCAGGGAGTTCCTTATATTATAAAATATCTTGTAAATGACAAGCCTTTATGAAAGAATAATGTGTAAAACCCATGAGCCCCAGAACTTGCAAGTTGCTTCGCTATGATATCCCACAAAAACTGTAAATCAGTCAATCTTCTCTAAATGGCTGCTAGTTAGCTGAAACGCATGATCATCATTAATATGGGGCAGGTGTCATACTTAAATTGATTTAAATTTAGATTAAATTTGATAAGAACGATTTGAAACAATAAATAACAAATACGATCCAAATACTGTTTCTATAACTTTTTTATTCCAACTTTGATGTGCTGTACATGACATACTGCATTCAGCCAAAAGAAATACACAGATGGAAAAATCTTAATCAGTTAGTGTTGTTTTTTTGAATGAACAATTTGAGTAAAGACGGCAGGTACCTCAAACAGGATGAGTTCATGTATTCCAAATTAAATGACAAAGATCCTCCCCAGAAGAAAGAGCCCCAAAAGAACAGCTTCCAGTAGCAGATAACTTTACAAAAGTTGTTTTAGGTGTGCAGGCATTCCACTTTAAGTAAAAACTTGGATTCAAAACCATCTAGTATACATTTGTTTCTTGAACTTCTGTTTTAAACGACGATACAACCAATTATTTCCTTTTTGGCCCTATCCATTTCCCAAATCCCAATATACACCACATCAAACATTCATAAGGGTTTAATACAACTTCAAACACACCTTATGCAGTGTTACATGTATCTTTTTGCCAATTTGGTTAACAGCCTTCATGAAAAAAGAAATTAAAACAAAAATAAGTTTTCTAAATGCCAGTTTGTAAACAAACACAAATGTGTTTTCACAGATATCAATTATTCTGACCACACCAATGCAATGGCACTTCCTCAGTTGAATTTCTGCAATTACAGTACATGTATAAGTGTCAAATACAAGAAACAATAAGAGCAATTACACAAATGCACCGAAACAATTCTGAGCACATCCATTTTGGATTTGACAATGTGCATAAGAAGTTCTTCATTGTTGTTGTCTTCCGCCGCCTGTAGCAATCTTTCAGCCTGTAGGGTAGTACATGTGACCAGGGGTTCTTGCCTCCTCTTCCTTGTGACTCGGCAGGTCACACACTTCTCCTTCCTGCAAAGGATGCACTGTTTGGGAAAAACATGTTGTGATCTTGCTGCAGTCTTGGAAACCATTTGCGTGGCTGAACGGAGTCTTCTCTTTTTCACGGGGGGTGGGGAACCTTTTTTGGCTGTTTCAGTTTCTAGAATACAGGAGAGAAACAGAAAATACAATCTTATTCAACTGTTTCCATGTAATTAACATTTATTTGGTTGTATTTATTGAAATAAGGCCATTTTTTCAATGAAAATGTTGTGTTGCTCTCAAATAAACAAAATCAGGAGGGTATATGTCATGTTTCTTCCTTAAATTTGTGAGATTATCTTTTTTTGGGGGGGGGGTGTCGGATGGGGAGGGTAAACAACAGTATACATTAAAACCTTCCCCTTCTTCCAAATTACAAATAAATGGAAAGAAAGTTATCAGTTCTTGGGCCTAATACTGGTATACACATGTGCATGTACATGGCCATGTATATATTTGTGGATGTACACTAGCCCAGGTGGACTCCCTTTCCTCCCTACGTTACACGTACATTGCGTTTTTATAGCTAAAAGTAAAAGTTTCAAAAGATACATTAAACTCTTTGGACTGTCTTTTCATAAACAAAATACATTTCACATGGACACTGGGTGAACTGAACTATATGACAACAGTTTTCCAGTGTAACTTAGTTACAGACATCAGATAAATACTGGGGGGAGGGAGATGGGGGTCAGACAAGTCGACCGTTGAGACAACTCGACTCGGGACAAGTCGACCGTTGAGACAACTCGACCGTTGAGACAACTGGACCAACTGTGCGATAAATGGAAAGACAAGTCGACCGTTGAGACAAGTCGCCTCGCAAGTTTTGGGCCTAGTTTCGGGGATAGTACCGGGGATTTTGACGGCGGCTGATCACCGTTTGGGAGTGATGACACATGAGGTGTTTTTTTTGCATATAACAGAGCCGATATAGCGCAGCGTAATTGTCCGTGCACATCGTTCGTTTTTCTCAAGGCCACGTGCGCGCATCCCCAACGTGGCCGTACCGTGCACGGTGGCATCGTTTTTGCCGGGCCTGTACGCCCATTTGCTCGCGGGCGGGCGGGGCGCACCGGCCCGACGCGACGCCCTCTGTACATCGAGTATGCCTGCGCCGCACCCGTGATAGGTCTTGCCACAGATTTGTGCAACTTTTTCTGCTCCACATGTATTCATTTCCATTAAGTCGAGCAGTCTCAACGGTCGAGTTGTCCCGAGTCGAGTTGTCTCAACGGTCGACTTGTCTGACATTCGGGGAGATTATCAACAGCACCTCACAAATATACTTGTATGAGTTTATCACACCATCATCTCCCTGCAGTTTTTTTTTTCACGAAGGTTACCAAATTTGTTAATGAATAGAAATGGAAGCAACAGTTTCTATACAAATAAAATGTACCTGCAACTTTAGACTTCTCTTTTTGCTGGGCTTGAACTGCTCTCTTCACCTTGGACTTGTCAGTGTACAGACTGTAGCATGACCTATACAGAAAAAAAATGTGGAGGTTTACACTGTAAAAAATTGCGTGATTTAACAGTTGTTTTTCTGTTGAAATTTCTGTAAATTTACAGTAGATGTTACTGTTTTCAGATTTTGTTGTAAATCTACAAATTTGTTACTGCCTACGTACAGTTTTCTCCATTTCGCTGTTTGGTTACGGTATATTCGCTGTTAAACTAAAATTTTGTGGACGCACAAGGAACATCATGTTTTGAACAAGCCCCCGTTCTGACTCTGTTAGAACACAGTCACATCGTTGTCGGTCAACAGAGAATCATCTTTTTTTGTACAGGGTTCGGCCGTATCGCGTGATTTTTCACTGGTAGGCGGTAGTAGTGCAGCGTTACTGTGGCATAAACGCTGAAGGGTACCAGTATGTTGTCAAGGAAGGCGCGCGCGGGAGTCGGACTATACAGTACCATACAACTTCCCGTTGCGTCCATGCGTATGCATACGGTAGCATCTTGGAGCAAATTTACCTATCAGTTTCTGCTTACATGTTTGTATTTTGTATTGTAAATGACTATTACTCTCAAGGAGAAGCGCTATAGAGAAGCAGTTTCAGTTTGTAAGCCTGATTGTCAACGACAACACATTTGAAAGTTGCTTGGTTGTCATTGCAGCATATGACTCGCCGTAAGCCAACGTGCAAGTATCTACATTCGCACCTTCATGGGTTTTATCGATAGCACCGCCATTACATGACGTGTAACAAGTATCTGCATGTAAAGTACGTTCATTATACGAGAATATCTGTGTACTGAGGCTCACACAGTACCTGTCATTCGCAATCCTCGATAGAAAACATGAACACTTTGTCGTTTATCGGCCCCCATCAAATAATCACCGTTTAAACAAAAACAACATTTTGTTCAGCAACAGAGAGTTGTTAAGGAACAAAAAACAGCGAATGTGCTGTTAGGTTACAAAACGACAACACTTAATCATCTGTCACATAACAGTAGAATCCTCTGTAAATGAACAATATCAAATAAAGTAGAATCTGCTGTTAATGTACAGAGAAAAAAGAAACAGTAGAATATACTGTGCAAAAACAGTAACTCCTGTAATGCCAATTGACAATAGAATCAACTGTTATTGAACAGACATTTTTTTAACAGTGTACATTTACATAGTACCAACATGACCAATAGGCCTACCATGACTACACAATTGGAAGGCACTAACATCAGAACATGTTGACTAACGTTTATACACAATCATTGACTGCATTTAAGTAGTTTTAGGAAGGCATAAAAATCTACATGTACTGCATTCAGGCCCCCCCCCCTATGCCATGAATTTTCAGAGCCCTTCCCCCTTAATGCCCTTGCCCTTATTTTATCTCGATCATCATAATCATAAAATAGTCAAGTCATCTGGTCATGGACATGATGGTAGGTTACTAGATATTACACAATCTCGAAGTGAAGGGAAGTGTATGATTTGTATCTCACCGATGATGACCGGCATTCTCTAGGATCGTGAGATTGCAACCGCATACTGACGGGCTGATCATGCTGATCCGTAGCAACACTTGCGCCGGCTGACGTAGCGCATGTTTTGGCGATGAACTGCCTTGGCCCTGGCCCTTGCTATCTCGGCTTGCGGTCCTTTTGTGAAGGCCTTCCAGACGTCGGTATACTCAAGGAAACGTGACCAGCTGTGCTCCGTAAATAACTGCACTTCACCCTTTCCAGTCGGAAAGTGCATGAGACACTGAACTGATGATTTTGGAGCATTTTCTTCACCTGTCTCCGCTGCGGTCTCGGACTCGGTACGGACGACATGGACGACGCCATGTTGGACTCGCCTCTTGTCGACGTATATAGAACGTGCAATTTGATTGGTTCTTTGGCGACGCAACACAAACCTTGCACGTTATTGGTTGATTTGTATCCTCTCTCGGGCGTTATATTTGTCTAACGATTTTTGGCTGTAACCTCGAATTTGATGTTAATTAAAATTCATTTGTGAAGTCCCAAACCACCCACGAATGCGGGAACGTGGTTTGTTAGCGCTTTCTATTTTTGATCAATGGAATGAGAAATATTAGAAAAAATTCGGAAAACCAGATCGCGTAACGAGCGAAAAAAAGGCCTCGTCCCACGGACTACTGCTTCAACTATGCCGATTGTTAATTCTGCGTTATGTCTGTGCAGTCTGCGTAATTTGAACGTCGATATGGAAACCGGGCTTACTACTTTACACCTGCGCACTAATATCAACATGTAAACGTTTCTAGTCAAGCGATGGTCAAAAAGTGCACAACACTTCTTGGTCCTGGCTCACTGCTGTGCCTTATGATGCACGCGGCTATTGTTATCAACGATGCGACCGACCTTGGTAGGCGATAGGCTGGTTCTGAATACTAACCATCATTCTTACTAGAATGACAAGTGACGGCGAAGCAAAACCTACACACTGGCTCTAGCTAGGAGGGAGAGGTTTAGCCAATTCCCGAGAGGTCCCCAATTTGGATTCGTGTACAAAACATAAGTGATGCGATCAAGCTAAATGAGTCGTTTGTCGGGAACTTTTATTTGGAGACACGGGCCAAAATAGAGCCACTTCATCACATCACTTCAACACATTTCTTGGTGTATGTTCCGACTTCCGTAGTGTGTGAACTACGGTTTTCACAGCAGTAATGCTGAGATTGTGCTCTTTTCAAATCTGCTTTCTACAAAGTATCAACAATGCGACCGACCTTGGCAGGCGATAGGCTGGTTCTGAATACTAACCATCATTCTTGCTATAATGACAACTGATGGCGAAGCAAACCTTAACCCCAAACTGCACTGACTAGCTCTAACTAGGGAGAATTTTAACTTTTGATGTACCGCAACGCCTTATTATGTCTGCATGTCTCATAATAAAGAACTGAGGAGATGACATTATGCTGTTTTCGGTCAGTCATGCAGAACAGCAGTGTTAAGGTGATTCGGATTATTCATAATTATTTGGTGTTATGGACCACCCGCTACCGGTAAATTGACGTAGAGTAATCTGTGTGCACACCATTAGGTCGTCGTTTGTGCTTTTCAACTGTACTTTTTATCATAAAGCCGTCACACAAAGTTTTTTTCAATTTTATTGAAGATTATTAAATGATGCGTTCAATAAGTTGGAACTCACCTCCAGAAATTCTTGATTTTAAATGAGTCGATCGCACTGCTTTATAGTTACGGTTTCTCGAGTTCGCAGATAAAGTACCAATGAGGAGTGCAAGGATGGGTGACCCATGCCCCCCCATAAGACCGATGACTGTAAACACAATCGTAGCTGCTGTGTGAATGAGGGTAGCCTGGATACCAATTAGTATACCCAGGGCTCTGCAAAGATTCACTCCAGACGTACACACCGTCGCGTTCAATAGCGTTCAGTCCCATCCACCAAAAAGATACTTGCTGGGTATCTTCAACATACTTGGCCAAGAACTGCTGCTCCGCTTTACTGTTGATCGAGACAAGGTGCGCATGCCCGAATCGACGGGATGGCAACTGCTGACAGTAATTCTCAGCATCCGCCCAAGGAAGGCCTTTAAGAACCAACCGGTAGCAGTGGTCCCCAAATTACATCCACTGGAACGGGCATGGACTGCAGCTGGCGTGGGTACCAACGATCCACAGAAGGGTAGATAGTGTAAGAAAACAGAGGCGTCGTGGAGTTGGTGACATCTTCACAAAAGGTTTATCAGTCCATAATGCTGAATTAGAGACCAGTTCCAAGCACGGTCAACAAGTACAAGCGAACAAGTCACAAGAAGGATCGGAAAATGTATCCAAGATAAAAAAGGGGAACCCAGTTCAACTGCCGGTAGTTCGGAGCACAGAACTCAAAGTGTTTGGTTCACGCACGGGCCTGAGCGAATGTACTTCTGTACTGCGATAACACACGGTTTTCAATCTGCCACACCTTAGCATGACGTATAATTAGAAGTGGTTTCCCCTTAATTGTCATGCGCGAGCATTACAGCCGTGCCAACTGACCAATCGTCACACGCCTCAACGCGTGGCGCTGCCAATTACCGTCCAATTAGAGCTTCTCATAGCTAACAAAGAAGGCCATATGTGCCTGTTTAGCGTAAACATTTACAACAGAAATCCCATGGTAACGGTGGATATATTTTACGGGCAAGATTGTTGAAATGTGTACACACATGTAGTTCTGTAATCACAAAACGGTGATCATGAGAGCAAAGGTCCGTGGTTAGCAGATTTTTTTTAAAGATTAAAAACACAACTTTCGGTTATAACTGTTATGAATAAGAACAGCAAGAGCACACTAACTCAGTTTGAGAGGCAGATGTTAGCACGTTCGCACCGTGAATGCTAAACACAATATTTTTGCTGTTGTTAGTGCACCATTTACGGCTAACGGCAGTTTAAAACTTCCTGCATGGAATAAGCAAACGTACACGGAGGTGTTCATTTAGCTGCGTTTTCATCAACCTTTGAAACATTTCAAAAAGTAAAACAAGAATTAAAAAAAATAATACATGCACAAGCGGGAATAACAACTTTCTCAAAGTTCACACAATTTTTGGCAAATTAAGTCATACCTGTTATAAAAAAACATAAGAGGAGTGACGGTATTCTTTTCTAAATCGATGATTTAGAAGGATTCGTGAAATGCTCATAGAATGAAAGAAACAAAAGAAAAAAGCAGGTCCCCAATGTTGTCCAGCACACCAATCAGGTGGTCACGTATCGCCCCCCCCCCAATAGTTGGCTCTAGGACCACTCTTGAATCATGACCATAATTCGCCCGAGTCTTATAGAACGCAACAATATAAATTCTGTTGAATCAATGATTGTTATTATTATGTATGAATTGAAAACACACGACAAAAGTTACCTAGGAACAAATGACGTTATGAACGTTTAGTATGAATGCAGCTGGAAAACCGAACGAGAGATTAATTGTCTTTGTTATCAAACCGGCAGAGCATAATATATAGTCTTGATAACTGAGAAAATTGAAAAGTATGGCCCTAAGCTCGCCTAAATGTCGACATTCTATCAAATGCAAAAGGTGCGTGGTTGTTCACGAGTTGTTCACGAGTTGATCGTGCACGAGTTGGTCAGCCGACCGGCAGCGAAGATTCGTACCTTGTATTTACCACATGAAAGACGTCACCAGAGTCTATTTTCATATAGTATGTTACATTAATTTTTACAATTGAAGAAATTAATGACATTGATGTAGAAGGATGAAATAAGCAGAATTGGTGGAATTCGTCCTTATCCGGCCGACTGACTTAAATATGAAACGTATAAATCTTTACAAGCGACGTTTGCAACAGAAAGGAATTCGTGAAAATTGTATCTCAAATTAATGGTAAGTATTAAGAATGTCGAAACATGAAATTAAAATTGAAGTTGAAAAGATATGTAGCAGAACAAAGTTTAATTTTAAAAAAAATGACATAGAATTAAGAGTTGTTCCACTTCTGCAAAACGGTGCTCATTCAATGATAGACATGGATGAGAACATTCGTGTAAAATGCACTGTTTTAGGCTCTAAACTTCAAAATGGTAATAGTTGCAAAGATCGTGAAAAAGAAACTGCAGTCCGGTATAAATTGACAAATTGCCGTGTCCGTGTGATTAACGCACAAAGGAATTTTGGGTACCAAATTTGGGTCCTCAAAAATATCGTTGTGTATGCTAAAGAACACGCATCCTCACAATTTTTCATTTGCCCTTATTTCACCGAAAAGGTCTGGAAAGAAATAATAACAATTCCATTATTCATTAAGGTGGATGTATGACTGTCGTTGTAATGCTATAGAAACACGACCAACAACCTCAGAATTGTTAGTTCGCCCCAATAGCTGGGAAACTGACTTGGAAAAAAAAATAACATCCTATCATTCAGGAAGGTTGCTGTATTAATGCCGTTGAATTGCTATTATAAATAGAAGCACGGCCATAGCCTAAAGATTGTTAATTTGCCACAAGTGCTCGAAAACGACTGGAATAATCACCATCCATTGTCCATGTAAGCTTGATAAATCGTCACCGTTTTCACGAAGAGCCACATATGTCAAAAATTACATTTTTTTCGATTTTGATTTTTTTCAATATTTCGCATTAAAACAATGTACTTAACCATTTTGACATGTTTCTGTAAGCAAAACATCATTCATTTCTAAGTTACATTAATGTTGCAAGGGGCAGAAATCTCGATAAATGCATTTTGCGTTTTCACAAAGAGCCACATACATTTTGGCCCTTTGAACGCGTACAAAACCCATTGCACGGAAATACGTAAAAGTAGGTCAAATGAGATTTGAGTTTTCACGAAGAGCCACATATCTTTGTTACATTTTCAGCTGCGCGCGCGTACTCACGCGCGCCTATAGAAATACACGTTGAACAGAAAGGGCCAATATCTCGGA
Organism: Patiria pectinifera; assembly: GCA_029964075.1. Classification (NCBI taxonomy): domain Eukaryota; kingdom Metazoa; phylum Echinodermata; class Asteroidea; order Valvatida; family Asterinidae; genus Patiria; species Patiria pectinifera. Next base: position 11,918,608 of record CM057150.1, read on the forward strand.
AACCTGAATTTGCGTTTTCACGAAGAGCCACATATCTTTACTAATTAATTTTTACTAATTAACTGCTGTATTTAGTCTTATTACCAGGTTCATGTAAAACTTCAGCTCTCGTAGAATCGTGTGATGGTTTCCTTGCTGCACAAAGTTGTCGCAAAGTAGTATTTCTTGAAGTTTTAAAATATGAGAAACTTCTTTTGCGATTATCTCGAAAACACTTTTCTTCAAAATCAACATAATATATATAGTATGTGGCTGTTCGTGAAAACGGTGACGAAATGAATGCCGTTGTATTTCTATAGAAACACGTAACAGTGCCCCAGAGTTACTGCTTGTCAATTCCTTTGAAAATGACTGAACAAAATATTACTCCATTATTCATTAGAAAGGCTTGATGGATTATCTTTATCCAACCCATATGTATATATTTTGTGTCCCAACGTACGCGGACAGTTCCAACGCGTGAAAAATATGTTGATGGTTATTTTTTTGACATTAGCAATTGCATAGGTCACCCCATAGACGGCCACCCACGGGCACGGATGCAGGTGGTGGTGGTCTGCATTCAATTTGGGACATTGAACAATAGAGGACAATGGCGTCCCCAATTCCCGAGAGGTCCCCAATTTGGATTCGTGTACAAAACATAAGTGACGCCATCCAGCTAAATGAGTCGTTTGTCGGGAACTTTTATTTGGAGACACAGGCCGAAATAGAGCCACTTCATCACATCACTTCAACACATTTCTTGGTGTATGTTCCGACTTCCGTAGTGTGTGAACTACGGATGGATCATGCGGTTTTCACAGCAGTAATGCTGAGATTGTGCACTTTTCAAATCTGCTTTCTACAAAGTATCAACATGCGACCGACCTTGGCAGGCGATGGGCTGGTTCTGAATACTAACCATCATTCTTGCTAGACTGACAACTGATGGCAAAGCAAACCCCACACTGCACTGACTAGCTCTAGCTAGGGAGAATTTCAACTTTTGATGTATCGCAACGGCTTATTATGTCTGCATGTCTCATAATAAAAGAACTGAGGAGATGACATTATGCTGTTTTCGGTCAGTCATGCAGAACTGCAAAACGGTGCCCATTCAATGATAAACATTAATGAGAACATTCGTCTAAAATGCACCGTTTTGGGCTCTAAATTACAAAATGGTACCAACAATCGACAGAAAGGTAGACAGGACGAGAAAAGAGAGGCGTCGTACAGTTGGTGACATCTTCACTCAAGATGTAGAATTAGAGGCTAGTTCAAGTAGTCAACATTTTCTCAGCATATAAGCAAACAAATCCAAAGAGGGACCGGAATATTAATCCGAGATAAAATTAGGGAACCTCAGTGAAACTGTCGGGAAGTCAGAGCGTATAATACTCAAAGTATTTCATTCACGAACCTGCCACATAAACCGGACCCGAGGAAGTGAATGTACTTTGGTTCTGCGATAACACACTGTTTCCAATCTGCCACACCTTAGCATGACGTATTACCTAGAAGTGCTTTCACCTAAATGTTCATGCGCGCGCATTACAGCCTTGCCAACTAACTAATCCTCATACTCCTCCACGCTTGGCACTGTCAATCAACGCCCAAACTGACCTTGCCCAAATCCAATTGTTAAGCGTAAAAATCTACAACAGAAAAGCCCATGGTTACTGTTGGTATGTTTCACGAGTAAGCATGGATATTGGGCCTGTTAATAAGGAACAACCGACGTCATGGAAGTTAATTAATCTTACTGTAAATGGAAACCGATCGAGAGGGTCATTAACTGTCCTCGTTATCAAACCAGCAGAGCTCAGTATAAAGGCCCAATCTCGATAATTGAGAACGGTGAAAAGAAATATTGCCCGAAGCGCGCTTAAAGATGATTAACCAATTAGTGATATCACCGCTATACAATAAAGTACACAATGTGAGTGGGTGTGAGCAAGCGTGATCTGTTACACGGTACCCTCTGGAGACATGTGCACAATAGGGAACAAGAGATTGAACACGTCGCGTCAAGGCGATTTCTATAGGTGAACTCCACAAGGTTATCACGAAATAGATATATTGATTTTACTCAACAACTAGGGATTTCCAAGGTGTGTCGATTAGTCGCAAATTGAAGTTTTTTTTATTTAAGGGATATTAAGTCCGAATTTTAGCCTAGGAAATAATTCTGGTTAAAAATAGGATCATTTTGAAACTTCACTTTCAAACTCGAAAACTTTAGTACACGAGAACAAAGGAATGACTCCACAAGGATACAAATTCCAGTGTGTCTGGAGTTGTGAACAATAAATGTCTACACAGCGTGGGGTCCCGAAACATGTGCAAAAACTTGTTAGCATTTGTGGGATAAAGCCGGCACTCGCCTTTCCTATTTTACCGGTTCATCGGATCATCGGGCCATCATAATAATTAAACTGAGGTGTGCGCTGAAAATTCGGACCGATCTGACCGTAAACACGTATGATTCTTTCACATCCGATTTTACTGGATCCGATGTCAACGGCGAAGTGTGCGGGCAGCACTTCGATTTCACTGGTCGTGATATTGATGTTGACCAATCAGATTCACGAAGAAAGTCACGTGTCTGCAGACAGTAAATAAACTGCCATAGAAACCCAAATGATACAAACACCCACTTCCAAAATTCAGGGAAAATACTCACAACTCTCCAAGGTGTTTGAGACACACATCAAATTATAGCTTATTTCATAATGTTTCATTTTCTGTTCCTTTTTTTGGTGTTAACCAGTGGCTTTTGCGAGAAAATTCCATCGAAAGATCATCACCTTTAAAAGTAGTACTGTAGCCCATCGCCATTTTGAAAAGTGATGCCTGCACTCCATTGCAAAATAGAGCATTTGTAAGGCCTAATTGCATCCGAATGTGACAGAAATACGAGCTTGCAGTCATGTGCACGGCTTCCACTCTTACTTTTTTTTAATTTTCAAACCATCAAGTTCATGTCCCACATGTAACCAATTATAGATCGGAATTGGGCGTGTATGCGGGTAACTTTGTGTGCGTAACTAACCGCAAGTAGAACATGAAAGGGAATCAAGATCAATATTGTCACTGGCTAAATTTGCACTTTGGTTTCCCAAATAGTGTTATAGCTGTTAAAGATGTTGTTGTGCATAAACGCCTTTTTACGTAAATAATGGGAGTAAACGCGAATAATACTTTGTGTGCATTATCACATCTCTGAACAGCGACCTCTATAGTCAGACGGTGTCCCTTCCCCACTCCTGCTTGTCTAATTTCCCAGGCTGCTGGTCTCCCAATGTTGACAAGAAATCGCCGCTGCCCATTGCAATTTCAGCCCTGTTGATCTACACTTTAATTTGACACCGGTTACTGCTTGTATAGCCTCCGTCTTTCGAATTTTTAGGTACCATCACTTCCGTGGGCTCCGGAAAAAAATTTACCCCCAAACGAGCCCAAGTTTCCCATAAGAAAAACAAATTTCAGTTTTCACAAAAAATAAATAAATAAATAAATAAATAAATACTTTGCAAATATTGAATGTAACTATTCGTGAAGTTGTTTATGAAAATGTTGTATATGGTGGCAAGATATGTCCAGTAATGTTATAGTCACGTGGTATTCAACGCGCTATAATACCGCACGAAAAAGCACGCAATATTTTTATGGGAGACTTTAGGGTTATTTTTTGGTCAATTTACGGGCACAACTTAGCGCAGCGTGATTTTGCTTGGGAGGGCGCAAGGGCGGCGCGTGGGATGCCGCGGCCCACGCTTGTACGTTTTGTATGCACAATTTCCGGTCAAAGTTATAAACTTTCATGCAAAATAACCAGAGCTTATTAATTGTACACCTGCACTCTTTTTATGCGGATCAAAATTAAAACTTCCAGTGTTATTTTTATTAAAAAGAACATTAAAACTGATGAAAAGGTAACAATCACTATCATAATTTTTGTTGTTGTTGTTGTTGAAAATACCTTTACTTCACTGCTTGGCGATTAGGAATGCACTCAAAATTGACGCCTGGTAAAATATACCGTATGCATGGCAGACATGTTGGAGGGCTGATTTTTAGCTGTTCCCAATTTCAATTGGGAACAGCTCTTGTTTTCGTTAAAGTTTTTTTTTTTCCTTTTTTTTTTTTTCTTTTTTTTTTGGCTTTTCCGCATTGTTGCGGAAAAGCCTTTCTTTTTGTTCTGATTTTTAGCTGTTTCGGTGTACACGCCGAAACAGCTCTTGTTTTCGTTAAGATTTTTTTTTCTTTTTCTTTTTTAGCTGTTTCGGTGTACACACCGAAACAGCTCTTGTTTTCGTTAAGATTTGTTTTTTTCTTCTTTTTTTTTCTTATTTTTCCACTTTTCTCCATAGGTTTTGTACACGTTTTTCTTCTACCAGTCCACTTTGGCACTTTCGCAAATCCGATCGACTCGAGACTTGGTTCATACTTAGACCACTACCCACAGATGGTCCTAGAAGAAAATTGTGATCAGGACGTCATCAGGTGTCAGGTTACTTCACATTAAAGATGCATTTTTCCCCATATGTTTTGTACACGTTTTAAAACACTCCACTTTTGGCACTTTCGTCAATCTGATCAACTTCAGACTTGGTACATACTAAAATCACCACCAACAGATGCTCCTAGAAGAAATTTGTGATCATGACGTCATCAGGTGTCAAGTTACGTCACATTAAAGATGCATTTTTGCCCATATGTTTTGTAGACATTTTACAATACTGCACTTTGGGCACTTTCGTAAGTCTGATTGACTTCAGACTTTGTACATACTTAGACCACTACCCACAGATGGAACTAGAAGAAATTCGTGATCGTACAGTCATCAGGTGTCAGGTTACGTCACATCAAAGATGCATTTTCAAAAGGTTTTGTACATGTACGTGTTTTTTTTTCAAACCACACACTTTGGCACTTTCACATGTCTGATTGACTTCACACTTGGCAGACACTTAGACCAGCAGCCAAAGATGGTCCTGATGGTTTTCGTAACGATGACGTCATCATGTGTCACGTGACATCATATTAAATGTGCATTTTTCAAATCACTATAACTTCTGAAGTAAAAGTCCGATTGGGTGGAAACTTGGTATGCACATACACAGGATGTGTTACAGATGAAAGTTGAAGTGACGTCACCACATGTCATGTGACGTCCATTAAAGGGGCACATTTTTTTTCTATTAAAGGTCTATATCTATATGTTCAATTTGGCTGTACGTAACTTGAAAAATATACGTATAATGTCCTGTGTTATAGATAACATTTAAAGTGACTCCATCAAGTGTTCATCATATGCAAAGAGTAGTTCAAATATCCGAAACAGCTTGTGTTTGTCCACAAACACATTTCTAGTTTTTTTTTTTCTTCTCCTTTTTCAGACTTTTTCTCCATAGGTTTAACACACGTTTCTTCTGGCAGTCCACTTTGCCACTTTTATAAATCTGATTGATTTCAGACTTGGTACATACTTAGACCACCACCCACAGATGGTCCTAGAAGAAATTTGTGATCGTGACGTCATCAGGTGTCAGGTTACGTCACATTAAAGATGCATTTTTCCCCATATGTTTTGTACACGTTTTAAAACACTCCAGTTTGGCATCTTCGTAAATCCGATCGACTTTAGACTTAATTCATAATTAGACCACCACCCACAGATGGTCCTAGAAGAAATTCGTGATCGTGACGTCATCAAGAGTCAGGTTACGTCACATTAAAGATGCATTTTTCCCCATAGGGTTTGTACATGTTTTAAAATGCTCCATTTCGGCACTTTCGTAAATCTGATCGACGTTACACTTGGTACACACTTAAACCATCACCCACAAATGGTTTTTGAAGAAATTCGTGATCGTGACGTCATCAGGTGTCACGTTACTTTACATTAAAGATGCAAATTTTCCCAATAGGTTTTGTACACGTTTGAAAACGCTCCACTTTTTGGCACTTTAGTAAATTTGATCGACTTTATACTTAGTACACACTTAGACCACCACCCACAGATGGTCCAAGAAGAAATTTGTGATCGTGGCGTCATCAGGTGTTGGGTTACGTCACATTAAAGATGCGTTTTTCCCCATATGTTTTGTACACGTTTTAAAACACTCCACTTTGGCACCTTCGTAAATCCGATCGACCTCAGACTTGATACATACTTAAACCACCACCCACAGATAGTCGTAGAAGAAATTCGTGATCGTGACGTCATCAGGTGTTTGGTTACATCACATTAAAGATGCATTTTTCCCCATAGGGTTTGTACACGTTTTAAAACACTCTACTTTGGCACTTTGTAAATTATGCGATCGACGTCTGAGACCTGGTACACACTTAGACTACCACCCATAGATAATCCTAGAAGAAATTCGTGATCGTACCAATGCCGAGATGGGTTATAACTGTAGATGAAAATTCATGTGATGTCATCATCAAATGTCATGTGACGTCCCTTAAAGGGGCATTTTGTTCTTTATAGGCCTATATTTACAGACCTGTACGTTCGATTTGGTTATAACTTGACATGTACGTATATTGTGCTGTTATAGATGACAGTTTTAGTGACGTCACTGATTGTTCATCACGTGCACAGAGTATTTCGAATATCCGAAACAGCTTGTGTTTGTCCACAAACACATTTCTAGTTTTTTTTTCTTCTCCTTTTTCAGACTTTTTCTCCATAGGTTTAACACACGTTTCTTCTGGCAGGCCACTTTGCCACTTTTATAAATCCGATCGATTTCAGACTTGGTACATACTAAGACCACCACCCACAGATGGTCCTAGAAGAAATTCGTGATTGTGACGTCATCAGGTGTCGGGTTACGTCACATTAAAGATGCATTTTTCCCCATATGTTTTGTACACGTTTTAAAACACTCCACTTTGGCCTCTTCGTAAATCAGATCAACCTCAGACTTGATATATACTTAGACCACCACCCACAGATCGTTCGAGAAGAAATTCGTGACCGTGACGTCATCAGGTGTCGGGTTATGTCACATTAAAGATGCACTTTTCCCCATATGTTTTGTACACGTTTTAAAACACTCCACTTTGGCCTCTCCGTAAATCCGATCAACCTCCGACTTGATACATACTTAGACTATCACCCACAAATGGTCCTAGACGAAATTCGTGATCGTGACGTCATCAAGTGTCAGGTTACGTCACATTAAAGATGCATTTTTCCCCATAGGGTTTGTACATATTTTAAAACGCTCCATTTCGGCACTTTCGTAAATTTGATCGACTATATACTTGGTACACACTTAGACCACTACCCATAGATGGTCCTAGAAGAAATTCGTCATCGTGGCATCATGAGGTGTCAGGTTACATCACATTACAGATGCATTATTTCCCTATTGGTTTTGTACACATTTTTCTTCAAACTGAACTTCGGAAGTACAAGTCTGATTGGGTTAAAACTTGGTACGCATATTGACATGGATGTGTTATAGATGGAAATTGAAGTGACATCATCATCAAATGTCATGTGAACTCCCTTAAAGGGGCATTTTATTACTTTATAGGTCTATATCTACAGAACTAAAATGTTCGATTCTCCATAGGTTTTGTACACGTTTTCCTTCAATTAGTACATTTTGGCACTTTCATAGATCTGATTGACTTCAGACTTGGCAGACACACATATCACCAGCCCCAGATGGTCTTAGAAGGTTGTTGTCATTTTGACGTCATCAGGTGTCATGTGAGGGCGCCCTAGCTTTGTATTCTTTACAGCCCTGTAGCTTTGCATGTATAGGTCCGATTGCGTTGTAACTTTGCATGCCCTCACATTGGGGTGTCTTTCATATGAAAATATAGGTGCCGTCATTGTGACATCATCGCTTCTCATGTGAGGGCGCCCTAACTTTACATGATGTGCAGCCCCATATCTCTGGAAGTATGGGTCCGATTGGATTGAAACTTGGCATTCTCTCATATTGGGATCTGTTATACATGTATTTGATAATATAGCTGAAATCATCGTGATGTCCTTAGCTGTCATGTGAGGGCGCTCTCACTTTGCATCATTTCCAGCCTAATATCTCCACAATTACATGTATGCGTCCGATTGGGTTGAAACTTTGCATTCACACAAACTTGGATTAGTTATACACCTGAATATAGGTGAAGTCAAGAGTACATCATCGGTCGTCATGTGAGGGCACCCTACCATGGCATCATTTGCCGCCCTATATCTTTGTAAGCATGGGTCCGATTGGGTTGAAACTTTCTTTGCCCTCATATTGGGAAGTGCTATGTGTGAAAATGTAAGTGGCGTCATCGTCCCTTCCGTGGTCGTCATATGAGGGCGCCCTAACCTTGCATACTGGAATGTGCTATATGTGGAACATATAGATTAAGTCGTGATTACGTCATCAGTTGTCTTGTGGGGCGCCCTAACAGTGCATCATAAGTCGTGATTACGTCATCAGTTCTCTTGTGGGGGCACCCTAACAGTGCATCATTTCAGGCCCTTTATCTCTGCAAGTATTCGACCGATTCCGTTGAAATTTTACATGCACTAATTGAAGTCATCTTCTCATGTCCTTGTCACATAAAAAAAGCCGAAACAGCTTGTGTTTGTCCACAAACACATCTCTAGTTTTTCTTTCTTCTTCTTCTTCCTCTTCTTCTTTTTTGCCCAAAAGCCCATAGACTTTGTACACGTTTTTTCTACACGCCACTTTTGGCATTAATCTTTGTCAGACATCATTCAAAGTTGGCATAAGCATAGTCCCTATAGCAAAGATGTGTCCCGAAGTTTGACGTCATGGTGACGTCATCGACTAGTTTATTATAGATTTTTGAATATTTAATTTTTCCCATAGACTTTGTACACAGAAAATTTAAAAAAATTGTCGCTTTTCAAAGGGCATTTTCGACTCTTTGCCAATAATTAATTTACACCACTCTTTATCCAAGCAAAGACCCTAATTCAAACAACATTGTGGAATAATGACGTCATGATGACGTCATCCGGTGTGTATTTATAGGCAATTAAATTGTGGCACTTTTAATATTTAAAAATGCATAAGAAATCAACCGTACGCGTCCGCAGCATTCTGTTGCCGGCAAGTGGTAGAATAAGTTGAGGTCTTTATTTCATTCAGTGTGCGTGAAATCACGTGACCCTTGCTTCCGGTCGAAAAAGGCCAAAACCGGAAGTGGCTTAGTATTTAAAAGTGGTAATAGATATGAACTTGCTTTTAACGGTGTTAGTCTCTTGGTCGATAGTATTCTTTAAATCATCTACCGATGACGTCATGCAATCTTCGAGCGCCCTCTAGCGACAGGTTGAAAATTTGCAAAAATGTATTTTGAATAGATGTCTGTGGCGAAGTTTGTCGGAATCGCCTAAATATTGGTGTATATGATGACCTTGACCCACTTCAGACGTGTGCAAATTTTAAAATGTATGACGTCATCAGACCGGAAGTTATAATGAAAAGACCCTTTTTGCTTAGAAAATTCCTGAAAAATCAACCATGGCAGTTTTTATATTAGTTTCTACTTTAATTGTCTATTTAAGGGTAGGTCTTAAACATTTCAAAGCTTCGAGGCAATAAGCAAACTCGGACATGCCCTGCGCACGCTTAAAACTTCAGGTTGACAATACCTCTGCTTTAAAACATGCAAAGGACGTCCACAATGTACCGGTACATGTACATGCACGTACGTTGTACATATCGTATGTCAGTCAGCCCGCGCACAGCGCACGTGTTGCTGAGGTCAAATCCTGTCCACAGTGACCGTTTTAGCCGATTTCCAGCTAACTTTGACAGATTTTATGTTCATGCATAGTCAGGGACGTATTATTGATAAAAAAAATCATAATGCGGAAAAGCCCTATCTTCTGTTGCAAACAGACATAGATCTCTACTTATATGTCTATATCTCGTACAAACAGACCTGTTCCCAAAAATATATTTTCAGTTTTAAGTTTTCAGAACCCAACCAGCTTCTCTTTGGAAAGTGTGTCCCGAACAAGACCATCACCGATTTATATTATAATTTCAATTTAATAGTAAAATTTGTTTAGAACAAATCATTGAATCATTTTGTACTGTGCAATAGACAATCAAAAACATGTTGGGAACAGCTCTGTGGTTGTTCACTCACAACCACATAGTTCTAGTTTTTATATTGGTATGCTCATACCTTGGCAGAACACACGCACTGCCCTCCAATATGCCGCTGTGTGGGAGGTCTATTTATCGGGATGGACAGGTAATAATAATTTTAAAAAGCTACAAAATTATTTGTATTTAGGGGCCATTCAGAATTTTCAATTTTTTAAAATTTCGATTTTTTTTTTTCCAAATTATTTTGACCCACCCACCCACCCCTAATTTCGCTTAATAAAAAACTGATTTGTTACGCAGTATTACAAAACAAAACATGTACATGTACATGCACTTGCACGTACATCACTACATCCCACTGGCAGGCCTGTGCAGTACATACAGGGGACGAAGTTGGAAAAGAAACATGCATCGCAAAATCGGAACAACTTGCGCGTAGTTCAGGCAAGTCAAAAGATCTAATTTTGTTTGCTCTTTTTTTTCCATGAAAAGTGAATTTCGATTTTCAATTATTTAGCTTGACCCACCCACCCACAATTTGGAAAAATAGTCGAAATTTCAAAACATTGAAAATTCTGAATGGCCCCTTAGCAGGGCGGGGGTACAAGCGAAACACTTGATTTCCACAAACAAATTGCCTAAGAATATGATAACTCCAAAAACTAACATTGAAGGCGAATAAAAACGATTAGTTGCTTAAAATGAGCATAATAATTAAGTAGTTATATAGTTACAATAAGTTCAACTGCATGGCATGCGAATAAATGTTAGCACGCCCTCTAGAGACATCAACGCACGGGGAGTCGTGAACATTCGCGCCAGTTTTTTTGAATTCGCGCCAGAATTCGAACAGACGCTTTTAAGTACGTGTCAATACCTGCAATTTTTTCTTGTTGATAACAAAGCTGTTGTAAAATGCTCGGTTTCCTAATAATGCATTGATCACGCGCCCTGATTTTTTTTTTATGAATAAAGACAATGGGATTTCGAGTGCGCTGTATAGCAACGCAAATTTGGGGCAGCACTGTAGAAACATCGCTTTTATTTTTCGATTGTACAAATGCAATTGTTTGCTTTTTGTAACATGTACACTTACGTCACTAACTTCGTCTGTAAGTTCCTCTAAAAATGTAAGTACTTTCGGAATGACCTAGCTACTGCACCGTACACAAAGTGGGGGGGGGGGGGTGGTGGCTTTCTTTCTTAACAGCCCAAGAGTCGGTCTCCCATACAATCTGGACTCAAATGAAATCCGGTCTATTTGACCTTATATGGACTCACATGTGACCTATCACTGTCCAAATTATCTTCAGTTAGGAATGCGCAACACACCCAATGAGTCTGTATTACATCATGGAGTCAAACATTCAAACTACCCCAAAAATGATTCCACTGGAAACAAAACCTCCAAGAAAGCTGTCTTCTGCCCCCAGTATAGAACGTGTCCAAGAATATGATGTGCCTACAGATTTACATGATTTCACTTTAAACATTTCAATATTATATGTGCATTTGGAATACAAATCTTAGTTGGATATAACTTTTAATTTTTACACGAAAGACACACTGTGAATCCTTTGAAATAGTAGCGCCTGATGCGTGTTTGTATGTTTACTTATAGATATTAAGTAGTTTCATTTTTAGTGATCTTCTAACGTACAGAAGCACGAAAAGATATGCAAGAATGTAACAATATTGTGAGAATTAATAAACACTCTTTAAAAGTTGATACACAGTATAATTCTGTAAACAGTCTTAAATACTCTACAGTCTTAAATACTCTTTGCGAATAATACAAAACCCAAATGTTTGGACCTTGCTTTAGTTCATAATCTAGGGTATGAAAGCCCAATTCATAATCTTTCTTTTAGTACAAGAATCATTCAAATCGCTCATGTAATTTTCAAGTGACGGAATTTTAAAGACAACCACCGCTTTAAAGTTATGTCCAAGGATCACCAAAAAAAACCAGTCAGTTGCCGTGTCACCCGATAACAAAGATCTTGTAAAATGCGCAGTTTCCTAATAATGCACTGATCACGCGCCCAGATTTTTTTTTTGCATAAAGACAATAGGATTTTGAGTGCGCTGTATAGCAACGCAAATTTGGGGGCAGCACAGTAGAAACACCGTTTTTATTTTTCGATTGTACAAATGCAATTGTTTGCTTGTTTGTAACATGTACACTTACGTCACTAACTTCGTCTGTAAGTTCCTCTAAAATTGTAAGTACTTTCGGAATGATCTAGCTGCTGCACCGAACACAAAGTGTGTGTGTGTGGGGAGGGGGGGGGCTTTCTTTCTTAACAGCCAAAGAGCCGGTCTCCCATACAATCTGGACTCAAATGAAATCCGGTCTATTTGACCTTATATGGACTCACACGTGACCTATCTGTGTCCAAATTATCTTCAGTTAGGAATGCGCAACACACCCAATGAGTCTGTATTACATAATAGAGTCAAACATTCAAACTACCCCAAAAAATGATTCCACTGGAAACAAAACCTCCAAGAAAGCTGTCTTCTGCCCCCAGTATAGAACGTGTCCAAGAATATGATGTGCCTACAGATTTACATGATTTCACTTTAAACATTTCAATATTATATGTGCATTTGGAATACAAATATTAGTTGGGTATAACTTTTAATTTTTACACGAAAGATACACTATGAATCCTTTGAAATAGTAGCGCCTGATGCGTGTTTGTATGTTTACTTATAGATATTAAGTAGTTTCATTTTTAGTGAACTTCTAACGCCCAGAAGTACGAAAAGATGTGCAAAAATATAATATGATGAGAATTAATATACACTCTTTAACAGTTGATACATAAGTCTGTCAACAGTCTTAAATACTCCTTCCAAAAAGTGTATATCTTTGAATCATCGGAAATGATTATTCTGAGTAATTCTAATTGTACTTTGTGTGCATGCCTAGTTATTCTTTCTTCCACTTTGTGAAAAATTGTGACTGTATGGCGCTCGACGCAGTGCGTTCAATCGCATGTGCGTTTGAAGAATTTAACACGAAAGACACGCCGTGAATCTCTTGAAATATATAGTAGCGCCTGAGTGTTTATATTTTTACTATTATAGGTATTTAGTGATTGCATTTTTAGTGATCTTATAACGCACAAAAGTACGACAAGATTGTGCAATAAAATAAATATGAAATTTAATAAACACTCTTTAAAAGTTGATTCACAATATCATTTTGTCAACAGTCTTAATTATGAATACTTCTTCCTAAATACACAGTGTTTGAATGAATCATCAAACCATGATGGTGACCATGCCTTGTTCTCCTTATCTTGCAATCTGTGAACAATTGTGACTTGTCCCAGTGCGTTCAATCGCATGCATTTGGAATAAAAATCATATCTGGTTTTAACTTTGATTTTAACACGAAAGACACACGGTGAATACTTCATAGCGCCTGCTTGTTTTATGTGTATACTTATGGGTATTAAGTGGAAGTGGTTGCATTTTTAGTGATCTCCGAACGCACAGGGACACAAAAAGATGTGCAAAATTATAGCCATAATTTATTACAAGAATCAAAGAAGTTGATTCACAATATATTTCTGTCAACAGTGCTAAATACTCCATTTTTTTTTATATATTCTTTGATTCGTCAAACATAATTGTGTTGTTCATTTTGTGCTTTGTGGATATGCCTTGTTCTTCTTATCTTCCACATTCTGTAGACTTTATGGCGCTCTTCCCTGTGCATTTCCGATGCGCTGGCATCGTAGAATACTCAAGAAGGTCTCCCTAAAGAGCGGGTTGCTGGCGGCGTAACAGAGAGGATTCACCATGCTGCTCAGGGTGGCCAACCATGCAATCATCTGGGCAAAGGTGATAAAATGCCAGAGTTGTAATGACTCGAATCAATGACTCAACTCGAGTCCGACTCTCGAGTCACCATTTTTGGTGACTCGACTCGACTCGAGTCCCTAAGGGCAAATGACTCTACTCGACTCGACTCGCGTCACTGCGAGCAAATGACTCGACTCTACTCGAGGCCCTCATCAGAATACTCGACTCGACTCGAGGAAGGCTTATAAGACTCGAGTCCCAAAAATAAAAGCAAAAATTCGAGGACAATATTTGCAATGACTTACGCCGGTGCCGGTTTTTGTTCTGGTCACGTTAGAATGTTCGCAAATACTGTATACATACATAGATACAACATACATACATACATACATTATACAAATAATAAATGTTTCTTTTCATTGCGCGAACGTCGGTATCTTAAAAAAAAAGTAGCAAAAATCACTTAGTTTACGTCTTTCCAGATGCCCAACAAGATTCACTTAAGCGCGCGTTCCAGTGCCGTATAACAATGCGCACACACGTACTGTATGTACATTTTACAACACGCGTATTACACGTACATGTGTGTGCATGTAGCATGTGCATACATATGGTGCAAAAGTTAGCAATTCCGACTTGATCAATCATCAGCACCCCCCCCCACCCCCTCACATCGAGAATTAATTTACATAGACTGTGCACAAACGTGGAACAAACCAGCGCGTACGCTTGGCAGATTGACCAAGTCTGGGTTGCTGTATCACTTGAAAATAACATGTACATGTACGTTTTTAACATGATGGTCCAGATTCGACACATGAGGGCGCGCGTTATGTACATGCGATATGTGAGTGGATTTACTAAAGGCACAGTTATGTACTGTAAGTATGCGATATGCGCTGTGAGTGGATTTACTATATTAGTCTGGCTCCCAGACCAAAATATTCTGACTATTCCTGATGAATCTTAGGTCAGGCCAACCTCGTCCCCAGTGCTTACTTTATTTCCAACCGCGTTTCCAATAGTAAACCCTGGATAGGAAACTTTCTTCCTGTATCCTGGTTGGATACCGCAATTGGCTAGTAATGGATTTTTATCGTGTACTTGGTGCTATATATTCACAACGTGCAGTACGTGTTTTCGCGATCATTCGTCCACGCCTTCTCGAAAATACTAATTTCCTTTCCAATTTGCTCATATTAATATGAAATATGATACTGCATGTTGTCTTGATAAGATCGTAACAGTTTGATTTCAAAAATCGTGTTTTCGTAACTCACGCCGTGCTCGCGCTGCTACAAATTGACTCTGTTTTTACCCCAGACACCGCATACAAAAACAAACGCTAATGTGTAACGCATATCCAGGCACCAGACTGTTCCTCATTTGCATACGTCTGCAAAAATCTTGCACATGCAAATGATCCAATACCAGGGTGAGAGAGCAGGTAGTGGTGGGCGCGTACTGCTCGACACCCTGGGGACGAGGTTGAGATCAGGCAGCCTCCGTGGCTAAAAATAAACTTGACGACATTGATGGCCCTTTTTCAAAGCTCGGCTTTGTTTCCGATTTCGCTTTATCGCTTTTAGCTTTTAATGTTCTGATCAAATTTTTAAATAAATCACTTGCTTCGTAATATCATACAGTTAGGATAATACAGTTTGATTTTTCTGTAAAATAACATTGACTAATGTTGATCTGGAATCTTCAAAATTAGGCACCCAAATAGCACTGTTAGCAGGCGGAGCCGAATGAAGACCGAGTTTTGGAAAGTCTCGATCGGTAACAGTCGTCAAATTCAAAATTGTACATGACGCAGCAAAAAGTTCGCCCATACGATCCGATACGAGTATATTTGATGCACAAAATCCTCGTGAATTTCAAGTTTTCTAAATGAAAGCAATGAATATTAATTATCAACTCATTTAAAATAAAATTAATAAGCAATTAGCAGTTAATTAAACCTATATTATATACTCGGAAATACTCGGGCGCTATCCGATTGTCGACGAAACGACTTCGGCAAACTTCTGAATTGTTCGGAAAATGGAGGAATTTCTCCCGTTTTAGTCACGTGATGTAAATTGTAATACATGTATTACCGGAGGCTACCGGACCTAAGGCCGTGTCCGAAACGGGCTTCCAGAGCTACGGCTACGTCTATTGTCAGCGCGTCCCCGCGTATTTTCAATGGGCCTAGACCTAGACCTAGCTCTAGACAGCTGATTCGGATGCAGCCGTAGATTCATCAGGAATATTCCAGACTATTACTATATAGGCACAGACCGAGCGCAACCCAGACTTGGCCAAGTCTAGTGAGACAGCGGCTGGTGATCTACAAAGGACAAGTTGCCGTCTTTAAAGCTAACATGATTACTTCTATATAAACATCGCGGTTCACTTCATTTTTATTTAGACCACCACCACTGACCACGTAAAACCTGTGAAACCTGCAATTTCCCCATATACGAAGAGAACACAGAGCAGAATGCATGTGAATAATAATTACCCTTAATTCCAAAACACTTTGACCTATAGTCATGACATTTCTTGGGTATGTTCATGATAATTATTGCCTGTACCGAGTTTCATCATTTTAAGTCGCTCAATGGCCGAGATCTAAGGGGGGGGCGGAATCCGTGCCCCCTCCCCCGGCTGAAAGATGGTCAAAATAGCCCGGCCTTTTTAGGGTTAAGTCCTCGCTTATGCTTGAAAAGGGCGCTCGCTAAATACATGTGAATAGAAACAACACGTTGGCAGGCCAAAATCAAAATACATACTGTTCACCATCGCGAGGACAATGTTGGCAGGCCGACGTCAAAGTGCATACCCATTGTCAACGTTGAAACAACGTTGGCGGGTCGACATCAAACATCAACGTCGGCATCATGCTGGAAGGTGAACCTCCAATATTGAGAATGAATACCAACTTCAGAACAACGTTGAAAGGCCGATGTCAAAGTACAAACCAATCGTCAACGTCGTCATAATAGGTTGGAAGACCAACGTCGAATTAAGCAACGTCAGTAAAACGTTGGCAAGAAAGCGTTACAACGTTGTGACAACGTTGTGACAACGTTGGCGGACCGACGTCCAAATGTGTACCGCTCACTCACGTCGGTACAGCGTTGGCAGGCCGGTGCCGACGTCATAAATACCGATAGCCATCTTCGAAACTACATATAGAGTGTGCGTATGATATACACGTAGTGTTTACATGAGTTAAGCCACGCCCCTTATTATGTACGTGACCTGTGCCTTCCGTAACCCTTGACCGGCACCACACTGCCGAATTCTCACACAGGTACGTTGTCAACTTTTGAAGCTCGTTTTTGAATTGAAAAATCATTTGTTTGCAAACTGCACGCTACCCAATATTGCATTAGGATTTGTCCCCTAGTGTTCATAGATAATACTGGAGGCATTAAAGTAAAGGTTTGATAAGATATAAATGTAGGTTTGGGGCTCCAAAGTGTGAGCTCGTTGTGGAAAGTTTAGCGAACATTGTGCGTGTAGTATAGGCATACACGCGTTCACGTGCAAAATGTGACAGCGTGGTGCGCGCACACGTGATATTCCCATGTAGTTGTGTATGATTATCTAAGGTTTACATTTAGGGAATAATAACACAAGAAAATAATGGCTCTTCCTGTTCATTGAGGACTAGTGTGTATGAAAGTGGTTGATAGTGTGTATGAGTGTGCCTGGCCAGCATGTGTAAATGTGAGCCTGCTCCTTTATGTTCAGCATTGCCTGAGGTAATTCTTATTTCATGCGAAGATTGATTATTTAATTTGGGGAAATAGATCTACATGTACACATTTATTGTAATTTTATACCTGTATAACACTGACATGCGCGTGCTTTTTGTAATTTGTATTCTTTGTATTTTGACCTCACTGCAAAATTCTCACACAGTGAGAATTGGCAGCTGGGCTGGCAGGTTGGCAAGAATAAATTGGCAGTCATTAAGGCAAGGAAGCTAACTATTCTCAAAGCGTCACCTGTTCACTAGGACCTGCGTGCCCGTGTTGCCCTCCCAATCACCCATTTAGCCAGACCCAGAGCTCTTCACCAGTCAGTTACAACCCAAACTAGTACTACCTCAACACCCAAGCCCACCCCGTCCCGAGGGATCTCTACATACATGTAAATACCAACGTCAGTTCAAGTTTGGAAAGCTGTCGTCAAAATAAGGCCGATCGTCAACGTTGCGTCGGCGCCACGTTCGGCAGTACAACGTCGAAATGCATTGGAACCGATCATAGGCCCTCACAAGTCCAACAAGACCATCACAAGTCATCAAGTACTTGTTATTGTGATTTACTTCTGGCCGAACTTATGATGACCTATTGATGGACTCGACAACAACACTTAGTGAAATTGAAGTCGACAAACCCCCAAAATGAAATGAAACCATCAAATGTTCGGCCCCTGAGAGGAAAAGTGTAGAAATCACTATGTTTTGGTATCAAAAGATGCGCAAGGCTCGAGGCTAAAAAGTCATAACAGCTCGGGTCGCGAAAAAAAAAAACTTTTAGGCTATCGCGGAAAAAAATGGCGGGGGCGGATTCCGCCCCGGCCCGTTTAGGGTTAAGTCTGTGTCAGGACAAACCCTAAATTAAAACCACTTACATCAAATGAATGGCCTCTGATCGGCAAAGTGTAGGGATCAATGGCAGCCCAGAGCGCGAAGATGGACCACGGTAGTGCCGTCACAACCATGGTGATCATGATGTACGTCAAGGTGCGCGTTGCACGGAGACTGGCCAAGCGACTGTCGGTTTTATGGTTGGAGCTGGCCTCCTCGCCGATGCCTCTCTTCTTGTTGACCCCCCTGCGAATGACGGCACTATAGACGAAGGCATACAGGACAGAGGTCACCAGCATCGGGATCCAGGATAGGACCAGGATTGTGAAAATGAGTAGGGGAGGGTGGAGCGCGTAGGGACCGGTGCACAGCGGGGGACGTATCCGTGTGGCCAACCCGACGTACGGGAACACCACAATGACCGGCGTCCAGAGCAGTACCGGGATGATGTAGGCAAGGGATATCAGGAAACACGCATGGCGCATGGTCTTATCCTTCAAGTGCTTGAGGGGCATGTTGAGAGCCCTAAACCTATCGTAGCAAATCACCACCGTCATCAAGAAAGTGGCCTGGAGGAAAACGTGATTGATGAAGGTCATGCAGGTGCAGGCGACCTCGGTGAAGGGCCAGTAACCAAGAAAAGAATGGTAGAAGATTATAATTTGTAGGACGCCCCCAGAGAAGAAATCAGCCACTGCCAAACCCACGATGTAATAGTTGGTGTATGTACGAAGATTTTTCGTTGTGGCGTAGGTGTACATCACTAAAGCGTTGCCGAAGAGGGTGATAATCAGACTGACCACGCGTATGATGATTTCAATCAGGGAAGCTCTGCCTGGTAGTGGAATGGGTGTTGGCTCCTCAGTGCTTAAACCGAACCAGAAAGTGGTGTTGAGAAGGTAATCACTACCATTAATATCAGGGAGATTGTATATAGATTGGTAATCAGGGTCCATTGTGTTGTTAAGTTGGCCGTTGTCTATGAACCAATCAGATAACTTTGTTGCCATGTATTCAGTCATCTCAGTTGCCATCGAGAATGCCCCGTTGTCAGAGGTTGTTGCCATTGTGGAGCTTGTCAAACTGTGAAGTGTAGTTTTACCAATTAAAGCTGAAATCTTGTCCGGTCAAGCGAATTGCGCAAGTGTAGTAAACTTACGTGATAATCTGCTCCAAATTAACACCGGGATTACAGGACTAAACGCTGCCGAAATACAATGGCTGAAAAGCGAAATGGGAATCAGTAAACAGTCAATAAAAACAGTAAATTTAATATGACAAATGCATTGACTTTATACAGCTCTCCCTGATTATATCAGCTCAATGATTGCGTTTTAGGGCAGAGAAGAGCGTAAACGAATCATTGACTTTAGCTTCTGAGTTCGATTGGTCAATGGATGTGTATAATTCTGAAAACGAAGAAGCGGACAAAATTCTGTTGAATGTACTGAGAACACTCGCACGCATCTATCCCGTGATTTGATGGTGTGTAGGTCTAGCCGTCGGAATTTTCGTCCACAATTCTGACATCGCTGATCAGTGTTGGGCTTTTTATAAGTCCATTTGGCAACCAGCAATGACGCAATGTTCGTAGTTTCACTAATTGGATGGTTACCAACATAGTGTGTAGGCTGCAGGTGAAAATATCATGTTGTCTAATCAGAATCTTGTCCGTCTGACCTCCATGCAATTTTAATCATGTGTTTTTCTCGACGGGTTTTTGTTACTTACTTAAGATATCAGTTTTTAATGTACAACGTTGTTTTCACATCGAAAATGCATAGTTTAATTTCCTTGGCTAGAATGTTTGACCCTGTAGATCATTAGTCTCGAATTGCCTCGTGCATTTTAAAGTTTATATATCCTCCTCTTGTTTTTTCCACAAATGGTATTGATTAAAGTGGGTTTTGATAGACATTTCATGGGCGGATCCAGGTTTTTCCAAAGGGGGTGTGGCTGTTGGGGTGTTGAGGTCCAAGATTTTTTTTTAAAGAGGAGGGGTGAGGGTGATGGATGATGTGTCAATACAAAAATACACAAAAAGCCTTAAGCAATGTATTCAGATTTGTAACAGACGAATTATATGGGTTTGGAGGTTTTTTTGCACGTCAGAATTCTCTAACAATTTATGGAAGTAGTTACTCTCAAACAAATCTACCGGGTGGAAGGTGCCCTGCCCCCTCTTGATACACCACTGATTGGTAATAGTGAAGGATGACGTTATTCAGGGAAGTTAACTAAGGAATTTAATTCAACCATTATGACACAGGTCAGTCGGAGGCGGTGGGTTGGTTATATAGCCACAAATCCATCCCCTTGGATCCGCCCTTGTATAAAAAATCGTATTATTACCGCTTTTCCAAACTTTAGTTTTAATACTTATGCACGTTTGCAGTCCGTTTTTTGTGACTGTAGCAATTGCAGGCCGCAAAATAAACTAAAGGCCCATACGCAACGAACCAAAAGTGCCTGACAACGTACATCTCGTAGGGCTGTTCAAATTCAGATTCTCAGAGTGCAGGCTTGCAACGTAATACTACAAGAAGTCTGCATAAAAATGAAAACTGAAATTATCCAACAATGACGTCAGAGACGAAAACAACTTGAATTTGGATATTAGGCCTATCCACAAATGAGACTGTGAAAGTGTAGTGTTCAAGAGGATGGCGCGAAATGCATACATGGGTCGTATATCTGAATTGACTTGGCTACGGCTTGAAATGACACACGAGGCTATGGGAAAAGGAGGCAGCCGCTGCTCATAGACACGAGTGTATTAAGCCGTAGTCATGTAATTCGGACGTGGATTTAGTTTCATATTAAACGTCGCTCGAATCTCAGCTTCCCATCGGATACGCCTTGGGGAAAGTTTGTTTCATTAAAAGTTCTGCAAACACGAACGTGAAACAACAGGGGGAATACAGGGCCGCATTTAGGCACCACGTTTAAGATTTCTGAACACTTTATCTTTTCAAAAGTAAATTTCTGGATTTGAAGTATTTGAATCAACTCAATTTTAGTATCGACCACCAAAGAGTATTAAGTACCCTTTACAATCAAGAGAGCGACAGAAAGTAGACAAACTTTATACTCGAGCTAAATCTATAGAGGTCCTTGCGCTAGGAGTGCATATAGATGGGAAGATAACCACTATGGATATTCAGCATTCCGAAATGTGTACGAGGTGACCACATCTCAGTCACGTTATTCACGGCAGCCATGAAAGACATTTACAGTATTTGAATTGGTGATCAAAAGACAAGGGGGTGGACGGCGAATCGCTCAACAACCTAAGATTTGTTGATGACATCCTCCTTCTGAGCCACAGTCCAGAGGAGCTGCAGATGACGCTCCATGAATAAAAAAAATATAGATGTACATGTATGTTTGAAGATGAATATCAAGAAAACAAAAGTTATGTGAAATAGCACTGTACAATCTAGAGACATTATACTAAAAGAAGAGAAAGTTGAGACATTTTGTCAGCTTCATATTTTATTGGCGAAATAATAATAATACCGGAGTCTTATAAAGCGCACGTATCTACCAACAATTAGGTACTCCAAGCGCTGGAAAATATGTCTGTTATTAGAGACAGGTATTAGGAAGTACATGAGAAATATGAGAACTATTATATACCACCTTTATATGGTTTTTAAGATGCTGTGGCGCACTAGGCTGCCACTGCTGCAATATACAGCGGGGCAAACCCCTTCCCTAAGCGATAACTTTTACTGGGTTCTTTAACCCTAAAGGGGCCGGGTTATTTTGACCATCTCTCAGCCGGGGGGGGGGGGGGGGGATTCCGCCCCCTTAAGATCTCGGCCATCGAGTGACGAAAAATTTTGAAACTCAGCACATGCATAGAACAACTCTTCCTAAACATGCCCAAGAAATTTCATGACTATAGGTCAAAGGGTTTTGGAATTATGGCTAATTAATTATTCATATGTATGAATGGCAATTCTGCTCGGTGTACACGACGTATATGCGAAAATTCAGTTTTCACGGCGCGTAGCGCCGAAAAAAATTTCGCTACGTGCCAACCCGCGGTCCGATTTTTATGTTTTTGGTATCAAAAGATGCGCAAAGCTCGAGGCTAAAAAGTCGTAACAGCTCGGGTCGCGAAAAGAATTTTTTTAGAAGCTATCGTGGAAAATGTTGAGGGGGGGGGCGGATTCCGCCCCCCCCGGCCCCTTTAGGGTTAATTAACGTGCCATATATAACTCACGGGACCTAAGGCTTTTTGTCCAATCCGAAGGACGAAGCAATAATGGTAAAGCGCCTTGCTCAAAAGCACAAGCACCATTTCCCCACGGTCAGGATTCGAACCCATGAACCACGGCACACGAGTCGAGCACCGAGACCATTAAGCAGTGTATATCGTGAAAACGAACCAGTCAGATGCCTCATGTTTATTCATTTTCCCTTTTGGACATGCGTAGTTGTAAACTAGTCCGTGGTGTACAACATAGTGTGTAGGCTGCAGGTGAAACTATCATGTTGTCTAATCAGAATTCAATCAGAAAACTTGTCCGTCTGACCTCCATGCAATTTTAATCGTGTGTTTTTTTTCGACGTTTTTTAAAACTTATTTAAGATATCAGTTTTTAATGTACAACATTGTTTTCACATCAAAAATGCATTGTTTAATTTCCTTGGCTAGAATGTTTGACCCTGTATAGATCATTAGTCTGGAATTGCCTCGTGCATTTTAAAGTTTATATATCCTCCTCTTGTTTTTTCCACAAATGGTATTGATTAAAGCGGGTTTTGATAGACATTTCATGGGCGGATCCAGGTTTTTCCAAAGGGGGTGTGGCTGTTGGGGTGTTGAGGTCCAAGATTTTTTTTAAAGAGGAGGGGTGAGGGTGATGGATGATGTGTCAATACAAAAATACACAAAAAGGCTTCAGCAATGTATTCAGATTTGTAACAGACAAATTATATGGGTTTGGAGGTTTTTTTTGCACCTCAGAATTCTCTAACAATTTATGGAAGTAGTTACTCTCAAACAGGACATGCGTAGTTGTGAACTAGCCCTTGGTGTATGAATGTGTGTGTGTGTGTAGCCTATAGGTTGTTTAGAAAGATAACGGGTTATCAAATGAACAAAGGGAATAAATGTTTGCTCGAGAGGTTTTTATCACTCTGTTTAAGACCGCTTAGAGTCTGGGTGCTGATAATTACCCAAGCCGGAGGCGAGGGTAATTATCAGCACCCAGACTCTAAGCGGTCTTAAACAGAGTGACAAATACCGACCGAGCACACATTTGTTCCCATTCATATATACCTTTTCGGTAAAAAAAATCAAATAATTCGTTCAAAAAATCCCGGTTTTGTTCAACAAGTTCACTTCATGCTTTTTGAAACATCCCTCTAGCAAAATAATGGAGTGTTCAGCTGGCGAGTAAGATGTAAACAACCCTTTGATGGAGATTGACGCGCGCGTAGCATGTTGCGTTGCGTTTTGAATTTAGAACTATAAAATTCTGACTCGCTGGTTGTTGCGCACGCCTACGTGAGGATTGTGAACGTTCAACCAATGAAATGTATGGCCCAATTTCACTGCGCTGCTTAACAGTTAGCAGAAAAGTTGTGTTTAGCATAGCAGAAAAATGTGCTAACCTTAAGCACTATTTCACGGCGTGGACGTGCTAACGGTCGCGCGCGCATGGAGATTTCTATTGTTACGTCACTAAGTTAAGCAAATGTTTCCTCGGAATTAAGCGTGCCTTCTGCTGTGCTTATGCTTACGGTCTCCATGAAATAGACGAAGGCTCTGTTAGCAAAAAATCGTGTGCTTAGGAGCGCCGTGAATTGGGCCCATGGTAAGAGGCACTGGATTTTTAGGAGTCCACATTTTATGTGACACTGGAGAAGTGTTTAAGACCAGCTAGCCATGTCTTTATCATCCGTTTAAGACCGGCCCCGTGACTGGCTCTCGACCAATAGGAATAGCTAAACTGTCTGAGGTATTTATGAATGAGAAATAATGGAGGGTTCAGTCGCGGTGACGTGAATTTTCATCACTTTTCGCAGCTCGGGAGCCTTGTCGTTTAAACTGTCACATCTCGCAGACAGAACCTCAGATGCAAGGAACGAACTTAAAGAGATGGCACCATTGATAGTTCTAACACCTAGCTAGATCGTATAGGTGCAAATGTACCTTGGTATTTTAAGCCCTGGTAACGCAAGTATAATAGCGCAGGACTGTCCACCGTCACTTGACTCAATTTCGAAGCCTGGAACTGCCCTTGTCACAGTTTTGGTGAACGTTTAAAACCATGGAGAAAGTAACAACAGCAGCCGAAACAACAGAAATCTTGGACGGGCCTGGTTTGGACACAATGTACGCTGTCATCACAGAAATTGTAACAGTTATTTCACCTGTTTTGACAGACGAGAGTAGAATGGTATCGAGTGATGCACCGATATCAAGTGAAGATTCCACCATCTCCATTACAACTGATAGCTCTGTCGAGACTGGGAACACCATACAACTCCCCATCTTTCCTCCTTCTCCCCAGTACCTGTTTCTTCTGAAAGCTTTCTTCATCGGGCTGGCGCTCGTGATCACCATCATCGGCAACACGCTGGTGTTGGTCTCGTTTGCCACCACCAGAAAACTCCAGACCTACACCAATTATTACCTGGTGGGGCTAGCAGTGGCTGACTTCTAACTTCTGACTTTCCTCCTAACTTTCATCATCTGTTGGACAGGTACAGGGCCATGAGCAGGCCGCTGAGGCATCTCAAGGAGAAGACCAGGAATCATGCCTTGAAGATGATCCTTCCGGGGTTCCTGGTCCCGGCCTTGCTCTGGGCAGTCGTGATACTGATCCTCCCCGAATGTGGCATCTTTACCCCACTGCCGCCCTACGCTTGTCACATCCCGTACGCGAGCAACAAAATTGTTCTCCTAATATCCTCCCTCTTTATCTCCTGGGTTCCGATCATTGGTACGTCGATACTCTACGCGTGCATCTATTTCGGGATCATCCGTAAGCGCCCTGCCGGGAGATCCACGTCCCTGAAAGAGAGAAATTCCGCCAGTGTGGTTGACAGTGACCCGGGCTCCGTGCCCGACCTGCCCAAAGAGCGAGAATTGGAGGGCGGCGACGGCGACTGCAAAGCCAGAGAAAAGGGTGAAAACACCGATGAAGATACATGTACATGTACATGTAATACGATTGTTATAGAGTGTTTGTGGTTTTTATGTTGGTGACTCTGAACCCTTTATGTACATTTTTCATCCATTAAATTTTAAATTTTGATTTGTACTCTCCCCCTTTATATGCAGTGGTGCACTGTAAAAACTGTGTCTGGCAATTAATTAAACACTTTTCTTCTTTTCTTCACCCTTTCTTGCTATCACTTTGTAAACATGAACATGAATAAAACTGCTGCAAGCAAATCAAAAAATGTAAGCGGCCTGATGTTTGGTTCTTAACAAGATCTTCTTCAGATGCGTTTTCACCCTCTTTGTAAACATGTTTAAATACTCAACATGATTTTAGTATGAGTGGATAGTATTTAGCGATTGAACACTGATGTTAAGGCATTAGACACGTTATATTTAGTTTCTAAACATATTTACAAAGTGATGGCAAGATTGTGTTTAATTGCTAAACACGTGCAGTTATTAGAGTGTATGTGACGTACTACTATTTTGTCGATATATCTATCCCCCTCCTTTTTGTTTGGTCTTGCCCATGTGGTCATACGATCATTGTCTTTTTTTCATATTCTGTGTTAAGTTAACGTCGTATTGTAATGTACAGTATGGTTATTCTGTTTGTATGTTTTCATATGGCTACTCATAATCCTAAGAGCAAAACTTGGGACCAAACGATTTAGAATGAAAACCACTCTAATTTTTAGATTGAAATGCATAAGAAAATATCATGCCAGTGCTAACTCGATTGAAAACTCGATCTGCTCAATTGGATTAGTTTCACTCAAAGTCGTCTCGTCCGTAGTTTAAGTAAGTCTACGTTAAAGACCATGGCGAAGAGCCATGGTCTATGATATGTGAGCAGATTCGCTAATTAATTATACAAGACAACCGCCTTTTGACCTCTAGATTTTGACCAATCAGTGAGCGCTTTCTATATCGGGTATACGGTCATTCACCCGTTTTACGAGTAATCTTGTCTAAGTTTTTATCTATATTACAAAACACTGCATTCGATTTGACCAATAAAATATTTAGTCCTGATTTGGGAATGAAGAGACGTCACGATTGACTTAAATCGACTCCGATTGGCGGAGGCGCAGGATCGCATAAATCTGCATGCTTAGATATATAAGACGTTTACAGGAGACTGGGATCCGTGGATAACGGGTGATACTCAGACTAAGTTTAAGTAGGAGGGAGTGATTTTTTCAATCTAATTTTCTCTCTTTGGAAATAGAGAGTAAATTAATAACAATAATTATTATTATTAACAGGGCCTACAGAAAACGGAGCGGAGAAGGAGGGGCGCACCGACCAAGGCAACGAGGAGATCGCCCCGGGTGATGTCCCGTGGAACCTCCTACTGCTCGCATCATTACCAGAAGCGCCTGACGAGCAGCCGGCGCGCCACCCGTACCCTGGCCTACATCATCGTAGTCATGGTCATCTCGGGCACACCCTGGTTCTTCTACTCCCTCGTTGTGACGTTCACAAGTATCCCGCGATATCCTATAGTAATTTGGGTAGGTTTTTGTCTTTCTGCGTTTTATAAGAGTGAAGTATTAAGCTCCAATTGCAAAAAAAGATGTCATATTGATTCAGTATACATTATTGAGATTTTTACTACTGCAGGGTGATTAAAAAAAACACACCGAAACGTCGGGACCATTGTTTTAGTGAGATTCTGCATGTAGCACTTTTGAATAACTTTCATTGAGTGCAAGAATCATTCAAATTACTCATGGAATTTTCAAGTCCTGTCCACGGATCACAAAAAGGTGAGTGTTCTTTTAGATCAGCAAAACGAAAACATATCACAAAGGGATGTGTGTGTGAATTGTTTTCGTTTTGCTGAAAGAACGCACACCTTTTTTGTGATCCGTGGACAGAATTTTAAAACAGTGGTTGTGTTTAAAATTCTTTAACTTGAAAAGTACATGAGTGATTTGAATGGTTCGTGTACTAAAAGGAAAGCTTGTGAATTGGGTTTTCATAATAGTAACTTGACAATTAGGGTATAGTCACTTATCATTGGTTCTTACGGAAAGTAAGTGCCTTTCTCTTAAAATTATGCAAAAGTCTTCAAACTTCGCTTAATCTCAATTAATGACATTACAAATTAACACAGATGTGAACTTTTTTTTAACTTAAAATGGTCATGCTTTACACTAAATTGTCTCACAGAAATTCACTGAATTTTATTAAAATCTCAACAAGCTACGCTAACTGTATTTAGTGGATGACAGAAATCAAATTTCACTTTTGAGCTGACGCAATTTGTTTAAAATTCCACTATCTATTGTGCACATGCTAACTGTCACTTGAAATTATAAAATACACTGAAAATATCAAATATAATGTCCCTTTGTTACAACTGATAATGTAGTAACCAACCGATAACGTACCAACAACCGATAATGTATCACAAATTGACCGATATTGTATCACTAACCGATAATGTACCAAAAATTGACTGATAGTGTAGTAAAATTTGTATCCGATAATGTATCACGTGTCGACGGATAATGTAACTACAAAATAAGTGTATCCGATAATGTATCACCACGGAACGGATACTGTATCAACCAATAATGTATCAAAAATCAACCGATAATGTATCAGTATTGGGAAAAGGTGGAAATATTGCAAATTAATTAAAGTCTAATAAGTGCCTTTACTATAATAAGTCCCCACTCGAGAAAGTTTATAATTAAGAGTATTTTTTTTAATTTGGGAGGTTGGGAGATGCTCTACTTCCAGCGGGCCTAGGCTAGTGGCGTATCCAGCTTTTGATGTTAAGGGGGGGGGGGGGGAACCGCACCCGCACATCCGCGCCGAAATGTGGACAAGTTCTTTTCTCCGGACACTTGGCCTCCATATGGGCTCCGTGCTGCGAAACAAGAGGGCGCGTTTTACCACTACGGGACACAGCATGTGCGTACTGTACTGTACTGGTTCGCGCGCAAGGTTCCACACCACTTCCAGAATGTGCCAGAATGTGGCTATTAGCAGCAGCGTCTTCGCATGAGCGTCAGGCAACGTCGGCGCGCGCATGCGTTCAATTTAACTTGCGATGGTCTCCCAGACTATTCTCTCCCCCAATAACTTTGCAACATTCAAAATACGCGCTGTGCATGAACCGGGTACACATACGAGTGGAGAGGCATGTGTAAAGCAAAACTACCATCTGAAATGATCATGTAACTTGAGCTGTCACAAAAGATACAATGTAACAAGTTTACCGGATTTAGACGGCAATCGTCGAAGATAGTCTAGATGCGATCAAGCTTCATGGGTCCCTTGTCGACCCCAGTCGGTTTTTTTTCCTTACAGATTTGAAAAGGGCACAATCACAGCATTACTGCTCATTTAGTGGGGGCATGAGGGGGGGGGGTGAGGGGGGAGAGAGATGAGGGATGAGGGGAGGGGGTCGATGAGGGGGGAGGGGGGTCGTGCCATATTTTCAAAGGGGAGCGCTGATAAAATCCTACAATCATGTACACAATATTACTGTACCGTACATAATAATGCCCCGGCTTTTTTTAGGGAGGGGGGCACCGTTCGCATGTGGCGTCATTTGTTATTTGTCTACCCACAGACTTCAGTTTGTTCAACCCACACAGTTTGGAGTCCAAACATCACGAGCCTGCCGCTTCCTTGAGGCCAACACAGGCAAGGATCCGAGGGGGGTCCCTCAGCTGTGTCCCAAAACAAATTGCATACAAATTCCTAAAAATAATAATGCCCCCCCCCCCCCTTTGCTGTGACACACCACAAAAATTACTGGTATAATGTCCGCCTGTTTAAAATACGGACGGAGGCAGCTTAGATAGGGGGTATTTTTACACCATTCTGTAATCCATTGTTAATAATTGTCAAATTTGAACAGCATCCCCTATTGAAATATGATACCCCCTTCCCCAAGTTTTTGATTTTACGGAGGCCAAGTGTCCGGAAAAAAATCCTGTGTACATTTTCAGATTGTTTTGCTGATGAAGCCCCCCCCCCCCCCCATCCCGCGAAAATTCCTAGATCCGCCCCTGCAACAGTAGCGTAAATCTGTGCTGGGGACTTGGGGATGGGGGATAGCTTAAAAAAAAAGTCCTGGCCGTGAAATACAAACGGGGGGGGGGGCCTTGCTGGAGACCACATGACACTGGGGGTGCTGTTCATGATACGTCCCAGCGCATTTCAAGCTATTTGTATTTTTTCTCCCTTTCTCATTACTATTTAATACATTTCGGCGGTTGGAAAGTTTGAAATATACCTCAAAATCTGTCCTTTTTCTCTAAATACAAAATAATGGGGGTGGTGGTGATCAACTAGCCCAGACCCACCTCCCTGGTCAAAACGTGGGGCGGGATAAATGGACATAAAACAAACATTTGTGTACACCTTTTCCCCATACTGATACATTATCGGTTGATTTATGATACATTATCGGTTGATACAGTATCCGTTCCGTGGTGATACATTATCGGATACACTTATTTTGTAGTTACATTATCCATCGACACTTGATACATTATCGGATACCAATTTTACTACACTATCAGTCAATTTTTGGTACATTATCGGTTAGTGATACAATATCGGTCAATTTGTGATACATTATCGGTTGGTGATACGTTATCCGTTGGTTACTACATTATCAGTTGTAACACCCTTAAAATAGGTAACATGTCTTAAAACTACGCCGTCTCATTGAATACACAACACATTTCAACTTTCAATCTTCAAATTATGATAAACACTGAACATATCAAATATAATAAGTGTCCCTTAAAATGGGTAAAATGTCTTAAAACTACGCCGTCTCATTGAATACACAATACATTTCAACTTTCAATCTTGAAATTACGATACACATTGAAAATGTCTAAAATAATAAATGTCCCTTAAAATGGGTCAAATGTCTTTAAACTACGCCTTTTCCTTGAATACACAGCACATTTCAACTTTTAATCTTGAAATTATGATAAACATTGAACATGTCAAATATAATAAATATCCTTAAAATGGGTAAAATGTCTTTAAACTACGCCGTCTCCTTGAATACACAGCACATTTCAACTTTCGATCTTCGAATTATGATAAATACCGAAAATGTCAAATATAATAAATGTTCCACTAAAATGGGTCAAATGTCTTTAAACTACGCCTTCTAATTGAATACACAGCACATTTCAACTTTTAATTTTTAAATTATGATAAACACCGAAAATGTCAAATATAATAAATGTCCCTCAAAATGGGTAAACTTTCTTTAAACTGCACTCTCACCTTTAATAGGAAATACATTTTCAAAGTTCACAAAGTAACAGCTACGTATTTCTTTTTTTCAAAATATTTCACTCAGTAATGCATTGAAAAGTAAACGGACAGCTAAAGTAATACCCATGTGGGTTTATGGCTTCTGACTAGCGCCCTATGAACAAAGACATTGACAAAGGGGGAACCGCCAACGCAGGGCTGGATAGCTCAGTTGGTAGAGCAACGGAACAGCAATCCGGAGGTTGCAGGTTCAAACCAAGTTCCAGTCAATTTCTTTTTTCAACTTTACAAATTTTGCGAAATAATTGGTGCAACGAATGTTTTAGATCTTCACAATGCAACAGATAGAACAATGCACTTTTACAAACTGTACAATATTTCACATACGTTTGCAAACTGACCAAATCTGTGTGGTCGCTATGTGTATTTGTTTTAAAAATATATTTAATTAACTCATTTTAGAATAATTATTGGTTACAGGTATAAAAAGAATTGAAAAATTCTCCAACTTTCCACTGTCACTTTAAACTAATTGAATATTTAAACAATTCTCAATCAATGCTTTAAACGTAATAGATTTAATTATTTTTACATTTTGTTACAGATAACAATTTATGAGACATTTGCAGGATGAACCAGACATTTTTGAATTCAACAATTCTAACCTAATTATAAACTATTCAACATGCATTTTTAACAATTTCTTGCAAATTATATTAACTATACACTGAAATGACAACCTCATAAAATTTCCCTTAAATTGGGTAAATTCAAAGCTGCATATCTCTATACTATTAGTGAATGACAGTGTAAAGCATCCTGTAAATCATGGCACCTGGTATACTGTCATTTACAAGAAAAGTGGTATTTTTGTATCAATTTCCAACGCTGATCGGCCGACCAGCGTTAGAAAAAAACTTACTTTTTTCAAATACTGGCCCCAATTGACTATCGCACTTGTTTGCAATCGATTACACACCTATGAACGGGTACAAGCCAGCGAGACTGGTTCCCTGACCTTACAATTCCCCAATGTATGTGAACTGCTCTGTTTCTTCTTAAATGGAGTCAGGGAACCAGACTACAGGAAAAGGATTGTTTTTCTTGGTTTTTGTAGCATTTTTGAACCCAAAACCTAAAAAAAGTTAGTGTAACTATATTTGCTATATATTTCCAACCCCCAAATTCCATCCATTTGTGAAAATTACAGCAAAAGCAAATGATGTATATTCCTTTAACTGTTTCAATATCTCAATGTTTGACAAAGCACATCATGAAAAGAAAAACAAAATGCATGTAAATTTAACACAAAGGGCACAAGAAGCCCTTTTTGTCCGACCAATGTTAATTATTTACCTGTTATTTCATAAGGTGTAAGTTACAAATCTCGCTGCAGTGTTTGAGTCGTTTGATGTCAGTATGTGAAGAAATCAACATTGCCCCTAACAATATTCCTGGGCTTAAGCACCTTAGCCAGCCGCTTTTGAAACTTATTAAATCTGACAGTGAACACAACTGGCTCTTATTAACACACTCTTAAATGTCCAGGTCAGATTCGACCTAGAATCCGGGTCCGATATGACCTGACTAACTCCTGGGTCAGACTGACACTTCTCCGAGTCACTTGTCCGGGTCATTTAGCCCGGAAAAGTAGGTCACGAAAACTTGTTAGTTAAATGGCCCTAGAAGAGAGTCTTTGTACACGAACAATTCTGATTTTGACCCAGAAGAGTGCCAGGTCAAATTTGACTCGGAATCTGAGTTGAATCTGACCCAGGACTTTTAAGAGTGCAGACTGATTAGTGATATATGGCAGTAATGTTTCGCTATCCGAGACACCCTTAAAACCCCTTAAAATAACCAATCGTGAGCTAATTTTAACGTTTTAGTTGCAACTTTCAAACGTTGACACACATTAACATAACGCAAGCCATATTTTTTAAGCGATGGAGCCATACTCACTTTGCTTTTAATTCCATTAGCCTTTCTGAGATATGGTGGACACAACAGGAGGGCGTTATTTGTAGTCCATGAACGTTTTTGTCATTTACCCAAATTGGCCCACTCCAAGATTTGCAGCCTCCTATTTCGTTCGCCACATGTCAAAAGGGCTAGGCAGATCCAAGGAACGATCTTCCTGCTGACGACCATTCAGCATTTTTAGTTCACAAATGAAATGACGACCGAACCTGCAGGTCATATCATCCCATTTCCAATTGTATTCTTGTTTTATAACAACACAGTCTTGGCCTTTCCCTCTTCCGTTGTCAGGCTGATCGCTTGCCCATCGCGTGAAGTTGGCACCAGAGCCGGCACTCCACACGAAGCGCGCACGAATTCCCGACAGTAGTTTTCAGCTTCAACCCAGGGCAACTTTTCAGTGACCAGTCGGTAGCAATCTCCGCCGAATGCTACCCAGCGCTTAGGGCAAGGGATGCAATGTTCTTCCCGGCCGCTGTCGAGTGTAAGGAGTGAAAAGAAAACGAAATAAGCGAAGATTACCGAAAAGGACGCCGTACTTGCCAGATGAAAATTCAACCAGCCGAACGACTGCATGGTCGAGAATACCTCAAATTATTTCCATGCAAGCTTTGGGTGAAGATTGCAAAATTGTTGTCTTCTGTAACGACCTCATTGAAGTGTTTCGCTGTGTAAAAAAAATGGTACTCTGGCCTACGACTTGAACTGCGTTTTGTTTTCTTTTAGTGGAGGCACGCAGACGAGTTCCGAAAATTCAAACAGGCAGCGCAGGTGTTTACTCAGACTGACTTAATACCGCTTCCTCACTTTAGATCTGAGAGTCAGTAGCTTACCGACGCGGCGCCTACACCACTGCTTGCTCAAAAGACTACATGTAGATCAATTAAAAGAAGCGTTAAATACCTAGCAAGGTTAGTATCATGAACGAGACGAATGCGAACCCCCTGTTCGTTCTGCCCATCATTGTATGACTTGCGAAGGCCTGCCGTTCATTAGTTTGAAAAGTAGTCTTCGCTCTGACAATTAAAGTAATTATCCACGGGGCTGTTGTGATGAAAGAACCGGTAACAAAGATTAAATGTGAAGCAGAGTAGCGGTTGTTTGGCAGCCGAATCGATCATAATGCGTTCTACTTGTATGTGTACACGCGTAACATAGCAAGGCCATTTCGATTAGGAGCGCGGGGGAGGGGGGGGGGGGGGTTAGACGTGAAAAGTGACAATCGTCTCATCCCTGAACGCGTCTCATCCTTCTCATTGTATCCACTTTCCACAGCAGACTTTCGTCAATATTTATGATTTTTCAAGGCCTGCCGTTAATCGCTTTGAAATGTGGTCTGCGATCTTACAATTAAAGTTGATTAGTTCCAAGGAGCTGTGATAATGAAAGAACCGGTAAAAAGATTGAACTTGAATCAGAGTAAAGGTTGCTGGCAGCCGAATCGATCCTCATGCAATCTGCTTGAACATGTTCACGCGTGAGCAGTTGCGTATATAGGTTTTTTTTTTATTGTGTGTGTGTGTGGGGGGGGGGGGCGTTGGTAAAACGGGTATTTAAGAAACAAGTGGTCATAATTTCTTTCGATCCTTAAAAATAATAGGTAAAATCGAGAATGGAATAAAAAAAAACCAACCAGTAACGGTTGGAAGGTGGAAGTACATGCTTTCATAAAAAAAAAAAATAGGTATTGGATATACCACTTCGCGCAAGAGTAAAATGATATAATTTCACTGCTTATTGATCGCTTAGCTGCCATTTAATAAAGGTGCTTAAACGGCTTCCTCCGCAGATATGTCAACTCCACATCAACCCCCGGTACGGTTTTCGATCGCGCGAGTGAACATCAAGACTTGTGGATCTTTTCACTCGTCGTAAGTATAATGAAACATGAAACATAATTTACTCTGTCGAATCAAAAATAAATCTTTTCATTAAAAAGAAAACATTCAATTTCAAATGTAATGAATAGGTCAAATATTTATTACAGTTGGCTCACAACTGTCACGGCAAGCGCAACAGCGCCGCGGCAAGCGCAACAGCGCCGCGGCAAGCGCAACAGCAATTTTTGTACACTGCAAAAACTGTGTTTAGCCATTAAACACTTTTCTAAACACTTTCTTGCTATCAGTTTGTAAACATGTTTAAATACTAAACATGTTTAGCGTAAGGATGGATAGTGTTTAGCTATTGAACATTGATGTTTAGGAATTGGACACGTCACGTTTCGTTTCTAAACATGTTTACAAAGTGATAGCAAAATTGTGTTTAATTGCTAAACACAGTTTTTAGAGTGTACGATTGGAACCGGAAGTTAACGCAGTTCGAGCGTTTGTAGCCAATGGGTGCTAGTAATCAATGGTGGGTGCGCGTGAATGACGTTTTTACTAACGAACCGGACAGCGCCGCGGCCAAGCGCAACAGCGCCGCGGCAAAAGCAAAAGCGCCGCGGTAAAAATAGCACTTGTGCACAAAGCTAAAATGTCACCTAACCCAGGTTTACCTTACCCTGCCTCCACGAATTTCGCTAGACTTATGTTTTGGACCACGAGGAATCGATCTAGATGGTTTGCGACATTAAAATTCCTCGTCCTATAAGGTCGTTTTAACAATAGGGCGACACGAATTTGTCGCCTCAATAAGGCGTGTCGCCCTAATGCAGCCGCGATGAGCAAAATGTGTCGCCTATTTATTTGATTTTGTAGTTCAAACAATTCCATTGTTATTATGATGGGAGTGGTCATACGGCGGACTGCAGTTTCCAACATCCAATGAGATATCCAGATCTTTTGAACGATGTTTCGAGTGTTTACGGGTACGGGTCAGCTGTAGTGTGAGTTTGTTACAGCTCCTATCGGGGCACATTCCACTTTCCCATTTTGAAATACTCTTATTTTTTTTTTGAAGGTGCATTTGGTTAAACAGTTTTCTCTCATACAATATCGCTCACTCTGATATCGCTAACATAAAATCCAACCAAGTAGTCTTTACATGCGGGATGTTTTGATGAGGATCCCTTGAGCAAAGTATTTTTTTCTCGAATTGTCGGTTCATTTCATCTTGTTGACTCACCGGTTTGTTTTCATCATTCAGTTGTTATAGACGGATACCATTTAACAAGTTCAGTGTTGATAGCAATTAAAAACTACAAATTCTATTGGCAATTAAAAACTTCAAATTCTATTGGCTTTCATAGACAGTCTTTTTAGCAAACTGAAGTTTTGTTTTGGATTGCAAGAATAAAGTCTTTCAAAAAAAGATACTTTTGAAGTTCCTTTACTAACTCAAGTTTTGCTGGAAGTAAAGTTGTTGGATACTGAAACTTGCCAGATATGTTGCGCTGGTATGTGGACTTCACATAGTGCACTGTTTTAGTTCCATCTTGTTATCTCAATTAAAAGGAATGTACAACATTCGCTTTTGCTGCAATTTTCTGAAGGTGCATTTGGTTAAACAGTTTTCTCTCATACAATATCGCTCACTCTGATATCGCTAACATAAAAACCAACTAATTAGTCTTTACATGCGGGATGTTTTGATGAGGATCCCTTGGGCAAAGCATTTTTCTTTTCAAATTCTCGGTTCATTTCATCTGGTTGACTCACCGGTTTGTCTTCATCACTCAGTTTTTATAGACGTCACCGGTAAACATGCGCCACCTACTGCAAAGGTAATGTCGTAATAAGGCGGTAGGATTTGGCCACTTAAATTAGTCAAGTTCAGTGTGTGATAACACTCACATTTGGGGCCTCTCGTAAGAAAGCGTAAGAAAGTCCTCAACCTACCTCAACAAGTTTGATCTAGGATAAGTCGTTTGTTGGTGACGCAACTTTCACCTGCGCACTAATGTCAACATGCGCATGTTTCTAGTCAAAGGTTGGTCAAAACGTGCACAACACTTCTTTTTCCTGGCTCCCTGCTATGCGTTATGATGCGCGCGGCTATTGTTACCAGCGTGGCGACCGACCTTGAAAGGCGATAGGCTGGTTCTGAATACTCGACCTAACTACTCTGTCGACTAACCATAATTCTCGCCAGGATGAAAAGTGATGTCGAACGTTCGCAACGAAACCTACACAATAACTAGCTCTAGCTCTAGCTGGAGGGAGAAGTTAAGCGCTTTTGATGTACTGTCGAGAGCTTATTATGTCTGCATGTCTCATAATAAAAGAACTGGGGAGATGACATTATACTGTTTTCGGTCAGTCATACAGAAGAACAGTGCTCAGGTGATCCAGAAATAGACATAATTTGGTGCTATAGGGCTCCCGCCATCGGTGAATTCACGTAGAGTAAACTACATGTAGGGCCTACACCACTAGCTCGTCTTTTTTAAGATAATACCTGTAGTGCTTTAACATTTTCGGCATGTAGTTTCTATCATAAAGCCGCCACACAGCGTTTATTGAAGGTTAAATGATGCGTTTAATATATGTGGAAACTCACCTCCAGAAAGTCTTGATTTTAAATGAGTCGATCGCACTGCTTTATAGTTACGGTTTCTCGAGTTCGCAGATAAAGTACCCAGTAGAAGTGCAAGGATAGGTGCGCCATGCCCACCCGTAAGACCGACGACTGAAAACACAATCGTAGTTGCTGCTGGCGGAATGTGGTTCGCTTGAATACCAATTAGTATACCCAGAGCTCTGTGAAGATTCACTCCAGACGTACGTACCCTCGCGTTCAATATCGTTCAGTCCCATCCACCAACGGATAACATTTACTTGCTGGGTATCTACAACATACTTGGCCAAGAACAGCTGCTCCGCTTCACTGTTGATCGTGACAAGGTGCGCATGCCCGAACCGACGGGGCGGGAACTGCTGACAGTAATTCTCAGCCTCCGTCCAAGAAAGTTGTTTAAGAACCAACCGGTAGCAGTGGTCCCCAAATGACATCCACTGGAACGGGCATGGACTGCAGCTGGCGTGGGTACCAACGACCAACAGACAGGTAGATAGTGCAAGAAAAGAGAGGCGTCGTGGAGTTGATGACATCTTCACAAAAGGTTTATCAGTCCACAATGCTAAATTAGATACCAGTTCAGGTAGTCAACATGTATACGATATATAAGCGAACAAAATCAAAATAGAAATCGGCATTTTTTTTCAACGTAAAAACTGAGGACCCCAACTGAACTGTCGGTACGTCGGAGCATAGAACTCAAAGTCTTTCGTTCACGCACCTGCTCGGTGTAACGAATGTACTATGGTACTGCGACAACACACGGTTTCCAATCTACCTTAGCATGACGTATTACTAGAAGTGCTTTCACCCGAGTTTTCATGCGCGCGCATGACAGCCTTGCCAACTGACCAATCGTCAAACACCTCGACGCGTGGCACTGCCAAACACTGTCCAATCAGAGCTTGCCCAAATCTTAACACAAGTCATGACGGCCCATCTAATGAGACTGTTTAGCGTAACATAAGAATATACAACAGAAAATACCATGGTAACGGTTGGTTTGTTTGACGGGTAGGCATAGAATTTGTGTGTGTGCGCATGCATACATTTTGTAACTAAGGTTTGCACGCTTATAGGAATTAGTAAATTTGTTTTTAGCTCTGTAATCACACAATGGTGAACACAGTTGGAACATTCCTTGGTTAGCAGAATTTGTAAGATCTATCACAGCCTTCAAGACTGGAATTGTACTTAAAACTTGCTGATTTTGTTAGCACACTGTTAAGGGTACCTTGCGAATTATTGGGGAACAAAAGGTACACAAAAGTAGTTCTTACATTCATAGGCCGTGTTTGCATCAAACATGGATGAAAATAAAGATCCAAATGTGTGCACAAGCGGCTATAGACCAAATAATTATCTGCCATTTCTAACAATTTTGCTCAGGATTTGTATACAAACTAATCAGGTTTCTTTTTATTAACCATGATCCTGGACAAATGTGGATCGGGGAGGGGGGGGGGACGAGGGCGCCCTGGGCCATGCCTCTCCCAACCAAGTAGTTTCTAACAAAAACCAAACAAATCAAATAAATACAACAGAGGAGGAGTGAATATATTATTTAATCGATGCTATTGATCCCCTTTCCTTCCATAAATGGATTGGTGAAATACTGATAACATGACGAAAGAAAGGGCATACAGGGCCCCATGTGGTCAAGCCCCAGGCCAGTTGGTCACGTGCCCCCCCCCCCCCCACCTGATATTTAGCTCTAGGCCCTCCCTTGATTCAGGACCATCATTCGCCTGAGTTGTATAGAAAGCAACAATTGCCATTCTAGTGAATAAAATGATAATCATTATGATGTTCCGGTGCTAATTGAAAACTCCAATCAACCTTTACCAAGGAACAAACGACGCTAAGAAAGTTTAATCTGAATGCAGATGGAAACCGAAAGAGAGGGTAATTAATTGTCTTTGATGTCAAAATAATTGTCGTAATAACTGAGAAGTATGAAATCAAATATTGCATGAAGTACGCCTACAGTGAGTCATATGCCGAGTGGTTTTATCCTATCATTACGTGAAATGATAGCTTTGGAGGTATTCCCATAGAAGTGTGCACAAGCAGTGCTGTACTCGAGACCATCACAAGACCAGACACAAGACCAATTGTAGAGCAAGCACAAGACAATTTATATTACCAGCAACAAGTAACAGGGCACGAAAAATAACAAAGGAATGCCTTTGCTGCAATTCATTTGAATAGCTTGTGCCTTGAGGTCTTGTGTTGGTCTTGTGTTGGTCTTGCGATGGTCTTGTGATGGTCTTGTGATGGTCCGGTATAAATTGACAAATTACCGTGTTCGTGTAATTAACACGTTAATATTCGGTGCCAAATTTGGGTCCTAAAATCAACATTTAATACGCGACGGAATACGGCCACATCCACAAAATTGTTAGTTTGCCCACATTGCACCGAAAAGGTCTGGAAAGAAATAATAACAGTTCCATTATTCATTAAGGTGGATGCATGAATGTCGTTGTAATGCTATAGAAACACGACCAACAACCTCAGAATTTGTTAGTTTCCCAATAGCTGGGAAAATGACTTGGAAAAAAATAACATCCTATCATTCAGGAAGGTTGCTGTATTATTGCCGTTGAATTGCTATTATAAATAGAAGCACGGCCACAGCCTTAAAATTGTTAATTTGCCCCAAGTGCTCGAAAATGACTGTAATAATCACCATCCATTGTCAATGTAAGCTTGATAAATGAATGCCGTTGTATTTCTACAGAAACACGTAACAGTGCCCCAGAGTTAATGCTTGTCAATTCCTTTGAAAGCGACTGAACAAAATATTACTCCATTATTCATTAGAAAGGCTTGATGGATTATCTTTATCCAACCCATATGTATATATTTTGTGTCCCAACGTACACGGACAGTTCCAACGCGTGACAAATATTTTGATGTTTATTTTTTTGACATTAGCAATTGCATAGGTCACCCCATAGACGGCCACCCACGGGCACGGATGCAGGTGGTGGTGGTGGTGGTCTGCATACAATTTGGGACATTGAACAATAGAGGACAATAGCGTCCCCAATTACCGGGAGGCCCCCAATTTGGATTCGTGTACAAAACATAAGCGATCAAGCTAAATGAGTCGTTTGTCGGGAACTTTTATTTGGAGACACGGGCCGCCAATATAGAGCCACTTCATCACATCACTTCAACCCATTTCTTGGTGTATGTTCCGACTTCCGTAGTGTGTGAACTACAGATGGGTCATGCGGTGTTCACAGCAGTAATGCTGAGATTGTGCTCTTTTCAAATCTGCTTTCTACAAAGTATCAACGATGCGACCGACCTTGGAAGGCAATAGGCTGATTCTGAATACTAACCATCATTCTTGCTAGAATGACATCTGATGGCAAAGCAAACCCCACACTGCACTGACTAGCTCTAGCTAGGTAGAGTTAACTTTTGATGCACTGCGACGGCTTATTATGTCTGCATGTTTCATAATAAAGAACTGAGGAGATAACATTATGCTGTTTTCGGTCAGTCATGCAGAACTGCAAAACGGTGCTCATTCATTGATAGACATTAATGAGAACATTCGTCTGAAATGCACCGTTTTGGGCTCTAAATTACAAAAATGGTAATAGTTGCAAAGATCGTGAAAACAAACCAACGTCCGGTATAAATGTACAAATTACCGTGTTCGTGTGATTAACGCGCGAATTTTCGGTGCCAAATTTGGGTCCTAAAATCATCATTTAATACGCGACGGAATACGGCTACATCCTCAAAATTGTTAGTTTGCCCACATTGCACCGAAAAGGTCTGGAAAGAAATAATAACAATTCCATTATGCATTAAGGTGGATGCATGAATGTCGTTGTAATGCTATAGAAACACGGCCAACAGCCTCTGAATTAAATAAAGAAAGGTTTGTGGAAACACCATGTGCGAATAATTTCTTAACTAAGAGAATGGTTCTGAAGAGAACCAGAGGTATAAACTCAGAGCATACTGACCGGAGCATACTGACCGGAACGTCGAGTTTATACCTCTGGTTCTCTTCAGAACCATTCTCTTAGTTGAGAAATTATTCGCACATGGTGTTTCCGCAAACCTTTCTTTATTTAGTATCTCCACCATGCAAAGCCTCAAATCTTACTTAGCCTCTGAATTAACGCGCGAATTTTCGGTGCCAAATTTGGGTCCTAAAATCATCATTTAATACGCGACGGAATACGGCTACATCCTCAAAATTGTTAGTTTGCCCACATTGCACCGAAAAGGTCTGGAAAGAAATAATAACAATTCCATTATGCATTAAGGTGGATGCATGAATGTCGTTGTAATGCTATAGAAACACGGCCAACAGCCTCTGAATTAAATAAAGAAAGGTTTGTGGAAACACCATGTGCGAATAATTTCTCAACTAAGAGAATGGTTCTGAAGAGAACCAGAGGTATAAACTCAGAGCATACTGACCGGAGCATACTGACCGGAACGTCGAGTTTATACCTCTGGTTCTCTTCAGAACCATTCTCTTAGTTGAGAAATTATTCGCACATGGTGTTTCCGCAAACCTTTCTTTATTTAGTATCTCCACCATGCAAAGCCTCAAATCTTACTTAGCCTCTGAATTAACGCGCGAATTTTCGGTGCCAAATTTGGGTCCTAAAATCATCATTTAATACGCGACGGAATACGGCTACATCCTCAAAATTGTTAGTTTGCCCACATTGCACCGAAAAGGTTTGGAAAGAAATAATAACAATTCCATTATGCATTAAGGTGGATGCATGAATGTCGTTGTAATGCTATAGAAACACGGCCAACAGCCTCTGAATTAAATAAAGAAAGGTTTGTGGAAACACCATGTGCGAATAATTTCTCAACTAAGAGAATGGTTCCGAAGAGAACCAGAGGTATAAACTCAGAGCATACTGACCGGAGCATACTGACCGGAACGTCGAGTTTATACCTCTGGTTCTCTTCAGAACCATTCTCTTAGTTGAGAAATTATTCGCACATGGTGTTTCCGCAAACCTTTCTTTATTTAGTATCTCCACCATGCAAAGCCTCAAATCTTACTTAGCCTCTGAATTGTTAGTTCCCCCCAGTAGCTGGGCAAATGACTGGGAAAAAATAACATCCTATCATTCAGGAAGGTTGCTGTATTAATGCCGTTGAATTGCTATTATAAATAGAAGCACGGCCATAGCCTAAAGATTGTTAATTTGCCGCAAGTGCTCGAAAACGACTGGAATAATCACCATCCATTGTCCATGTAACCTTGATAAATGAATGCCGTTGTATTTCTATAGAAACACGTAACAGTGCCCCAGAGTTACTGCTTGTCAATTCCTTTGAAAATGACTGAACAAA
The DNA here is from genome assembly GCA_029964075.1 of Patiria pectinifera. Classification (NCBI taxonomy): domain Eukaryota; kingdom Metazoa; phylum Echinodermata; class Asteroidea; order Valvatida; family Asterinidae; genus Patiria; species Patiria pectinifera. Next base: position 11,961,368 of record CM057150.1, read on the forward strand.
ATATTACTCCATTATTCATTAGAAAGGCTTGATGGATTATCTTTATCCAACCCATATGTATATATTTTGTGTCCCAACGTACGCGGACAGTTCCAACGCGTGAAACATATGTTGATGGTTATTTTTTTGACATTAGCAATTGCATAGGTCACCCCATAGACGGCCACCCACGGGCACGGATGCAGGTGGTGGTGGTGGTGGTCTGCATTCAATTTGGGACATTGAACAATAGAGGACAATGGCGTCCCCAATTCCCGAGAGGTCCCCAATTTGGATTCGTGTACAAAACATAAGTGACGCCATCAAGCTAAATGAGTCGTTTGTCGGGAACTTTTATTTGGAGACACAGGCCGAAATAGAGCCACTTCATCACATCACTTCAACACATTTCTTGGTGTATGTTCCGACTTCCGTAGTGTGTGAACTACGGATGGATCATGCGGTTTTCACAGCAGTAATGCTGAGATTGTGCTCTTTTCAAATCTGCTTTCTACAAAGTATCAACATGCGACCGACCTTGGCAGGCGATGGGCTGGTTCTGAATACTAACCATCATTCTTGCTAGACTGACAACTGATGGCAAAGCAAACCCCACACTGCACTGACTAGCTCTAGCTAGGGAGAATTTCAACTTTTGATGTATCGCAACGGCTTATTATGTCTGCATGTCTCATAATAAAAGAACTGAGGAGATGACATTATGCTGTTTTCGGTCAGTCATGCAGAACTGCAAACGGTGCCCATTCAATGATAAACATTAATGAGAACATTCGTCTAAAATGCACCGTTTTGGGCTCTAAATTACAAAATTATCAAACCAGCAGAGCTCAGTATAAAGGACCAATCTCGATAATTGAGAACGGTGAAAAGAAATATTGCCCGAAGCGCGCTTAAAGATGATTAACCAATTAGTGATATCACCGCTATACAATAAAGTGCACAATGTGAGTGGGTGTGAGCAAGCGTGATCTGTTACACGGTACCCTCTGGAGACATGTGCACAATAGGGAACAAGAGATTGAACACGTCGCGTCAAGGCGATTTCTATAGGTGAACTCGTCTCCACAAGGTTATCACGAAATAGATATATTGATTTTACTCAACAACTAGGGATTTCCAAGGTGTGTCGATAAGTCGCAAATTGAAGTTTGTTTTATTTAAGGGATATTAAGTCCGAATTTTAGCCTAGGAAATAATTCTGGTTAAAAATAGGATCATTTTGAAACTTCACTTTCAAACTCGAAAACTTTAGTACACAAGAACAAAGGAATGACTCCACAAGGATACAAATTCCAGTGTGTCTGGAGTTGTGAACAATAAATGTCTACACAGCGTGGGGTCCCGAAACATGTGCAAAAACTTGTTAGCATTTGTGGGATAAAGCCGGCACTCGCCTTTCCTATTTTACCGGTTCATCGGATCATCGGGCCATCATAATAATTAAACTGAGGTGTGCGCTGAAAATTCGGACCGATCTGACCGTAAACACGTATGATTCTTTCACATCCGATTTTACTGGATCCGATGTCAACGGCGAAGTGTGTGGGCAGCACTTCGATTTCACTGGTCGTGATATTGATGTTGACCAATCAGATTCACGAAGAAAGTCACGTGTCTGCAGACAGTAAATAAACTGCCATAGAAACCCAAATGATACAAACACCCACTTCCAAAATTCAGGGAAAATACTCACAACTCTCCAAGGTGTTTGAGACACACATCAAATTATAGCTTATTTCATAATGTTTCATTTTCTGTTCATTTTTTTGGTGTTAACCAGTGGCTTTTGCGAGAAAATTCCATCGAAAGATCATCACCTTTAAAAGTAGTACTGTAGCCCATCGCCATTTTGAAAAGTGATGCCTGCACTCCATTGCAAAATAGAGCATTTGTAAGGCCTAATTGCATCCGAATGTGACAGAAATACGAGCTTGCAGTCATGTGCACGGCTTCCACTCTTACTTTTTTTAATTTTCAAACCATCAAGTTCATGTCCCACATGTAACCAATTATAGATCGGAATTGGGCGTGTATGCGGGTAACTTTGTGTGCGTAACTAACCGCAAGTAGAACATGAAAGGGAATCAAGATCAATATTGTCACTGGCTAAATTTGCACTTTGGTTTCCCAAATAGTGTTATAGCTGTTAAAGATGTTGTTGTGCATAAACGCCTTTTTACGTAAATAATGGGAGTAAACGCGAATAATACTTTGTGTGCATTATCACATCTCTGAACAGCGACCTCTATAGTCAGACGGTGTCCCTCCCCACTCCTGCTTGTCTAATTTCCCAGGCTGCTGGTCTCCCAATGTTGACAAGAAATCGCCGCTGCCCATTGCAATTTCAGACCTGTTGATCTACACTTTAATTTGACACCGGTTACTGCTTGTATAGCCTCCGTCTTTCGAATTTTTAGGTACCATCACTTCCGTGGGCTCCGGAAAAAAATTACCCCCAAACGAGCCCAAGTTTCCAATAAGAAAAACAAATTTCAGTTTTCACAAAAAATAAATAAATAAATAAATAAATAAATAAATACTTTGCAAATATTGAATGTAACTATTCGTGAAGTTGTTTATGAAAATGTTGTATATGGTGGCAAGATATGTCCAGTAATGTTATAGTCACGTGGTATTCAACGCGCTATAATACCGCACGAAAAAGCACGCAATATTTTTATGGGAGACTTTAGGGTTATTTTTTGGTCAATTTACGGGCACAACTTAGCGCAGCGTGATTTTGCTTGGGAGGGCGCAAGGGCGGCGCGTGGGATGCCGCGGCCCACGCTTGTACGTTTTGTATGCACAATTTCCGGTCAAAGTTATAAACTTTCATGCAAAATAACTAGAGCTTATTAATTGTACACCTGCACTCTTTTTATGCGGATCAAAATTAAAACTTCCAGTGTTATTTTTATTAAAAAGAACGTTAAAACTGATGAAAAGGTAACAATCACTATCATAATTTTTGTTGTTGTTGTTGTTGAAAATACCTTTACTTCACTGCTTGGCGATTAGGAATGCACTCAAAATTGACGCCTGGTAAAATATACCGTATGCATGGCAGACATGTTGGAGGGCTGATTTTTTTTTATATTGGTATGCTCATACCTTGGCAGAACACACGCACTGCCCTCCAATATGCCGCTGTGTGGGAGGTCTATTTATTGAGATGGACAGGTCATAATAATTTTAAAAAGCAACATAATATTTGTATTTAGGGGACATTCAGAATTTTCAATGTTTTAAAATTTCGACTTTTTTTCCAAATTATTTTGACCCACCCACCCACCCCTAATTTCGCTTAATAAAAAACTGATTTGTTACGCAGTATTAAAAAACAAAACATGTACATGTACATGCACTTGCATGTACATCATTACATCCCACTGGCAGGCCTGTGCAGTACTTACAGGTGACGAAGTTGGAAAAGAAACATGCATCGCAAAATCGGAACACTTGCGCGTAGTTCAGGCAAGTCAAAAGATCTTCTTTCTTTTTTGCTCTTTTTTTTCCATGAAAAGTGAATTTCGATTTTCAATTATTTAGCTTGACCCACCCACCCACAATTTGGAAAAATAGTCGAAATTTTAAAACATTGAAAATTCTGAATGGCCCCTTAGCAGGGCGGGGGTACAAGCGAAACACTTGATTTCCACAAACAAATTGCCTAAGAATATGATAACTCCAAAAACTAACATTGAAGGCGAATAAAAACGATTAGTTGCTTAAAATGAGCATAATAATTAAGTAGTTATATAGTTACAATAAGTTCAACTGCATGGCATGCGAATAAATGTTAGCACGCCCTCTAGAGACATCAACGCACGGGGCGTCGTGAACATTCGCGCCAGTTTTTTTGAATTCGCCCCAGAATTCGAACAGACGCTTTTAAGTACGTGTCAATACCTGCAATTTTTTCTTGTTGATAACAAAGCTCTTCTAAAATGCTCGGTTTCCTAATAATGCATTGATCACGCGCCCTGATTTTTTTTTTATGAATAAAGACAATGGGATTTCGAGTGCGCTGTATACCAACACAAATTTGGGGCAGCACTGTAGAAGCATCGCTTTTATTTTTCGATTGTACAAATGCAATTGTTTGCTTTTTTGTAACATGTACACTTACGTCACTAACTTCGTCTGTAAGTTCCTCTAAAAATGTAAGTACTTTCGGAATGACCTAGCTGCTGCACCGTACACAAAGTGTGGGGGGGGGGGGCTGGCTTTCTTTCTTAACAGCCCAAGAGCCGGTCTCCCATACAATCTGGACTCAAATGAAATCCGGTCTATTTGACCTTATATAGACTCACACGTGACCTATCACTGTCCAAATTATCTTCAGTTAGGAATGCGCAACAAACCCAATGAGTCTGTATTACATAATAGAGTCAAACATTCAAACTACCCCAAAAATGATTCCACTGGAAAGAAAACCTCCAGGAAAGCTGTCTACTGCCCCCAGTATAGAACGTGTCCAAGAATATGATGTACCTACAGATTTACATGATTTCACTATCAACATTTCAATATTACATGTGTATTTGCAATACAAATATTAGTTGGGTATAACTTTCAATTTGTACACGAAAGACACACTGTGAATCCTTTGAAATAGTAGCGCCTGATGCGTGTTTGTATGTTTACTTATAGATATTAAGTAGTTTCATTTTTAGTGATCCTCTAACGTACAGAAGCACGAAAAGATATGCAAAAATGTAACAATATTGTGAGAATTAATAAACACTCTTTAAAAGTTGATACACAGTAAAATTCTGTAAACAGTCTTAAATACTCTTTGCGAATAAACAAAACCAAAATGTTGGGACCTTGCTTTAGTTCATAATCTAGGGTATGAAAGCCCAATTCATAATCTTTCTTTTAGTACAAGAATCTTTCAAATCGCTCATGTAATTTTCAAGTGACGGAATTTTAAAGACAACCACCGCTTTAAAGTTATGTCCAAGGATCACCAAAAAAAACCAGTCAGTTGCCGTGTCACCCGATAACAAAGATCTTGTAAAATGCGCAGTTTCCTAATAATGCATTGATCACGCGCCCAGATTTTTGTTTTGCATAAAGACAATAGGATTTTGAGTGCGCTGTATAGCAACGCAAATTTGGGGGCAGCACTGTAGAAACACCGTTTTTATTTTTCGATTGTACAAATGCAATTGTTTGCTTTTTGTAACATGTACACATACGTAACTAACTTCGTCTGTAAGTTCCTCTAAAAATGTAAGTACTTTCGGAATGACCTAGCTGCTGCACCGTACACAAAGTGGGGGGGGGGGGTGGCTTTCTTTCTTAACAGCCCAAGAGCCGGTCTCCCATACAATCTGGACTCAAATGAAATCCGGTCTATTTGACCTTATATGGACTCACACGTGACCTATCACTGTCCAAATTATCTTCGGTTAGGAATGCGCAACACACCCAATGAGTCTGTATTACATCATGGAGTCAAACATTCAAACTACCCCAAAAATGATTCCACTGGAAACAAAACCTCCAAGAAAGCTGTCTTCTGCCCCCAGTATAGAACGTGTCCAAGAATATGATGTGCCTACAGATTTACATGATTTCACTTTAAACATTTCAATATTATATGTGCATTTGGAATACAAATCTTAGTTGGATATAACTTTTAATTTGTACACGAAAGACACACTGTGAATCCTTTGAAATAGTAGCGCCTGATGCGTGTTTGTATGTTTACTTATAGATATTAAGTAGTTTCATTTTTAGTGATCTTCTAACGTACAGAAGCACGAAAAGATGTGCAAGAATGTAACAATATTGTGAGAATTAATAAACACTCTTTAAAAGTTGATACACAGTATAATTCTGTAAACAGTCTTAAATACTCTACAGTCTTAAATACTCTTTGCGAATAATACAAAACCCAAATGTTGGGACCTTGCTTTAGTTCATAATCTAGGGTATGAAAGCCCAATTCATAATCTTTCTTTTAGTACAAGAATCTTTCAAATCGCTCATGTAATTTTCAAGTGACGGAATTTTAAAGACAACCACCGCTTTAAAGTTATGTCCAAGGATCACCAAAAAAAACCAGTCAGTTGCCGTGTCACCCGATAACAAAGATCTTGTAAAATGCGCAGTTTCCTAATAATGCATTGATCACGCGCCCAGATTTTTGTTTTGCATAAAGACAATAGGATTTTGAGTGCGCTGTATAGCAACGCAAATTTGGGGGCAGCACTGTAGAAACACCGTTTTTATTTTTCGATTGTACAAATGCAATTGTTTGCTTGTTTGTAACATGTACACTTACGTCACTAACTTCGTCTGTAAGTTCCTCTAAAATTGTAAGTACTTTCGGAATGACCTAGCTGCTGCACCGAACACAAAGTGTGTGTGTGTGTGTGGGGGGGGGGGGGTTCTTTCTTAACAGCCAAAGAGCCGGTCTCCCATACAATCTGGACTCAAATGAAATCCGGTCTATTTGACCTTATATGGACTCACACGTGACCTATCTGTGTCCAAATTATCTTCAGTTAGGAATGCGCAACACACCCAATGAGTCTGTATTACATAATAGAGTCAAACATTCAAACTACCCCAAAAATGATTCCACTGGAAACAAAACCTCCAAGAAAGCTGTCTTCTGCCCCCAGTTTAGAACGTGTCCAAGAATATGATGTGCCTACAGATTTACATGATTTCACTTTAAACATTTCAATATTATATGTGCATTTGGAATACAAATATTAGTTGGGTATAACTTTTAATTTTTACACGAAAGACACACTATGAATCCTTTGAAATAGTAGCGATTGATGCGTGTTTGTATGTTTACTTATAGATATTAAGTAGTTTCATTTTTAGTGAACTTCTAACGCCCAGAAGCACGAAAAGATGTGCAAAAATATAATATTATGAGAATTAATTTACACTCTTTAACAGTTGAAACATAAGTCTGTCAACAGTCTTAAATACTCCTTCCAAAAAATGTATATCTTTGAATCATCGAAAATGATTATTCTGAGTCATTCTAATTGTACTTTGTGTGCAACCTAGTTATTCTTTTCTTCCACCTTGTGAAAAATTGTAACTGTATGGCGCTCCACGCAGTGCGTTCAATCGCATGTGCGTTTGAAGAATTTAACACGAAAGACACACCGTGAATCTCTTGAAATATATAGTAGCGCCTGAGTGTTTATATTTTTACTATTATATGTATTTAGTGATTGCATTTTTAGTGATCTTTTAACGCACAAAAGTACGACAAGATTGTGCAATAAAATAAATATGAAATTTAATAAACACTCTTTAAAAGTTGATTCACAATATCATTCCGTCAACAGTCTTAATTATGAATACTTCTTCCTAAATACACAGTGTTTGAATGAATCATCAAACCATGATGGTGACCATGCCTTGTTCTCCTTATCTTGCAATCTGTGAACAATTGTGACTTGTCCCAGTGCGTTCAATCGCATGCATTTGGAATAAAAATCATATCTGGTTTTAACTTTAATTTTAACACGAAAGACACACGGTGAATACTTCATAGCGCCTGCATGTTTTATGTGTATACTTATGGGTATTAAGTGGAAGTGGTTTCATTTTTAGTGATCTCCGAACGCACAGGGACACAAAAAGATGTGCAAAATTATAGCCATAATTTATTACAAGAATCAAAGAAGTTGATTCACAATATATTTCTGTCAACAGTGCTAAATACTCCACTTTGTTTATATATTCTTTGATTCGTCAAACATAATTGTGTTGTTCATTTTGTGCTTTGTGGATATGCCTTGTTCTTCTTATCTTCCACATTGTGTAGACTTTATGGCGCTCTTCCCTGTGCATTTCCGATGCGCTGGCATCGTAGAATACTCAAGAAGGTCTCCCTAAAAAGCGGGTTGCTGGCGGCGTAACAGAGAGGATTCACCATGCTGCTCAGAGTGGCCAACCATGCAATTATCTGGGCAAAGGTGATAAAATGCCAGAGTTGTAATGACTCGAATCAATGACTCAACTCGAGTCCGACTCTCGAGTCACCATTTTTGGTGACTCGACTCGACTCGAGTCCCTAAGGGCAAATGACTCGACTCGACTCGACTCGCGTCACTGCGAGCAAATGACTCGACTCTACTCGAGGCCCTCATCAGAATACTCGACTCGACTCGAGGAAGGCTTATAAGACTCGAGTCCCAAAAATAAAAGCAAAAATTCGAGGACAATATTTGCAATGACTTACGCCGGTGCCGGTTTTTGTTCTGGTCACGTTAGAATGTTCGCAAATACTGTATACATATATAGATACAACATACATACATACATACATTATACAAATAATAGATGTTTCTTTTCATTGCGCGAACGTCGGTATCTTAAAAAAAAGTAGCAAAAATCACTTAGTTTACGTCTTTCCAGATGCCCAACAAGATACACTTAAGCGCGCGTTCCAGTGCCGTATAACAATGCGCACACACGTACTGTATGTACATTTTACAACACGCGTATTACACGTACATGTGTGTGCATGTAGCATGTGCATACATATGGTGCAAAAGTTAGCAATTCCGACTTGATCAATCGTCAGCACCCCCCCCCCTCACATCGAGAATTAATTTACATAGACTGTGTACAAACGTGGAACAAACCAGCGCGTACGCTTGGCAGATTGACCAAGTCTGGGTTGCTGTATCACTTGAAAATAACATGTACATGTACGTTTTTAACATGATGGTCCAGATTCGACGCATGAGGGCGCGCGTTATGTACATGCGATATGTGAGTGGATTTACTAAAGGCACAGTTATGTATTGTAAGTATGCGATATGCGCTGTGAGTGGATTTACTATATTAGTCTGGCTCCCAGACCAAAATATTCTGACTATTCCTGATGAATCTTAGGTCAGGCCAACCTCGTCCCCAGTGCTTACTTTATTTCCAACCGCGTTTCCAATAGTAAACCCTGGATAGGAAACTTTCTTCCTGTATCCTGGTTGGATACCGCAATTGGCTAGTAATGGATTTTTATCGTGTACTTGGTGCTATATATTCACAACGTGCAGTACGTGTTTTCGCGATCATTCGTCCACGCCTTCTCGAAAATACTAATTTCCTTTCCAATTTGCTCATATTAATATGAAATATGATACTGCATGTTGTCTTGATAAGATCGTAACAGTTTGATTTCAAAAATCGTGTTTTCGTAACTCACGCCGTGCTCGCGCTGCTACGAATTGACTCTGTTTTTACCCCAGACACCGCATACAAAAACAAACGCTAATGTGTAACGCATATCCAAGCACCAGACTGTTCCTCATTTGCATACGTCTGCAAAAATCTTGCACATGCAAATGATCCAATACCAGGGTGAGAGAGCAGGTAGTGGTGGGCGCGTACTGCTCGACACCCTGGGGACGAGGTTGAGGTCAGGCAGCCTCCGTGGCTAAAAATAAACTTGACGACATTGATGGCCCTTTTTCAAAGCTCGGTTTTGTTTCCGATTTCGCTTTATCGCTTTTAGCTTTTAATGTTCTGATCAAATTTTTAAATAAATCACTTGCTTCGTAATGTCATACAGTTAGGATAATACAGTTTGATTTTTCTGTAAAATAACATTGACTAATGTTGATCTGGAATCTTCAAAATTAGGCACCCAAATAGCACTGTTAGCAGGCGGAGCCGAATGAAGACCGAGTTTTGGAAAGTCTCGATCGGTAACAGTCGTCAAATTCAAAATTGTACATGACGCAGCAAAAAGTTCGCCCATACGATCCGATACGAGTATATTTGATGCACAAAATCCTCGTGAATTTCAAGTTTTCTAAATGAAAGCAATGAATATTAATTATCAACTCATTTAAAATAAAATTAATAAGCAATTAGCAGTTAATTAAACCTATATTATATACTCGGAAATACTCGGGCGCTATCCGATTGTCGACGAAACGACTTCGGCAAACTTCTGAATTGTTCGGAAAATGGAGGAATTTCTCCCGTTTTAGTCACGTGATGTAAATTGTAATACATGTATTACCGGAGGCTACCGGACCTAAGGCCGTGTCCGAAACGGGCTTCCAGAGCTACGGCTACGTCTATTGTCAGCGCGTCCCCGTGTATTTTCAATGGGCCTAGACCTAGACCTAGCTCTAGACAGCTGATTCGGATGCAGCCGTAGATTCATCAGGAATAGTCAGAATCTTTTGGTCTGGGAACCAGACTATTACTATATAGGCACAGACCGAGCGCAACCCAGACTTGGCCAAGTCTAGTGAGACAGCGGCTGGTGATCTACAAAGGACAAGTTGCCGTCTTTAAAGCTAACATGATTACTTCTATATAAACATCGCGGTTCACTTCATTTTTATTTAGACCACCACCACTGACCACGTGAAACCTGTGAAACCTTCAATTTCCCCATATACGAAGAGAACACAGAGCAGAATGCATGTGAATAATAATTACCCTTAATTCCAAAACACTTTGACCTATAGTCATGACATTTCTTGGGTATGTTCATGATAATTATTGCCTGTACCGAGTTTCATCATTTTTAGTCGCTCAATGGCCGAGATCTAAGGGGGGGGGGGGCGGAATCCGTGCCCCCCTCCCCCGGCTGAAAGATGATCAAAATAGCCCGGCCTTTTTAGGGTTAAGTCCTCGCTTATGCTTAAAAAGGGCGCTCGCTAAATACATGTGAATAGAAACAACACGTTGGCAGGCCAAAATCAAAATACATACTGTTCACCATCGCGAGGACAATGTTGGCAGGCCGACGTCAAAGTGCATACCCATTGTCAACGTTGAAACAACGTTGGCGGGTCGACATCAAACATCAACGTCGGCATCATGCTGGAAGGTGAACCTCCAATATTGAGAATGAATACCATCTTCAGAACAACGTTGAAAGGCCGATGTCAAAGTACAAACCAATCGTCAACGTCGTCATAATAGGTTGGAAGACCAACGTCGAATTAAGCAACGTCAGTAAAACGTTGGCAAGAAAGCGTTACAACGTTGTGACAACGTTGTGACAACGTTGGCGGACCGACGTCCAAATGTGTACCGCTCACTCACGTCGGTACAGCGTTGGCAGGCCGGTGCCGACGTCATAAATACCGATAGCCATCTTCGAAACTACATGTAGAGTGTGCGTATGATATACACGTAGTGTTTACATGAGTTAAGCCACGCCCCTTATTATGTACGTGACCTGTGCCTTCCGTAACCCTTGACCGGCACCACACTGCCGAATTCTCACACAGGTACGTTGTCAACTTTTGAAGTTCGTTTTTGAATTGAAATATCATTTGTTTGCAAACTGCACGCTACCCAATATTGCATTAGGATTTGTCCACTAGTGTTCATAGATAATACTGGAGGCATTAAAGTAAAGGTTTGATAAGATATGAATGTAGGTTTGGGGCTCCAAAGTGTGAGCTCGTTGTGGAGAGTTTAGCGAACATTATGCGTGTAGTATAGGCATACACGCGTTCACGTGCAAAATGTGACAGCGTGGTGCGCGCGCACGTGATATTCCCATGTAGTTGTGTATGATTATCTAAGGTTTACATTTAGGGAATAATAACACAAGTAAATCGTCGCATATCTGACGAAGTGACGAATAGGTAATTTTGGAGTTTTTTTTATTAATTGAGTTTTAGGGTTAAAAATATTCGAATTTTCAGAATTTTAGGTTTTTAATTCATGAAAACACTTCATTTTTGTTGTTCCGAAACCCACTAAGTGACGAATCGGCACATATTGGAAAAACTTTGTCTTGCGAACTGACGAATAAATTATTCGACGCTTGGTCATATCAGAACAGCGCGCATCCAGTATCTGACGAAGTGACGAATAACCAGTTATTCATTGGTTACGCACACACCCGTCTTAAAAATTGAATGGCGTATGAGGGAACCAGGGATCTTCTGTTTCGCGCGCTTTCCGTCAGCTTTCAAAACAAACTAACGGCGCTGCAACATTATAATGATGTCTAAAAAGAGATAACCGTTACTACTTCACCTTTTATGTAATTTTGTGTATGTAGAGTTGTAATCCTAAAATGAACGGAGTACAAAATGTACTAGGCTAGGACTGCGCGACGGACAGGCTTATACAGACTGGGATTCATTTAAAACGTGCGATATACTTTCCTTCAAAACCGGCGTTTTATAGGAATTCCACAAATTTTAGGTCTACTGCATTTCGAGAAAATCTCGAAAACGGTCCCCTTTAAGTGGCTAATAAGAGCTGAAAACCTCAATTTAATCAGCCCATACTGAAATGAAGTGCCTCCTAGGGGATGAAAATTAGGATATTTTTTTAAAACGTGCGGTCCACTTTCTTTCATAAACGGCGATTTATAGGAAAGCATTATTACTGCATTTCGACGGAGTCCATTTAAGCGGCTACTTAGAGCAGAATACCTTATTGGAATAAACCCATACTGAAATGAAGTGCACCCTAGAAGGTGAAAATAGGATTATTAAATAAAAATATTATTTATTCAAAACATATGCGGTACACTTTCTTTAGAAACTGTGTTCAATGGGAAACCCGAAATACTGCATTTCGAGATATTCTCGAAAATGGAACCCCTTTAAGTGGCTAATTTGAGCATAAGACCTCATGGGAATAAGCCCACAATGAAAATGAAGAGTGCCCAGGAAGGTGATACTTAGGATGATGACATAAAAATATGTTTTATTTGTAGATTTTCTTTCAAAGACGGCATTTTTTAAGGAAACCCAAAACACTGCATTTCGAGATATTCTCGAAAACGGAGCCTCTTTAAGTGGCTAATAAGAGCAAAAAAACCTCATTGGAATAAGCCTATACTGAAATAACGTGTGCCCTAGCTGGTGAGTGATGATAAGGATAATAAAATAAAAATATAAATTATTTCAACGTGTGCGGTACACTTTCTTTCAAAGACGACGTTTTATAGGATACCCAAAATACTGCATTTCGAGATACAGGTTTTGTATTCTCGAAAACGGAGCCCTTTAAGCGGCTAATGAAAGCAGAATGCCTAAGGATAACAAGCCGTTACTGTACCCTGGGAGACAATAAATTATGGGATTTTGAGACAAAACTGATTTTTTTTAAAAACAATTGCTGTCTTACGTGAATTAATGAATGAATGAATAAATAAATAGTGTTGTTCGTTGTTAGTTCGCATTCACAGTTTTGTGTTCCTACTATTTTGTTGCGTCCATTCGAGATATTTTCCTTTTTAATAACTTTTTTATTAGGCTACTGTATATTATTAAAACATTATAGCAAGTACTTGGATTTGAACGTGGGGTTTAAGTGTTACCATATTTTTTCCTTAAAAGAAAATAGAAAATGTTTGTAAAACATACACATTTCTTTGAAAATGCGCGTAGTGTTGTAAAGAAGTGACGAATATGCAATGGATTTGTGATGCAAAAACGCGCGCACAGTCAAAATGTTATCTTACAAAGTGACGAATAAGACATTTTTACGTGGCGAATAAGCACAATGACGTTTAAATCTATCTCGCGAAGTGACGAATAAGTTTCACAGCAAAAATTAGACAAACCTTTAGTCTTACGAGCAAAAAACAAATTAATAGATATATTTTAACAATCAAATAACTACCTTGAATAAATTAAGAATGTACAAAAGGGGAAAGTAGCATCGAAAAGGGACACGTAAAATGTGTTCAACTTTAAACGCGTTTTTCTCAGAATTGCGTTAACGCGTAATCGCGCGTATTCGTCGGTTCGTCAGATATGCGACGAAATAATGGCTCTTCCTGTTCATTGAGGACTAGTGTGTATGAAAGTGGTTGATAGTGTGTATGAGTGTGCCTGGCCAGCATGTGTAAATGTGAGCCTGCTCCTTTATGTTCAGCATTGCCTGAGGTAATTCTTATTTCATGCGAAGATTGTTTATTTAATTTGGGGAAATAGATCTACATGTACACATTTATTGTAATTTTATACCTGTATAACACTGACATGCGCGTGCTTTTTGTAATTTGTATTCTTTGTATTTTGACCTCACTGCAAAATTCTCACACAGTGAGAATTGGCAGCTGGGCTGGCAGGTTGGCAAGAATAAATCGGTAGTCATTAAGGCAAGGAAGCTAACTATTCTCAAAGCGTCACCTGTTCACTAGGACCTGCGTGCCTGTGTTGCCCTCCCAATCACCGATTTAGCCAGACCCAGAGCTCTTCACCAGTCAGTTACAACCCAAACTAGTACTACCTCAACACCCAAGCCCACCCCGTCCCGAGGGATCTCTACATACATGTAAATACCAACGTCAGTTCAAGTTTGGAAAGCTGTCGTCAAAATAAGGCCGATCGTCAACGTTGCGTCGGCGCCACGTTCGGCAATACAACGTCGAAATGCATTGGAACCGATCATAGGCCCTCACAAGTCCAACAAGACCATCACAAGTCATCAAGTACTTGTTATTGTGATTTACTTGTGGCCGAACTTATGATGACCTATTGATGGACTCGACAACAACACTTAGTGAAATTGAAGTCGACAAACCCCCAAAATGAAATGAAACCACTTACTTCAAATGTTCGGCCCCTGAGAGGAAAAGTGTAGAAATCACTATGTTTTGGTATCAAAAGATGCGCAAGGCTCGAGGCTAAAAAGTCATAACAGCTCGGGTCGCGAAAAAAAAAAACTTTTAGGCTATCGCGGAAAAAAATGGCGGGGGCGGATTCCGCCCCGGCCCGTTTAGGTTAAGTCTGTGTCAGGACAAACCCTAAATTAAAACCACTTACATCAAATGAATGGCCTCTGATCGGCAAAGTGTAGGGATCAATGGCAGCCCAGAGCGCGAAGATGGACCACGGTAGTGCCGTCACAACCATGGTGATCATGATGTACGTCAAGGTGCGCGTTGCACGGAGACTGGCCAAGGGACTGTCGGTTTTATGGTTGGAGCTGGCCTCCTCGCCGATGCCTCTCTTCTTGTTGACCCCCCTGCGAATGACGGCACTATAGACGAAGGCATACAGGACAGAGGTCACCAGCATCGGGATCCAGGATAGGACCAGGATTGTGAAAATGAGTAGGGGAGGGTGGAGCGCGTAGGGACCGGTGCACAGCGGGGGACGTATCCGTGTGGCCAACCCGACGTACGGGAACACCACAATGACCGGCGTCCAGAGCAGTACCGGGATGATGTAGGCAAGGGATATCAGGAAACACGCATGGCGCATGGTCTTATCCTTCAAGTGCTTGAGGGGCATGTTGAGAGCCCTAAACCTATCGTAGCAAATCACCACCGTCATCAAGAAAGTGGCCTGGAGGAAAACGTGATTGATGAAGGTCATGCAGGTGCAGGCGACCTCGGTGAAGGGCCAGTAACCAAGAAAAGAATGGTAGAAGATTATAATTTGTAGGACGCCCCCAGAGAAGAAATCAGCCACTGCCAAACCCACGATGTAATAGTTGGTGTATGTACGAAGATGTTTCGTTGTGGCGTAGGTGTACATCACTAAAGCGTTGCCGAAGAGGGTGATAATCAGACTGACCACGCGTATGATGATTTCAATCAGGGAAGCTCTGCCTGGTAGTGGAATGGGTGTTGGCTCCTCAGTGCTTAAACCGAACCAGAAAGTGGTGTTGAGAAGGTAATCACTACCATTAATATCAGGGAGATTGTACATAGATTGGTAATCAGGGTCCATTGTGCTGTTAAGTTGGCCGTTGTCTATGAACCAATCAGATAACTTTGTTGCCATGTATTCAGTCATCTCAGTTGCCATCGAGAATGCCCCGTTGTCAGAGGTTGTTGCCATTGTGGAGCTTGTCAAACTGTGAAGTGTAGTTTTACCAATTAAAGCTGAAATCTTGTCCGGTCAAGCGAATTGCGCAAGTGTAGTAAACTTACGTGATAATCTGCTCCAAATTAACACCGAGAATACAGGACTAAACGCTGCCGAAATACAATGGCTGAAAAGCGAAATGGGAATCAGTAAACAGTCAATAAAAAACAGTAAATTTAATATGACAAATGCATTGACTTTATACAACTCTCCCTGATTATATCAGCTCAATGATTGCGTTTTAGGGCAGAGAAGAGCGTAAACGAATCATTGACTTTAGCTTCTGAGTTCGATTGGTCAATGGATGTGTATAATTCTGAAAACGAAGAAGCGGACAAAATTCTGTTGAATGTACTGAGAACACTCGCACGCATCTATCCCGTGATTTGATGGTGTGTAGGTCTAGCCGTCGGAATTTTCGTCCACAATTCTGACATCGCTGATCAGTGTTGGGCTTTTTATAAGTCCATTTGGCAACCAGCAATGACGCAATGTTCGTAGTTTCACTAATTGGATGGTTACCAACTTAGTGTGTAGGCTGCAGGTGAAAATATCATGTTGTCTAATCAGAATCTTGTCCGTCTGACCTCCATGCAATTTTAATCATGTGTTTTTCTCGACGGGTTTTTGTTACTTACTTAAGATATCAGTTTTTAATGTACAACGTTGTTTTCACATCGAAAATGCATAGTTTAATTTCCTTGGCTAGAATGTTTGACCCTGTAGATCATTAGTCTCGAATTGCCTCGTGCATTTTAAAGTTTATATCCTCCTCTTGTTTTTTTTCCACAAATGGTATTGATTATAGTGGGTTTTGATAGACATTTCATGGGCGGATCCAGGTTTTTCCAAAGGGGGTGTGGCTGTTGGGGTGTTGAGGTCCAAGATTTTTTTTAAAGAGGAGGGGTGGGGGTGATGGATGATGTGTCAATACAAAAATACACAAAAAGGCTTAAGCAATGTATTCAGATTTGTAACAGACGAATTATATGGGTTTGGAGGTTTTTTTGCACGTCAGAATTCTCTAACAATTTATGGAAGTAGTTACTCTCAAACAAATCTACCGGGTGGAAGGTGCCCTGCCCCCTCTTGATACACCACTGATTGGTAATAGTGAAGGATGACGTTATTCAGGGAAGTTAACTAAGGAATTTAATTCAACCATTATGACACAGGTCAGTCGGAGGCGGTGGGTTGGTTATATAGCCACAAATCCATCCCCTTGGATCCGCCCTTGTATAAAAAATCGTATTATTACCGCTTTTCCAAACTTTAGTTCTAATACTTATGCACGTTTACAGTCCGTTTTTTGTGACTGTAGCAATTGCAGGCCGCAAAATAAACTAAAGGCCCATACGCAACGAACCAAAAGTGCCTGACAACGTACATCTCGTAGGGCTGTTCAAATTCAGATTCTCAGAGTGCAGGCTTGCAACGTAATACTACAAGAAGTCTGCATAAAAATGAAAACTGAAATTATCCAACAATGACGTCAGAGACGAAAACAACTTGAATTTGGATATTAGGCCTATCCACAAATGAGACTGTGAAAGTGTAGTGTTCAAGAAGATGGCGCGAAATGCATACATGGGTCGTATATCTGAATTGACTTGGCTACGGCTTGAAATGACACACGAGGCTATGGGAAAAGGAGGCAGCCGCTGCTCAAAGACACGAGTGTATTAAGCCGTAGTCATGTAATTCGGACGTGGATTTAGTTTCATATTAAACGTCGCTCGAATCTCAGCTTCCCATCGGATACGCCTTGGGGAAAGTTTGTTTCATTAAAAGTTCTGCAAACACGAACGTGAAACAACAGGGGGAATACAGGGCCGCATTTAAGCACCACGTTTAAGATTTCTTAACACTATTTCTTTTCAAAAGTAAATTTCTGGATTTGAAGTATTTGAATCAACTCAATTTTAGTATCGACCACCAAAGAGTATTAAGTACCCTTTACAATCAAGAGAGCGACAGAAAGTAGACAAACTTTATACTCGAGCTAAATCTATAGAGGTCCTTGCGCTAGGAGTGCATATAGATGGGAAGATAACCACTATGGATATTCAGCATTCCGAAATGTGTACGAGGTGACCTCATCTCAGTCACGTTATTCACGGCAGCCATGAAAGACATTTACAGTATTTGAATTGGTGATCGAAAGACAAGGGGGTGGACGGCGAATAGCTCAACAACCTAAGATTTGTTGATGACATCCTCCTTCTGAGCCACAGTCCAGAGGAGCTGCAGATGACGCTCCATGAATGAAAAAAAATATAGATGTATGTTTTAAGATGAATATCAAGAAAACAAAAGTTATGTGAAATAGCACTGTACAATCCAGAGACATTATACTAAAAGAAGAGAACGTTGAGAAATTTTGTCAGCTTCATATTTTATGGGCGAAATAATAATAATACCGGAGTCTTATAAAGCGCACGTATCTACCAACAATTAGGTACTTCAAGCGCTGGAAAATATGTCTGTTATTAGAGACAGGTATTAGGAAGTACATGAGAAATATGAGAACTATTATATACCACCTTTATATGGGTTTTAAGATGCTGTGGCGCACTAGGCTGCCACTGCTGCAATATACAGCGGGGCAAACCCCTTCCCTAAGCGATAACTTTTACTGGGTTCTTTAATTAACGTGCCATATATAACTCACGGGACCTAAGGCTTTTTGTCCAATCCGAAGGACGAAGCAATAATGGTAAAGTGCCTTGCTCAAAAGCACAAGCACCATTTCCCCACGGTCAGGATTCGAACCCATGAACCACGGCACACGAGTCGAGCACCGAGACCATTAAGCAGTGTATATCGTGAAAACGAACCAGTCAGATGCCTCATGTTTATTCATTTTCCCTTTTGGACATGCGTAGTTGTAAACTAGTCCGTGGTGTACAACATAGTGTGTAGGCTGCAGGTGAAACTATCATGTTGTCTAATCAGAATTCAATCAGAAAACTTGTCCGTCTGACCTCCATGCAATTTTAATCGTGTGTTTTTTTCGACGTTTTTTTAAACTTATTTAAGATATCAGTTTTTAATGTACAACATTGTTTTCACATCAAAAATGCATTGTTTAATTTCCTTGGCTAGAATGTTTGACCCTGTATAGATCATTAGTCTGGAATTGCCTCGTGCATTTTAAAGTTTATATATCCTCCTCTTGTTTTTTCCACAAATGGTATTGATTAAAGCGGGTTTTGATAGACATTTCATGGGCGGATCCAGGTTTTTCCAAAGGGGGTGTGGCTGTTGGGGTGTTGAGGTCCAAGATTTTTTTTAAAGAGGAGGGGTGAGGGTGATGGATGATGTGTCAATACAAAAATACACAAAAAGGCTTCAGCAATGTATTCAGATTTGTAACAGACAAATTATATGGGTTTGGAGGTTTTTTTTGCACCTCAGAATTCTCTAACAATTTATGGAAGTAGTTACTCTCAAACAGGACATGCGTAGTTGTGAACTAGCCCTTGGTGTATGAATGTGTGTGTGAGTGTAGCCTATAGGTTGTTTAGAAAGATAACGGGTTATCAAATGAAAAAAGGGAATAAATGTTTGCTCGAGAGGTTTTCATCACTCTGTTTAGACCGCTTAGAGTCTGGGTGCTGATAATTACCCAAGCCGGAGGCGAGGGTAATTATCAGCACCCAGACTCTAAGCGGTCTTAACCAGAGTGACAAATATCGACCGAGCACACATTTGTTCCCATTCATTTATACCTTTTCGGTAAAAAAATCAAATAATTCGTTCAAAAAATCCCGGTTTTGTTCAACAAGTTCACTTCATGCTTTTTGAAACATCCCTCTTGCAAAATAATGGAGTGTTCAGCTGGCGAGTAAGATGTAAACATTGATCTCCATGTATATGGAGATCAATGGATGTAAACAACCCTTTGATGGAGATTGACGCGCGCGTAGCATGTTGCGTTGCGTTTTGAATTTAGAACTATAAAATTCTGACTCGCTGGTTGTTGCGCACGCCTACGTGAGGATTGTGAACGTTCAACCAATGAAATGTATGGCCCAATTTCACTGCGTTCCTTAACAGTTAGCAGAAAAGTTGTGTTTAGCATAGCAAAAAAATGTGCTAACTATTTCACGGCGTGGACGTGCTAACGGTCACGCGCGCATGGAGATTTCTATTGTTACGTCACTAAGTTAAGCAAATGTTTCCTCGGAATTAAGCGTGCCTTCTGCTGTGCTTATGCTTACGGTCTCCATGAAATAGACGAAGGCTCTGTTAGCAAAAAATCGTGTGCTTAGGAGCGCCGTGAATTGGGCCCATGGTAAGAGGCACTGGATTTTTAGGAGTCCACAACTTAAAGAGATGGCACCATTGATAGTTCTAACACCTAGCTAGATCGTATACGTGCAAATGTACCTTGGTATTTTAAGCCCTGGTAACGAAAGTATAATAGCGCAGGACTGTCCACCGTTCGAAGCCTGGAACTGCCCTTGTCACAGTTTTGGTGAATGTTTAAAACCATGGAGAAAGTAACAACAGCAGCCGAAACAACAGAAATCTTGGACGGGCCTGGTTTGGACACAATGTACGCTGTCATCACAGAAATTGTAACAGTTATTTCACCTGTTTTGACAGACGAGAGTAGAATGGTATCGAGTGATGCACCGATATCAAGTGAAGATTCCACCATCTCCATTACAACTGATAGCTCTGTCGAGACTGGGAACACCATACAACTCCCCATCTTTCCTCCTTCTCCCCAGTACCTGTTTCTTCTGAAAGCTTTCTTCATCGGGCTGGCGCTCGTGATCACCATCATCGGCAACACGCTGGTGTTGGTCTCGTTTGCCACCACCAGAAAACTCCAGACCTACACCAATTATTACCTGGTGGGGCTAGCAGTGGCTGACTTCTAACTTCTGACTTTCCTCCTAACTTTCATCATCTGTGTGGACATGTACAGAGCCATGAGCAGGCCGCTGAGGCATCTCAAGGAGAAGACCAGGAATCATGCCTTGAAGATGATCCTTCCGGGGTTCCTGGTCCCGGCCTTGCTCTGGGCAGTCGTGATACTGATCCTCCCCGAATGTGGCATCTTTACCCCACTGCCGCCCTACGCTTGTCACATCCCGTACGCGAGCAACAAAATTGTTCTCCTAATATCCTCCCTCTTTATCTCCTGGGTTCCGATCATTGGTACGTCGATCCTCTACGCGTGCATCTATTTCGGGATCATCCGTAAGCGCCCTGCCGGGAGATCCACGTCCCTGAAAGAGAGAAATTCCGCCAGTGTGGTTGACAGTGACCCGGGCTCCGTGCCCGACCTGCCCAAAGAGCGAGAATTGGAGGGCGGCGACGGCGACTGCAAAGCCAGAGAAAAGGGTGAAAACACCGATGAAGATACATGTACATGTAATACGATTGTTATAGAGTGTTTGTGGTTTTTATGTTGGTGACTCTGAACCCTTTGTGTACATTTTTCATCCTTTAAATTTTAAATTTTGATTTGTACTCTCCCCCTTTCTTTGCAGTGGTGCACTGCAAAAACTGTGTCTGGCAATTAATTAAACACTTTTCTTCTTTTCTTTACCCTTTCTTGCTATCACTTTGTAAATATGAACATGAGTAAAACTGCTGCATGCAGCTTTCTGACTTGATTGACCTTAAATATACAAATCAAAAAATGTAAGCGGCCTGATGTTTGGTTCTTAACAAGATCTTCTTCAGATGCGTTTTCACCCTCTTTGTAAACATGTTTAAATACTCAACATGATTTTAGTATGAGTGGATAGTATTTAGCGATTGAACACTGATGTTAAGGCATTAGACACGTTATATTTAGTTTCTAAACATATTTACAAAGTGATGGCAAGATTGTGTTTAATTGCTTAACACGTGCAGTTATTAGAGTGTATGTGACGTACTACTATTTTGTTGATATATCCATCCCTCTCCTTTTTGTTTGGTCTTGCCCATGTGGTCATACGATCATTGTCTTTTTTTTTCATATTCTGTGTTAAGTTTACGTCGTATTGTAATGTACAGTATGGTTATTCTGTTTGAATGTTTTCATATGGCTACTCATAATCCTAAGAGCAAAACTTGGGACCAAACGATTTAGAATGAAAACCACTCTAATTTTTAGATTGAAATGCATAAGAAAATATCATGCCAGTGCTAACTCGATTGAAAACTCGATCTACTCAATTGGATTAGTTTCACTCGAAGTCGTCTCGTCCGTAGTTTAAGTTAGTCTACGTTAAAGACCATGGCGAAGAGCCATGGTCTATGATATGTGAGCAGATTCGCTAATTAATTATACAAGACAACCGCCTTTTGACCCCTAGATTTTGACCAATCAGTGAGCGCTTTCTATATCGGGTATACGGTCATTCACCCGTTTTACGAGTAATCTTGTCTAAGTTTTTATCTATATTACAAAACACTGCATTCGATTTGACCAATCAAATATTTAGTCCTGATTTGGGAATGAAGAGACGTCACGATTGACTTAATCGACTCCGATTGGCGGAGGCGCAGGATCGCATAAATCTGCATGCTTAGATATATAAGACGTTTACAGGAGACTG
The DNA here is from genome assembly GCA_029964075.1 of Patiria pectinifera. Classification (NCBI taxonomy): domain Eukaryota; kingdom Metazoa; phylum Echinodermata; class Asteroidea; order Valvatida; family Asterinidae; genus Patiria; species Patiria pectinifera. Next base: position 11,983,740 of record CM057150.1, read on the forward strand.
GGATCCGTGGATAACGGGTGATACTCCGACTAAGTTTAAGTAGGAGGGAGTGATTTTTTCAATCTAATTTTCTCTCTTTGGAAATAGAGAGTAAATTAATAACAATAATTATTATTATTAACAGGGCCTACAGAGAACGGAGCGGAGAAGGAGGGGCGCACCGACCAAGGCACCGAGGAGATCGCCCCGGGTGATGTCCCGTGGAACCTCCTACTGCTCGCATCATTATCAGAAGCGCCTGACGAGCAGCCGGCGCGCCACCCGTACCCTGGCCTACATCATCGTAGTCATGGTCATCTCGGGCACACCCTGGTTCTTCTACTCCCTCGTTGTGACGTTCACAAGTATCCCGCGATATCCTATAGTAATTTGGGTAGGTTTTTGTCTTTCTACGTTTTATAAGAGTGAAGTATTAAGCTCCAATTGCAAAAAAAGATGTCATTTTGATTCAGTATACATAATTGAGATTTTTACTACTGCAGGGTGATTAAAAAAAACACACCGAAACGTCGGGACCATTGTTTTAGTGAGATTCTGCATGTAGCACTTTTGAATAACTTTCATTGAGTGCAAGAATCATTCAAATTACTCATGGAATTTTCAAGTCCTGTCCACGGATCACAAAAAGGTGAGTGTTCTTTTAGATCAGCAAAACGAAAACATATCACAAAGGGATGTGTGTGTGAATTGTTTTCGTTTTGCTGAAAGAACGCACACCTTTTTTGTGATCCGTGGACAGAATTTTAAAACAGTGGTTGTGTTTAAAATTCTTTAACTTGAAAAGTACATGAGTGATTTGAATGGTTCGTGTATTAAAAGGAAAGCTTGTGAATTGGGTTTTCATAATAGTAACTTGACAATTAGGGTATAGTCACTTATCATTGGTTCTTACGGAAAGTAAGTGCCTTTCTCTTAAAATTATGCAAAAGTCTTCAAACTTCGCTTAATCTCAATTAATGACATTACAAATTAACACAGATGTGAACTTTTTTTTAACTTAAAATGGTCATGCTTTACACTAAATTGTCTCACAGAAATTCACTGAATTTTATTAAAATCTCAACAAGCTACGCTAACTGTATTTAGTGGATGACAGAAATCAAATTTCACTTTTGAGCTGACGCAATTTGTTTAAAATTCCACTATCTATTGTGCACATGCTAACTGTCACTTGAAATTATAAAATACACTGAAAATATCAAATATAATTAATGTCCCTTTGTTACAACTGATAATGTAGTAACCAACCGATAACGTACCAACAACCGATAATGTATCACAAATTGACCGATATTGTATCACTAACCGATAATGTACCAAAAATTGACTGATAGTGTAGTAAAATTTGTATCCGATAATGTATCACGTGTCGACGGATAATGTAACTACAAAATAAGTGTATCCGATAATGTATCACCACGGAACGGATACTGTATCAACCGATAATGTATCAAAAATCAACCGATAATGTATCAGTATTGGGAAAAGGTGGAAATATTGCAAATTAATTAAAGTCTAATAAGTGCCTTTACTATAATAAGTCCCCACTCGAGAAAGTTTATCATTAAGAGTATTTTTTTTTAATTTGGGAGGTTGGGAGATGCTCTACTTCCACGTGGGCCTAGGCTAGTGGCGTATCCAGCTTTTGATGTTAAGGGGGGGGGGGGACCGCACTCGCACATCCGCACCGAAATGTGGACAAGTTCTTTTCTCCGGACACTTGGCCTCCATATGGGCTCCGTGCTGCGAAACAAGAGGGCGCGTTTTACCACTACGGGACCATTGATCTCCGTATGGAGATCAATGGACGGGACACAGCATGTGCGTACTGTACTGTACTGGTTCGCGCGCAAGGTTCCACACCACTTCCAGAATGTGCCAGAATGTGGCTATTAGCAGCAGCGTCTTCGCATGAGCGTCAGGCAACGTCGGCGCGCGCATACGTTCAATTTAACTTGCGATGGTCTCCCAGACTATTCTCTCCCCCAATAACTTTGCAACATTCAAAATACGCGCTGTGCATGAACCGGGAACACATACGAGTGGCGAGGCATGTGTATAGCAAAACTACCATCTGAAATGATCATGTAACTTGAGCTGTCACAAAAGATACAATGTAACAAGTTTACCGGATTTAGGCGGCAATCGTCGAAGATAGTCTAGATGCGATCAAGCTTCATGGGTCCCTTGTCGACCCCAGTCGGTTTTTTTTCCTTACAGATTTGAAAAGGGCACAATCACAGCATTACTGCTCATTTAGTGGGGGCATGAGGGGGGAGGGGGAGAGGGATGAGGGGATGAGGGGAGGGGGTCGATGAGGGGGGAGGGGGGTCGTGCCATATTTTCAAAGAGGAGCGCTGATAAAATCCTACAATCATGTACACAATATTACTGTACCGTACAAAATAATGCCCCGGCTTTTTTAGGGAGGGGGGCACCGTTCGCATGTGACGTCATTTGTTATTTGTCTACCCACGGACTTCAGTTTGTTCAACCCACACAGTTTGGAGTCCAAACATCACGAGCCTGCCGCTTCCTTGAGGCCAACACAGGCAAGGATCCGGGGGGGGGGGGTCCCTCAGCTGTGTCCCAAAACAAATTGCATACAAATTCCTAAAAATAATAATGCCCCCCCCCCTTTGCTGTGACACACCACAAAAATTACTGGTATAATGTCCGCCTGTTTAAAATACGGACGGAGGCAGCTTAGATAGGGGGTATTTTTACACCATTCTGTAATCCATTGTTAATAATTGTCAAATTTGAACAGCATCCCCTATTGAAATATGATACCCCCTTCCCCAAGTTTTTGATTTTACGGAGGCCAAGTGTCCGGAAAAAATCCTGTGTACATTTTCAGATTGTTTTTCCGATTAAACCCCCCCCCCCCCCCCATCCCGCGAAAATTCCTGGATCCACCCGTGCAACAGTAGCGTAAATCTGTGCTGGGGACTTGGGGATGGGGGATAGCTAAAAAAAAAAGTCCTGGCAGTGAAATACAAACGGGGGGGGGCCTTGCTGGAGACCACATGACACTGGGGGCGCTGTTCATGATCCCAGCGCATTTCAAGCTATTTGTATTTTTTCTCCCTTTCTCATTACTATTTAATACATTTCGGCGGTTGGAAAGTTTGAAAAATACCTCAAAATCTGTCCTTTTTCTCTAAATACAAAATAATGGGGGTGGTGGTGATCAACTAGCCCAGACCCACCTCCCTGGTCAAAACGTGGGGCGGGATAAATGGACATAAAACAAACATTTGTGTACACCTTTTCCCCATACTGATACATTATCGGTTGATTTATGATACATTATCGGTTGATACAGTATCCGTTCCGTGGTGATACATTATCGGATACACTTATTTTGTAGTAACATTATCCATCGACACTTGATACATTATCGGATACCAATTTTACTACACTATCAGTCAATTTTTGGTACATTATCGGTTAGTGATACAATATCGGTCAATTTGTGATACATTATCGGTTGGTGATACGTTATCCGTTGGTTACTACATTATCAGTTGTAACACCCTTAAAATAGGTAACATGTCTTAAAACTACGCCGTCTCATTGAATACACAACACATTTCAACTTTCAATCTTCAAATTATGATAAACACTGAACATATCAAATATAATAAGTGTCCCTTAAAATGGGTAAAATGTCTTAAAACTACGCCGTCTCATTGAATACACAATACATTTCAACTTTCAATCTTGAAATTACGATACACATTGAAAATGTCTAAAATAATAAATGTCCCTTAAAATGGGTCAAATGTCTTTAAACTACGCCTTTTCCTTGAATACACAGCACATTTCAACTTTTAATCTTGAAATTATGATAAACATTGAACATGTCAAATATAATAAATATCCTTAAAATGGGTAAAATGTCTTTAAACTACGCCGTCTCCTTGAATACACAGCACATTTCAACTTTCGATCTTCGAATTATGATAAATACCGAAAATGTCAAATATAATAAATGTTCCACTAAAATGGGTCAAATGTCTTTAAACTACGCCTTCTAATTGAATACACAGCACATTTCAACTTTTAATTTTTAAATTATGATAAACACCGAAAATGTCAAATATAATAAATGTCCCTCAAAATGGGTAAACTTTCTTTAAACTGCACTCTCACCTTTAATAGGAAATACATTTTCAAAGTTCACAAAGTGACAGCTACGTATTTCTTTTTTCAAAATATTTCACTCAGTAATGCATTGAAAAGTAAACGGACAGCTAAAGTAATACCCATGTGGGTTTATGGCTTCTGACTAGCGCCCTATGAACAAAGACATTGACAAAGGGGGAACCGCCAACGCAGGGCTGGATAGCTCAGTTGGTAGAGCAACGGAACAGCAATCCGGAGGTTGCAGGTTCAAACCAAGTTCCAGTCAATTTCTTTTTTCAACTTTACAAATTTTGCAAAATAATTGGTGCAACGAATGTTTTAGATCTTCACAATGCAACAGATAGAACAATGCACTTTTACAAACTGTACAATATTTCACATACGTTTGCAAACTGACCAAATCTGTGTGGTCGCTATGTGTATTTGTTTGAAAAATATATTTAATTAACTCATTTTAGAATAATTATTGGTTACAGGTATAAAAGAATTGGAAAATTCTCTAACTTTCCACTGTCACTTCAAACTAATTGAATATTTAAACAATTCTCAATCAATGCTTTAAACGTAATAGATTTAATTATTTTTACATTTTGTTACAGATAACAATTTATGAGACATTTGCAGGATGAACCAGACATTTTTGAATTCAACAATTCTAACCTAATTATAAACTATTCAACATGCATTTTTAACAATTTCTTGCAAATTATATTAACTATACACTGAAATGACAACCTCATAAAATTTCCTTTAAATTGGGTAAATTCAAAGCTGCATATCTCTATACTATTAGTGAATGACAGTGTAAAGCATCCTGTAAATCATGGCACCTGGTATACTGTCATTTACAAGAAAAGTGGTATTTTTGTATCAATTTCCAACGCTGATCGGCCGACCAGCGTTAGAAAAAAACTTACTTTTTTCAAATACTGGCCCCAATTGACTATCGCACTTGTTTGCAATCGATTACACACCTATGAACGGGTACAAGCCAGCGAGACTGGTTCCCTGACCTTACAATTCCCCAATGTATGTGAACTGCTCTGTTTCTTCTTAAATGGAGTCAGGGAACCAGACTACAGGAAAAGGATTGTTTTTCTTGGTTTTTGTAGCATTTTTGAACCCAAAACCTAAAAAAAGTTAGTGTAACTATATTTGCTATATATTTCCAACCCCCCAATTCCATCCATTTGTGAAAATTACAGCAAAAGCAAATGATGTATATTCCTTTAACTGTTTCAATATCTCAATGTTTGACAAAGCACATCATGAAAAGAAAAACAAAATGCATGTAAATTTAACACAAAGGGCACAAGAAGCCCTTTTTGTCCGACCAATGTTAATTATTTACCTGTTATTTCATAAGGTGTAAGTTACAAATCTCGCTGCAGTGTTTGAGTCGTTTGATATCAGTATGTGATGAAATCAACATTGCCCCTAACAATATTCCTGGGCTTAAGCACCTTAGCCAGCCGCTTTTGAAACTTATTAATTCTGACAGTGAACACAACTGGCTCTTATTAACACACTCTTAAATGTCCAGGTCAGATTCGACCTAGAATCCAGGTCCGATATGACCTGACTAACTCCTGGGTCAGACTGACACTTCTCTGAGTCACTTGTCCCGGTCATTTAGCCCGGAAAAATAGGTCACGAAAACTTGTTAGTTAAATGGCCCTAGAAGAGAGTCTTTGTACACGAACAATTCTGATTTTGACCCAGAAGAGTGCCAGGTCAAATTTGACTCGGAATCTGAGTTGAATCTGACCCAGGACTTTTAAGAGTGCACTCTGATTAGTGATATATGGCAGTAATATTTCGCTATCCGAGACACCCTTGAAACCCCTTAAAAATAATAACCAATCGTGAGCTAATTTTAACGTTTTAGTTGCAACTTTCAAACGTATTGACACACATTAACATATTGTGAGCTGTATTTTTTAAGCAATGGAGCCATACTCACTCTGCTTTTAATTTCATTAGCCTTTTTGAGATATGGTGGACACAACAGGAGGGCGTTATTTGTAGTCAATGAACGTTTTTGTAATTTACCCAAATTGGCCCACTCCAAGATTTGCGGCCTCCTATTTCGTTCGCTTTGCCCCCCCCCCAAAAAAAAATCCCGGCGACCCCCATGGTAGCACCTTTCCATTAAACATTCGAATATCTTCAAACTCTTTAAACGTTGATTATTTTCAATCATCAACATTACCTATTTATTGACCTAACACTATTTTTTTTTTTACCTGAAACCAGACATTAAATTGTCTTTTTGAATGTAATTTACCAAATTGAAGCAAAATTTAACGAGCTGCGCTAACTATAATTTTTTGCAATTTGTTTAAAATCCCATTGATTATCGAGCACATGTTAACTGTCACTTGAAATTATGATAAACACCGAAAACGTAACACATAACAAATGTCCCTTCAATTGCGTAAAATGTCTCTAAACTACGCTGTCTCATTGAAAACACAGTACATTTCAACCTTCAATCTTGAAATTATGATTGATAAACTCTGAAAATGTCAAATACAATAAATGTCCCTTAAAATGGGTAAAATGTCTTCAAACTACGCCCTCCACCTGAATATATAATTCACTTCAACTTTCAATCTTGTGATCAACACTGAAAATATAGATTATAAATGTCCCTTCAATTGGGTAAAATGTCTCCTAACTACGGTGTCTCCTTGAAAACACAGTACATTTCAACCTTCAATCTTGAAATTATGATAAACTCTAAAAGAAATATCAATTATAATGAATGTCCCTTAAAATGGGTAAAATGTTTTCAAACTACGCCCTCTACTTGAATATATAATTCACTTCAACGTTCAATCTTGTGATCAACACTGAAAATGTAGATTATAAATGTCCCTTAATATGGGTAAAATGCTAAACTACGCCCCTCTCCTATATATACACAACACATTTTCAGTTGTCAATTCTCAATATATTTAGCAATTAACGAATGTCCATAGGCGTAGCCAGCCAAAGGGGGGGGGGTCAGGGGGTATTTTTGTAAAGATGCCCTTTTCCATTCAAATGTCCTTTTTTTTGCACCAGCGCTTACCCCCGCCCCATATTTGTAAATAGCGCCATTATTTTTTTCTGAACAAGTACCCTTTTACAAACAAAAAATGTAGTTCCAATTTTTGTATCATCCGTCGTGCCATGGACAGATGGTATCAGCCCCCACTATTTAATTCTACGGAGGCCAAGTGTCCGGAGAAAAAAGGTGTCTATATTTCAGCACGGATGTGCAGTGCCAGTGCCCTTTTTTCAGGAAATTTTCCTGCAATAAAATGACCTTGCCATGCCCTAGATGTTTCAGATATTTACAATGCAATCGGTGAAACATGCACTTTTACGACATTCCAAACTGACCGGATCTGTTGTCGCTATATATGAATCGTCTGTACATACATTTTTTTGGCCAATATTTATATGCACTTTTGAGTACGCATTTTAGAATATCTGTCAAAGGCAAAAAAAACGATTAAATAAATTTTGTTTCTTTACGCAGTCGTTACAAACTACTTGAATATAAAAAAACCTCTCAATCCGGCTTCACTGAATGCAACAATCTCACGTAATTAATTATAATATACTTTTTCCTTCTTGTTATTTCATTGCAAACGATTTTTTATATACTGAAACATCAATCACGATAAATTTCCCTTAAAATGGGTAAAATTCCAAATTTTTCTACTTGAATTTAAAGTGTTTTCAGAATAATTCTGCAAGTTGCCATTTATAACGCAACAAACGACATAATAACTAATAGAATCACAAAGTGTGTTATCATGTTTTATAAAACACCTGAATAAATCCCCGTCATCCGATTGGTGAATTATAGATCACGTGACATATTATTATTCGGTATAATGCACAGTGCGACCATGCGTTATACCCATGCGTTATACCGTTTCACTTTGCGCTTGTTCCATGACGCGGTATTTACGTGCAAAGAGCCAGCGCTACAGCGTTGGGTTCAAACATTTTCGTGAAGGGGTAGTTCAACATCTTTAAAATCAAAATAAATTGTAGTTTATAATTTACCAATCAAATGACGAGAATTTATTCAGGTGTTGTATAAAACAAATAGCGAATGTTTTACGTTCGTGCGATGGAAAGAATAATTTCATTCGGTGACAGATTGAATGTTCTATTCAACTCGGCTTCGCCTCGTGGGATAGAACATTCAATCTGTCACCTCATGAAATTATTCTTACCATCGCACTCACAAACATTCGTTATTTGTATAAAAAGCTATAATACAAAGCGAAAATTGAAAATTTACATTTTCTTCAGTTTTAGTGGGCAATACCTGTTTCAATATTATCAGTGTTTGACAAATTACATCGTGAAAAGAAAGACAACAGAAAGAGCGTAACACGCCCCCTTTGTCGGACCAATGTTACTGATTTTACGTGTTATTTCTGGTGAAAAAATCCAAATGTGCCTTAACGGCATAAAAAATGTGAAAGGAAACATTCCATTTATATTACCGTGCATCGGTCAATAATGGACCGATCCAGTAAGCACCGCCCCATGGTGTTCTGACCAATCACAGCCGTCATCTATGTCCGACGTGCGTGCACTAAAGTCCGACATGCGTGCACGCGCGTATGATGCGCGCGGAAGGAACATGCAGCGTGGCAGTGTTAATTTGCCCACGTGCGCACTGGGCGGAGCTTACTGGATCGGTCCATTCCATTACTATTACGATGGAGCGTATGATCATATGACGGACAGTTTGAATATCCAATGAGTCATCCAGGTCTTTTGAAACGATATCTCGAGTGTTTACGGGTACTGGGTACCACCTGCAACCTGGGCACAATACCACTTTCCCATTTTTGAAAATACTCCAATGTTTCTATAAGGTGGTTCGACAGATTTCCGTCATATAATATCGCTCAATCTGATATCGCTTAGGCCAACAAAAATGGCTCCGGTTTCTGGTGTGGAGCTTGCCCAAAAAGTGGTGCGGCGACGCGGCTTTTTTTTTTCCTGATTTTTTTGCTTCAAATGTCTGCTGATGACTGCAACTGGTGCCCGACTAAACTTAGTGCAAATATATGGGAGTCCAGAGAGGCCACATAAAGCTTATGGTCGACCATAACCCAATCTAAAAACACGTTAAAATTGTGCAGCAGCAGGATTCCAGTCAAACCAGTGAGTTTGGCGGTTTTGAGACATCATCTTTCATTGAAAAAAACACCTTTTTCATTTTGCCGACGCGCCTGGCTACGGCGACGCGTGCGCATTCCAGAAACCGGAGACTTTTTTGGGGGGCCTAACATAAAAATCAACCATTTAGTCTTCACAATCCCTTGTGCAAAGTATTTTTCCATTCGAATTCTCAGTTCATTTCCTCTTCTTGAGTGACCGGTCTGTCTTCATCACTCAGTTGTTTGTACCGGTACCGGTATTCATAAATAGCGCCACCACGGCAAAGGTAATGATTACATGTAAGGCGTTTGGATTTGCCACTTTAGTTAAGTTCAGTGTTGAGAACACGCATACATTTGGGGCCTCACATGCTGTCACTGTAGATCGTCTTGATGTTGGAAAATCGTAGAAATAAGTCCCGCTTCAACTATGCCGATTGTTAATTCCGCGTACTGTCTGTGCAGTCTGCGTAATTTGAACGTCGATATGGAAACCGGGCTTACTACTTTACACCTGGGCACTAATATCAACATGTAAACGTTTCTAGTCAAACGATGGTCAAAAAGTGCACAACACTTCTTGGTCCTGGCTCCTGCTGTGCATTATGATGCACGCGGCTATTGATATCAAAGATGCGACCGACCTTGGCAGGCGATAGGTTGGTTCTGAATACTAACCATCATTCTTGCTAGAATGACATCTGATGGCGAAGCAAAACCCACACTGCACTGACTAGCTCTAACTAGGGAGAATTGTAACTTTTGATGTACCGCGACGGCTTTAATCTGCATGTCTCATAACTGAGGAGATGACATTTTGCTGTTTTCGGTCAGTCATGCAGAACAACAGTGTTAAGGTGATTCGGATTATTCATAATTATTTGGTGCTATGGACCACCCGCTACCGGTAAATTGACGCAGAGTAATCTGTGTGCACACCATTAGGTCGTCGTCTGTGCTTTGCAACTGTACTTTTTACCATCAAGCCGTCACACAAAGTTTGTTTTCAATTTTATTGAAGATTATTAAATGATGCGTTTAATAAGTGGAAATTCACCTCCAGAAAGTCTTGATTTTAAATGAGTCGATCGGACTGCTTTATAGTTACGGTTTCTCGAGTTCGCAAATAAAGTACCAATGGTGAGTGCAAGGATGGGTGAGCCATGCCCACCCGTAAGACCGATGACTGTAAACACAATCGTAGCTGCTGCTGCCTGAAGAAGGGTAGCCTGGATACCAATTAGTATACCCAGGGCTCTGGAAAGATTCACTCCAGACGTACGTACCCTCGAGTTCAATATCGTTCAGTCCCATCCACCAATAGTCAACATATACTTGCTGGGTATCTTCAACATACTTGGCCAAGAACTGCTGCTCCGCTTCACTGTTGATCGTGACAAGGTGCGCATGCCCGAATCGACGGGATGGCAACTGCTGACAGTAATTCTCAGCATCCGCCCAAGGAATTCGTTTAAGAACCAACCGGTAGCAGTGGTCCCCAAATGACATCCACTGGAACGGGCATGGACTGCAGCTGGCGTGGGTACCAACGATCCACAGAAGGGTAGATAGTGTAAGAAAACAGAGGCGTCGTGAAGTTGGTGACATCTTCACAAAAAGTTTATCAGTCCATAATGCTGAATTAGAGACCAGTTCCAAGCACGGTCAACAAGTACAAGCAAACAAGTCACAAGAAGGATCGGAAAATGTATCCAAGATAAAAAGGGGGAACCCAGTTCAACTGCCGGTAGTTCGGAGCACAGAACTCAAAGTGTTTGGTTCACGCACGGGCCCGAGCGAATGTACTTCTGTACTGCGATAACACACGGTTTTCAATCTGCCACACCTTAACATGACGTATAATTAGAAGTGGTTTCCCCTTAATTGTCATGCGCGAGCATTACAGCCGTGCCAACTGACCAATCGTCACTCAACGCGCGCGTGGCGCTGCCAATCACCGTCCAATCAGAGCTTCCCATAGCTAACAAAGAAGGCCATATGTTTTAGCGTAAAACATATACAACAGGAAATCCCATGGTAACGATGGATACATTTTACGGGCAAGATTGTTGAAATATGTGTACACACATGTAGTTCTGTAATCACAAAATGGTGATCATGAGAGCAAAGGCCCGTGATTAGTAGATTTTTTTGAAGATTAAAAACACAACCTCCGGTTATTACTGTTATGAATTAGAACAGCAAGAGCACACTAATTCAGTTTGAGAGGCAGATGTTAGCACGTTCGCACCGTGAATGCTAAACACAATATTTTTGCTGTTGTTAGTGCACCATTTACCGCTAACGGCATCTTAAAAGCTCCTGCATGGAAAAAGCAAAAGTACACGGAGGTGTTCATTTAGCTGTGTTTTCATCAACCCTTGAAACATTTTTAAAAGTAAAACAAGAATTAAAAAAAATAAAACATGCACAAGCGGGAATAACAACTTTCTCAAAGTTCACACAATTTTTGGCAAATTAAGTCATACCTGTTATTAAAAAAAAAATAAGAGGAGTGACGGTATTCTTTTCTAAATCGATGATTTAGAAGGATTCGTGAAATGCTCATAGAATGAAAGAAACAAAAGAAAAGCAACAGAAAGGAAATCGTGAAAATTGTATCTCAAATTAATGGTAAGTATTAATAATGTGGAAACATCAAATTAAACTTGAAGTTAAAAACATAATGAAGCAGAACAAAGTTTAATTTAAAAAAAATGGCATAGAATTAAGAGTTGTTCCACTTCTACAAAACGGTGCTCATTCAATGATAGACATGGATGAGAACATTCGTGTAAAATGCACTGTTTTAGGCTCTAAACTTCAAAATGGTAATAGTTGCAAAGATCGTGAAAAAGAAACTGCAGTCCGGTATAAATTGACAAATTGCCGTGTCCGTGTGATTAACGCACAAAGGAATTTTGGGTACCAAATTTGGGTCCTCAAAAATATCGTTGTGTATGCTAAAGAACACGCATCCTCAAAATTGTTCATTTGCCCTTATTTCACCGAAAAGGTCTGGAAAGAAATAATAACAGTTCCATTATTCATTAAGGTGGATGTATGACTGTCGTTGTAATGCTATAGAAACACGACCAACAACCTCAGAATTGTTAGTTCGCCCCAATAGCTGGGAAAATGACTTGGAAAAAAAAATAACATCCTATCATTCAGGAAGGTTGCTGTATTAATGCCGTTGAATTGCTATTATAAATCGAAGCACGGCCACAGCCTAAAAATTGTTAATTTGCCCCAAGTGCTCGAAAATGACTGGAATAATCACCATCCATTGTCCATGTAAGCTTGATAAATGAATGCCGTTGTATTTCTACAGAAACACGTAACAGTGCCCCAGAGTTAATGCTTGTCAATTCCTTTGAAAGCGACTGAACAAAATATTACTCCATTATTCATTAGAAAGGCTTGATGGATTATCTTTATCCAACCCATATGTATATATTTTGTGTCCCAACGTACGCGGACAGTTCCAACGCGTGAAAAATATTTTGATGTTTATATTTTGACATTTACCAATTGCATAGGTCACCCCATAGACGGCCACCCACGGGCACGGATGCAGGTGGTGGTGGTGGTGGTCTGCATTCAATTTGGGACATTGAACAATAGAGGACAATGGCGTCCCCAATTCCCGAGAGGTCCCCAATTTGAATTCGTGTATCGCCCCCCCCCCCAATATTTGGCTCTAAGCCCACCTTTGCATCATGACCATGATTCGCCCGAGTCTTATGGAACGCAAAAATATAAATTTTGTTGAACAATGATTGTTATTATTATGTACGAATTGAAAACACATGACAAAAGTTACCTAGGAACAAATGACATTATGAACGTTTAGTATGAATGCAGCTAGAAAACCGAACGAGAGATTAATTGTCTTCGTTATCAAACCGGCAGAGCATAATATATAGTCTTGATAACTGAGAAAAGTGAAAAATATGGCCCGAAGCTCGCCTAAATGTCGACATTCTATCAAATGCAAAAGGTGCGTGGTTGTTCACTAGTTGTTCACGAGTTGATCGTGCACGAGTTGGTCAGCCGACCGGCAGCGAAGATTCGTACCTTGTATTTACCACATGAAAGATGTCACCAGAGTCTATTTTCATATAATATGTTACATTAACCTTGACAAATGAATAAATAAATTACATTGATGTAGAAGGATGAAATAAGCAGAATTGGTGGAATTCGTCTTTATCCGGCCGACTGACTTAAATATGAAACGTATAAATCTTTACAAGCGACGTTTGCAACAGAAAGGAATTCGTGAAAATTGTATCTCAAATTAATGGTAAGTATTAAGAATGTCGAAACATGAAATTAAAATTGAAGTTGAAAAGATATGTAGCAGAACAAAGTTTAATTTAAAAAAAAAATGACATAGAATTAAGAGTTGTTCCACTTCTGCAAAACGGTGCTCATTCAATGATAGACATGGATGAGAACATTCGTCTAAACCGTTTTAGGCTCCAAACTTCAAAATGGTAATAGTTGCAAAGATCGTGAAAAAGAAACTGCAGTCCGGTATAAATTGACAAATTGCCGTGTTCGTGTGATTAACGCACCAAGGAATTTTGGGTACCAAATGTGGGTCCTCAAAAATATCGTTGTGTATGCTATAGAACACGCGTCCTCAAAATTGTTCATTTGCCCTTATCGATGCTATTGATCCCCTTTCCTTCCATAAATGGATTGGTGAAATACTGATAACATGACGAAAGAAAGGGCATACAGGGCCCCATGTGGTCAAGCCCCAGGCCAGTTGGTCACGTGCCCCCACCTGATATTTAGCTCTAGGCCCGCCCTTGATTCAGGACCATCATTCGCCTGAGTTTTATAGAAAGCAACAATTGCCATTCTTTTGAATAAATGATAATCATTATGATGTACCGGTGCTAATTCAAAACTCCAATCAACGTTTACTAACTTAAAGGAACAAACGACGCTATGAATGTTTAGTCTGACTGCACATGGAAACCGAAAGAGAGGGTAATTAATTGTCTTTGCTGTCAAAATAATTGTCGTAATAACTGAGAAGGATGAAATCAAATATTGCATGAAGTACGCCTGCAGTGAGTCATATGCCGAGTGGTTTTATCCTATCATTACGTGAAATGGTAGCTTTCGGAGGTATTTCCATAGACGTGTGCACAAGTAGTGCTGTACTCGAGACCATCACAAGACCAGACACAAAACCAATTGTAGAGCAAGCACAAGACCATTCATATTACCAGCCACAAGTAACAGGGCACAAAGGATAACAAAGGAATGCCTTTGCTGCAATTCATTTGAATAGCTTGTGCCTTGTGTTCTTGCGTTGGTCTTGTGTTGGTCTTGCGATGGTCTTGTGATGGTCTTGTGGGGCCTCGACTACAACATCGGCACAATTCCCCTAGACCTTTTCAAATTTTGTTTTGCATCACAATCGATTCATGGTATTCGCGACATTAAATGTATGTCTAAAATAGGACTTGAAACAAACACATTTTTTTAGTAAAAAGTGTCTCCCTAGAGAATCATGGTATCACAATATTACTTACTCTTCAATAATGTCACGGTAAACCATCTATTTGCTAGTTATCAGATAAAGGTCGTCTCCAAAGTATGCTTTCGCCTGTGACATAAAATTTAGTTTTGAAAATGAAGAAACCAACGAATGTGAAGGATTACAAAAATACAATTGATGGAATTTGTATTTTATACCCGAATGATTTAAATATGCCACAGAGAAATCTTTACAAGCAAAGTAAACCATAGAAAGGAATGCATGATTCTAGTTGCAATGATCATCGAAAAAGGAGTTTTTGATACAAAATCGGCGTCCTAAAAACACGAGCCATCGGAGTGAGTGCTTCTCGTAAAACAAGTAACATATTTAGTCACATATAATGTCTACACCTTTTAACTTCATGTTCAAAGGTTCGGTCTACTAAATGTTTTTTTACTGCTGAAAATGTGTCTCACTTAAAAGTCTCACTTAAAAAAAAACAAGGCTAAAAACAAACAGGGCTAAGACACTAAAAATACCGATCTTAAAACGAAATATACTCCTTTAATGATGAATATAATTATCCACTTAGCCGAATCTTTAACTGTTTGTTACATTAAAAACGTTTAGTTGTAATGTTCTTGTTGAAATAGAATGTCAACAATTTCGAATTTACAACAGACGGCCGGCCACGTGTCCCCGCAAATATATTCGCTTCTGGGCCCGCCCTCGATTCAGCAATTCGCTTGAGCCTATAAAGAAACAATCTGTTTAATAAACATAGGCGTATTTTGTAAAGACTGCCTGTTTCCATTCAAATGCCATTTTTTCAACGGGCTTTACCCCCTCCCCCCAATAATTTGCAAAGAGTGCCTTTTTTTCTACGAAGTGCCTTTTTCCAAAAAGGAAGTGTGCTCTTTTCTGTGGCATCTGCCGTTTTGGGTAACTTCTTCAAAATTTCGCACATGTATCGCCCTGAAAAGCACCATATATTTGCCCTTTGTGTGAATAATTGTCGGTTTTGAACAGCTCCCCCATCGACAGATGGTACCAGTCCCCCCCCCCCCGCTTTTTGATTTTACCTGTCCACATTTCACAACGGATGTACAAAAGCCCTTTAAAAAATGTGACCCCCCAATAAAAATGACCGTGCTACGCCCCTGATCAATGGTATATCATTAGCATGTGCAACTTGAAAACACAAGTCCAACGTTACCAAGGGACAAACGACGTTATGAAAGTTTAATCCAAGAGTGCAGATGGGAACCGAGCGACAATGTCTTTGTAATTCAACTGACTGTGAATTATGATATGTCTGAATAAAAATAAATAATTTAAAATGTAATTATCTCTACGGTTTGAACTATATTGCGAGCGAGAGTTTTTGGCACGTAGCTCACCTAAAAACCAATAATCATACAGCGTGGTTTACTGTGTACCACAGTATATAGTCCCAGCAATCCGTCTATTTGTAAATAACCACATAAATATCGTCTCCAAAGTACGATTTCATTGATATCTTTTAAAGGGCCAGTGCAATGTAATTTGTTTAAGCAATCCTTGAAATACACGTTCATCTTTGTGCCCCGTTGAACCTTATTTTCAATTTTTGTTTGGCCATTTTTAAGGGTATTTTGGTGTCTTTTTGGTATTGAAGCTAATGCGGATTCCGCATTCTTGAGCCAAAGTTTACGTTCTCTTGCGTTCGTGATTTATGCCATTTTGTGACTATTGTGCTTTAAAACACAGGACACACATGATTCAATACTGAGGTTTGGAAATATCTTATATCCCCAACAATCCGTTAGCGGCCCCCAACCGCGAATCTTGTTTTCCCCCATCGACATCCGCATGGGGTGTACAATATGACATTTTGGACTTCAATTAGAAACAAAGAAATCAACTCGAATGTAATTAAATATGGACTTTATTTCCTTTTAAAAAGTCCTCCAAAGCCGGAGAGTAAAAAAAAAAACACACCACAAATTCGGGTAAAAATGGTGACTCGAACCCACACCGCGAGGATCTTATCAATATTAAACACAGGCGTAGCCAGCGGGGGGTAAGGGGATATTTAAACCCCCCCCCCCCCCAACATTTTGTAAAGACTGCCTTTTTCCATTCAAATGCCCTTTTTTTGACGGGCTTACCCCCCCCCCCCCAATAATTTGTATAGAGTGCCTTTTTTTACGAAGTGCCCTTTTTTTTCTGAACAAGTGCCCTTTTCAAAAGAGAAGTGGTGCATTTTTTTGTGGCATCTGCCGTTTTTGTTGCCTTTTTCAAAATTTCGCACATGTATCGCCCTGAAAAGCACCATATATTTGCCCTTTGTGTGAATAATTGTCGGTTTTGGACAGCTCCCCCATCGACAGATGGTACCAGCCCCCACCCCACCCCCCACCCGCTTTTTGATTTTACCTGTCCACATTTCACAATGGATGTACAAGTGCCCTTTTCAAAAATGTGACCCCCCAATAAAAATGACCGTGCTACGCCCCTGATCAATGGTATATCATTAGCATGTGCAACTTGAAAACACAAGTCCAACGTTACCAAGGGACAAACGACGTTATGAAAGTTTAATCCAAGAGTGCAGATGGGAACCGAGCGACAATTTCTTTGTAATTCA
The DNA here is from genome assembly GCA_029964075.1 of Patiria pectinifera. Classification (NCBI taxonomy): domain Eukaryota; kingdom Metazoa; phylum Echinodermata; class Asteroidea; order Valvatida; family Asterinidae; genus Patiria; species Patiria pectinifera. The sequence goes on from CM057150.1 coordinate 12,001,207, forward strand.
ACTGACTGTGAATTATGATATGTCTGAATAAAAATAAATAATTTAAAATGTAATTATCTCTACGGTTTGAACTATATTGCGAGCGAGAGTTTTTGGCACGTAGTTCACCTAAAAACCAATAATCATACAGCGTGGTTTACTGTGTACCACAGTATATAGTCCCAGCAATCCGTCTATTTGTAAATAACCACATAAATATCGTCTCCAAAGTACGATTTCCTTGATATCTTTTAAAGCGCCAATGCGATGTAATTTGTTCAAGCAATCCTTGAAAATACACGTTCATCTTTGTGTCCCGTTTAACCTTATTTTCAATTTTTGTTTGGCCATTTTTAAGGGTATTTTGGTGTCTTTTTGGTATTGAAGCTAATGCAGATACCGCATTCTTGAGCCAAAGTTTACGTTCTCTTGCGTTCATGATTTATGCCATTTTGTGACTATTGTGCTTTAAAACACGGGACACACATGATTCAATACTGAGGTTTGGAAATGTCTTATATCCTCAACAATCCGTTAGCGGCCCCAACCCGCGAATCTTTTTTTCCCCCAACGACATCCGCATGGGGTGTACGCTATGCCATTTTGGACTTAAATTAGAAACAAAGAAATTAATTCGAATGTAATTAAATATGGACGTTATTTCCCATTAAACAGTCCTCCAAAGCCTCAGATTAAAAAAAACCACCACAAATTCGGGTAAAAATGGTGACTCGAACCCACAACGCGAGGATCTTATTAATATTAAACACAGGCGAATGCTGTAAAAAAAAAAAGACAGCAGCTGAAGCCTGCAGAATTAATTGCTCCTAAAAACGAGTGGAAAGAAATAATGACCATTTCATTATTCATGAAAGCTTGATGGTTGATTGAATGTCGTATATAATGCTATAGAAACACATAACAGTGCCTCATAATTCCTTTTTTTTCTTCAATTTCTTTGAAAATGACAGAACTCCCCCCCCCCCCCATTTCACTAGATTATCCATTAAAGCTTGATTGATGATCATTACCCAACCATTATGTATATTTATATTTCACTATAATGGTGTCTAAAAGTACAGGGAGAGTTCGAACGAGTGAAAAACGTGTATTGAAATTTAGGGTGATAAATTGCGTGTGATCGAGGGCGGATTTAGGACACAATTATGGGGGGACAAAACAATATTTGGGCCCCAAATGTGGGTTAAAAAAATTACGGCGTGGGGCTCGGGGCCCACTTCAGGGCCCCGATTTTTTTGTTGGATTCTAGATGCTCTGTGTGTGGTGCGATCTGAGGCAATTGCACTTTAACCAATGTTTTTTGAGGAAAAGATGGTGGTGTACTCATTGCCTGCCTTTATTGCGACGTCACATAAAAAAAATGGGGGTTTTTTTTGGGGGGGGGGCCGCCATATGGTCCCCTTTGCCCCCCCCCCTCCCCCCGGATCCGCCCTTGCGTGTGATCAATATCATAATACAGGGAGTCCCCAAAAAAGTAATCCCAAAACAAAGGGACAATATGAACAAGACAAAAAATTAATGACGTGCATTGTTTTATCATAAATTAGAGGCAGTATAGGCTTTCCATTGCTATCCTGGATGCATTCCTCATACCATGCATCACTGAGCTGAAATCCAGTTTTGAAAATGGTGTGTGAACCTTCTTGGGACGTGTGTGGGGTAAAACAGTGTAAACCCAACCAGAGCTTCAAGGGATAGTCAAGAAAACAAAGAAAACAAGATCTTCGTTAATTGGTGATCTTGTGCTGCAGCACAAGTTGCATTTTGAACGAATTTCGATCAAGGAAATGGCGCGTGTCTTCCAATATTTTAGCCTGAAATTTCACCCCTGTTGGCACGCTTCCGGAACCTTCAAGTAGGATAATTGACGTGCAAAAATTATAAAATTTGCAATTATTTTTGGCACATTCATTTCTTAAGAATGTCACCCTCGAAAACGGTCTTTGTAAAATTGTAACTTAGCATCTCAGTTTATAGAAACTGGAACAAATTGCCTGACGAGAAAAAGAATAGCGTGCCGAAAATCGACCTCTAACTTCCGAAAATCCGAAAATCTAAATTACATCGTGTTTAATTCGTGCAAAGAAAAATTTTAAAAATAATTTATTGGCGGTCATAACTGAAAGTGGACCCCGAAATTCGTTCTCGCACACATAATACAGGAATAACACAAAAACGCCCAGTTTTTAAAGGGTAGTTGTGTGGATGTTTCTATCCTAGTTTTAAATGTTCTTTTCGATCAACATAATCTCGTTCAAAGCGCGTTTTGTATCCCAATATGGCTGTTCCAGGACCTAGTGTCCCTTTAAGACGCACCGTTGGAAAGGCCTTCTTTCGTTGATTACTTCAAAATGATAGCTTGCCAGAAAGATTAATTTCACAGGGTGTTTAGTCCACTTACTATCTTTGAACCAAGTATGTTTTCAACAATAATACGCCAGTTACTTTTTTGGATGGCTGCAAATGATAACTAAAGCTTTAAATAAGAGACTAACTTAGATATATGTTAGAATGTACAATTTTTTGAAATAATAGAAGGACTCTTTGCATTAATACAAAGAAAATAATTATGAAGTGACCGCTGATAAGGACTGCATTCAAGCCAGCCCGACTAAATCTAAAACCCATCGGCTGTGGGAAGGTCATCCCCTCCAATCACTTGTTGGCAAAATTGTGTCTGTTGACAAAAATACCGCCACAAAGAGCGCCAACAATTGTCCATTAACGTCCACGATCGTTTGCTTTCATTAGCGCCTCCAATAGTCAGATCGCTCCCCAGCCCATTTTGGGGTTTTTCTTGTTGCGACGATCGACTTACCGAAAAATTTTCTGTGTATACCATGCAGCACAGAGGTATGCCGGCATATTCTTGTCCCCCATCAGTCTCCCTACGTACGCCCAAGGCCAGTCTCAGTCGGAAAATGAACCACAAATTCAAATAACAGAGCAAGGGCTCGCACAACCGGCGTCGCTTGACGGGAGGTGAGGGGAGTGTCACCCCCCCCCCCGGAAGTCGTCATTCTGTCTGCAAAACTCGTACCCCCGCCCTGCAAACAGGACGCTTGGAAGGGCTGATGAATTCACGCTCTGATTGGATAGATTTTGCTTGACCTGTGACCTGCAAGTCATCACGACCACGACCCTTTATGGTTTCAAACGGCCGTTAAGACTGAGTCATTACTCTATTATTCCAATTTATCAATGCTTTTGTTTTAGTTGAAAAGCGTTATAATGTAGGAAAATCTGTAAAACTTATCTGTGTTGTAAATTCGCAATTCCCGTCACTTTCTCAGGCTCCGTTTCGAATTCACGAAGGGTCAATCATTGCATTATGCGACGCTCAAAATTTGTCCTCATTGTCCGCAATGAAAAAGAAATCACATCCGGTGTGGAATGTGTGCATTTCTATGGGAAGTTTTCGGGTAGTATTATTTACGCGCATTGTTTTACTGCGGTCTTGGACAGCTGCAGCCAGATGCTTTATATATATAGGTCATAGGTCAATTCCTTCACAAGATTCTGTGAAGCTCATCAGCCCTTCCCAGCGCCCTGTTTGCAGGGCGGTGGGCACGAGCGAACCATGAAGAGCGACATCTATTCCGATAATGTCCACGATCGTCTGCTTTGAACAGCGCCTCCAATAGGCAGATCGTTACCCCCTGCAGCCCATTTTTTTAATAAAAACATGCACTTCGGGTTTAATTTGTGCCTAACGGAAGAAAAGGAGCCGAAACCACAATATTCAGCCCTGGTTTTAATAGGCCCTACTACGCATGGCGGGGGACACAGAAAAGGGGGCTCGTGCTCGGAGGGGCGGGGGGGGGGGGGCAATCGTTGTGGGTTTTTAACAATAAAGGGCCATTTGGTCTTCCCTGAGTTCTGAGTTCAACAGCGTAGTTAACCCGCTGATTTACGGCATCGCAAACAGACGATTTAGGAAAGATTGTAAGGAAGTCATCCCCAAGATCAAATGCTGCAAATGCTCATAGTCACAGGAGTCTGTAATTTACTCTAATACACGCAAGACTAAGCACGAAACTTTCCAGGACCTTGATTATCTTGAAATCCGTGACCATTTGCAGACATCGGGAAAATAAAACAGCAGAATGGGAGAAAGAAAGCTTCGATTTATTTCCAAATGTCTGGAACTATGGCGACGTTGCAAACTCCAATAAGTTGTGGCAGTTTGCTGATCGGGCTTTATATGCGAATCCCAAAATACTATTGAGACCGAGGCCCTCAGTGCTAAGCCATTGTATGACATTGAGGACCGTTGTTTTTAATCCTCTCAACAAAAGACAGCACTGAGACCCTCAGCTTCTGTGCCAATTTAAAATCCCTCTACTCGTATCCATGAATTGTATTCATGATACATTGCATGGTTAGAACCACACTGACCTACGAAGCTATTGTCAACTCGACCACTGTCATTACGTTTACAGGTTCCATATGGTACTTGACAGGGTGACATATACCGTAAAAACGGTCATACGGGTGCAGACCAATAAATCGGTCCGAAATTGCCTGCGCCGGCCAAATCACGATTTGCATGCCCTCAAAATCTTCGGTATTTGAGCATGCTGTGGGCCATGAACTTAAGGGTTTGTAAAAAATATGGGTGGAAACCGTGCACAGGACTGAGAGCTTGCAGTTCTGTGTAACTTTGATGTAATTTGGACCCTAAAAGCGCTCTACTTTGCAATGGAGTGTAGGCATCATTTTTCAAAATGGCGATGGGCTTCAGGACAATTTTCAGGGGTGATCATCTTCAGATGGAAATTTCTCCTAAAAGTCATCAAAAATTGAAAAGAAAATGAAAGATGATGAAATAAGCTTTAATTTGATGTGTATCTCGAACACCTTGGAGAATTGTGAGTATTTTTCCCGAATTTTTGAAGGGGGAGCATTTACCATTGGGGTCTATGGAAGTTTATTTACTGGTCTGCTACCTATAGTTTCAAAATGGCACCTTCCATCGTTTGTTGTCAAATGTATGCGGAGTGTTTTTTTTTTTTTCAGGGGGGCGGAACCTTGGGGGGGGGCAGCGTTTCAAAAGGGGTCACCAATGGCGATTCCGCAACAAATGCGCCCAAAATCTGAATAGGGCCGATGGACCGTCGTCCGATCACATCAATTTCGAGCGAACAAGGGGGGGGGGGTAATTTGGGGTCGGAAGGAGCAAAAACTCAATTAACGCCCGTTGGGGGCGCCCTACAGTAAGGTAGTTGCAAACAGAGGGCTTGTTTTCAGGCCAGAAATCGCAGTCAGAGATTTTATTTTCGCAATTTTTTGATGAAATATGAGTCATCCATCCTTCCTCGTGCCGTACAAGTGGTTTGGGGCAATTTTTCAAAACCTCGCTTCTTTATAGGGTGCAGACCAGTAAATCGGTCCGAAATTGCCTGCGCCGGCCAAATCACGATTTGCATGCCCTCAAAATCTTCGGTATTTGAGCATGCTGTGGGCCATGAACTTGAGGGTTTGTAAAAAATATGGGTGGAAGCCGTGCACAGGACTGGGAGCTTGCAGTTCTGTGTAATTTTGATGTAATTTGGACCCTAAAAGCGCTCTATTTTGCAATGGAGTGTAGGCATCGTTTTTCAAAATGGCGATGGGCTTCAGGACAATTTTCAGGGGTGATCATCTTCAGATGGAAATTTCTCCTAAAAGTCATCAGTTGACCCCCCAAAAATTGAAAAGAAAATGAAAGATGATGAAATAAGCTTTAATTTGATGTGTGTCGCGAACACCTTGGAGAATTGTGAGTATTTTTCCCGAATTTTTGAAGTGGGAGCATTTACCATTGGGGTCTATGGAAGTTTATTTACTGGTCTGCTACCATACGTGACGGCGGCCGCTAGGTTTACTGATACGATGAAGCAAATTTCGTAAATAAGTTGTGTGGCACACACAATCGGTCCGCTTTCTAGTTAATGATGTTATAATCATGGATGTGCTCCACATTTTGAAAGCACACAACGTGTCGCAGAAAGCTAAGTAAGGGGTACACATTTGTGACAGTTTGCATGGACTTGATCTGGCTAAACGTAGAGATAGCTGATATGAATGATGACCGTCGCGAAGAGCGCCAACTATAATTTCCACGATCGTCTGCTTTGAACAGCGCCTCCAATAGTCAGATCGCCCCGCCCAATTTTTGATTGTGCGACAACCGACTGACCAGGGGGGAAAAAAACTTCCCAAATTTCAGCACAGAGCCTGGTCTGCCGGCAAAAAAATGTATTTGCCACCCCCCAATTGAAATGAGTCTGGCCACGCCCCTGACAAGTGTGTGCATGCACTTTAGGCTTGCTCCTTCTGCCAGTTTGACGATACAAAAGGAGCCGCGAAGCCACAATTAGCCTTTTTACGTGATCCGGTAGTGGTGGGGTGGGGGGGGGGGGATGGGGCTAGGCTCTTGCTCAGGAGGAGTGCACGTCAGTCGCACTTATTTGGGCAGTTAAATTTTAACCAGCATACAGACAGAAAGAAATCGGGTATCCATTAACCGTAATAACAGTGTTTTGTATTGAATCCAGAGCGCAAAATACTGCGCGACGGACCCTAGACATAACGACGTCACACTTTGTTTACATGTACGCTTTCTTACAGGAGCCATGTGGCTCCCTCAAGAAGCGCACATGTGAACAAAGCCTTTGCGTGACGTCATTTTGTCTCAGTTCTTTTTTTTAATCTTGAGTAATTTATAAAACGACATCTGTTCTATACTTATTTCTTGATAATTGGGGAATCGACATATCATATTTATAGACCTACGACCCAGGCAATGTAATGGGGGGAAAAACCACCTGCACAATGATAATTATCATTACGAGTAGTCTACAGACAACACACAATTACAAATACAGAAACAAAATGGGTTTTCGATTGTCTTTTTGTAAGTCAAGTTGCTGGATTGTGTCGGAGGTATGTGTGAGGGGGTACGGGCAATGGGCCGTCTGAAAATGTAACTATCCTTCCTTTTTTGGTCATTAGTGTCCCCGTTATTAATATATAAAATGAATGACGTTAACCGGCGAATGGGATAATTGCAAGGACCGATGAAAGTTTGAATGATTGATGGGCAATAACTCGCACCGGTATACTGAGTTTATTTTCTGAACTTTTAGGCTCATTTTGATGTGATTGGGCCTATTAGCTTACTTGGCTATTTTTCTTCGATTAACATAGAAATGAATGACGTCCACTAATGTGTAAATGATTGCCTGTTGCAGGACCGTGTAGTGATTAACGTTAATGTTCGTTAGCAATCTGTCAGCCTGAACCAGCCACGATCCGGTAATAATGAGCAATACAATTGAGGCTTTGAAGTCCGTCAGATGAGCATCAAGACTAAGGCTGATTTGTCGTTGCAGTCTTGTCGCCGCGTCAGTGTTTCTTTAACCACAGAGCAAGGACCTTGCTCTATGAGTAAACAGTTACCTATAAGTGATGCACTGGAAACGCTTTTCCTCTGACAATCACTAAATAGACGTGGAAAATGATATCCAATTATACTTGTATTTTGCCTGCAACGAGCTGTGCATCTAAACAGATAATGGAGTGTCTTGGTTCAGTTCGAGGCAGAAGGCTTTTGGTCTAAAGCAACACAATTTACCAACTGGTTGAAGTGAGCGGTTTGGAATTCATTCAAATTATAGAGTTTTACCAGAGTCATTTGTTCGACTTCAGCGAATTTTCAGACAGAGAGGTGATACCTGCACAGTGAAGCTTGACTTATACGTGAGAATCCAATCGACTTAAAACACAACATGGACAACATTTTTGCCTCGAATGCAACGCCCGAATGTGGGGTAGTTGCTGAGGATCATCCCCTCGACGCTCGATTTACTATTCTCCTCATCGCTGAAAGTTTAGTTTTTCTGCTGGGGGTGCCCGGTAACTGCTTGATTCTCCGTGTCTACTGGACCAAGACTCGTAAGACCAGCACCGATATTCTGATCAGAGCCCTGGCCTGGGCTGATCTGGCCGTCTGCTTGCTGAGAATCCCGGCGAACGTAATTTCTCTACTTTTGACCGGAAAGTATTTGCCGTATTCATTATTTCTAGGGCTCGCAGATGCCTTTATCGCGGCATTTGATAAAGTCACAGTAGTCTCGTCATTCAGCATTACTGCAGTGATTGCGGTAAAACGCTATGACTGCGTATGCCGCCCGCAAAAACGGATTTTCAACCCAAGACGGTCTAAGGTAGCTGTGTTGGTCGCAGTGTTGCTTGCAATTGCTATGAGCGCAGGACAACTTGCCCTGGATGTCTGTAAAGCATCAGGCACCATTCCTCCTTCTTTACAGGTATACGGAGAGATTGAAGATATTTTCAAGTCAGTTTCAGTAGTGATTGTGTTAGTGACAATGGGTGCATGTTACGGGAAAGGTTACGCCACCATCCGTAAACACGTCAAGGTAGGGCCCGCACAAGCGTCAACTTCACGAGATGAATGCAAACCGAGTGTCGAACTTCAGGTTGTCTGCTCGACACGACCGACACCACCTCCGCAGAATAATGAGCTGCCCACACGTGAATCATATGTCAACGAGGCCGTGACGAAGATCGTTAATCGAAGAAGCACATGTCCGACAACTGAAGTAGATTCCTACAAACGGAAATCCAGCGATGCATGCACGTCTGCTCACGTAGTATCGTTGGCACACCGAGACTCCTCTGGCCCTAGCCAACCCAATGTGATCGCCGAGCCCAAAGCTAACACTGCGCACCAAGACAATGCCCCATCGCTGAGGCAGAGCCGTCCAGAGCCAGGACACGCCCCTCAAAGGGTCGGTGCTGCCAAACTACAGCGTAAGACAACCAGAATGCTTTTCATCACCAGTGTGGTGTTTCTCCTGACCTGGATTCCCTACCTGATTTACGCTGTCAGATCGTACGCGTCTCCACATGATCAATTAGCGGAAATAATTGAGGATATTTCGATTACTCTTCTGATTAACAGCGTAGTTAACCCGCTGATTTACGGCATCGCAAACAGACGATTTAGGAAAGATTGTAAGGAAGTCATCCCGAAGATCAAATGCTGCAAATGCTCATAGTCACGGGAGTCTGTAATTTACTCTAATACACGTAAGACTATAGCACAAAACTACACAGGGCCGTGAATACCTTGAAATCCGTGACCATTTGCAGACACCGGGAAAATAAAACAGCAGAATGGGAGAAAGAAAGCTTCGATTTATTTCCAAATGTCTGGAACTATGGCGACGTTGCAAACTCCAATAAGTTGTGACAGTTTGCTGATCAGGCCTTCTACGAATCCCAAAATGGGCCAGCCAAACGCCCATTCCTCTAAATCCGTGGGTGATTAAACTGACACTGGTATGGTGCAACCAAAAACAAGAAAGGGAATCGTTGGGATTTCGTTTAATGTTGAATATGGTAAACCATCAGCCTGGACAAAACGGAGGTCCTACTCCAGTTTACCCCGTTATCTGCGGCTCCCCGCCCCTCCATCTCCCTCTAGGGAACAGAGCTGGAGACTGTAGATGACTAATTCAAATACATCGGCAGTGTCATCTCCAGCGACTGTTCCCTTGCCAAGGAGATCAAAGCGGGGATTTGCAAGGCAAGCCATGCAAGCTCTTGGCAGACTGAGATCTCGTGCATGTTGAACCAGCACAGCATCCGGCAGTTCACCAAACTGTGTACAAGAGAGTTGTGCTCACCAACCTTCTTTATGGATGTGAGACCTGGACCTTGTACAGGAGGCACGCCAAACTGCTGGAACGCTTCCACACACGCAGCCTGAGATCGATTACTCTCGGCATCCGGTGGCAGCGGCAGGATCACGAACCTGGAGGTCCTGGACAGGGCAGAGACTATACAAGCATCGAAGCTATGATCTTAAAAGCCCAGCTTCGATGGACAGGGCATGTCATCCGAATGGATGCCGACTCCAGAATTCCCAAGCAGCTCCTCTATGGCGAATCTTGCTTAGGCAAAAGAAACCGGGGAAGGCCTCAGAATCTCTTCAAACTGAAGACAGTGTCAAGGCCAACATCGTCCATGCTGAATACCCCCGAAGTAGCTAGAGGAGCGTACATAGGACTGGGCAGGATAGCATGCTGTGACAAAACAAGCAACCGACAGCTGTGAAAAAGCCGCCGAAATTAAGTCATGGAGGCCCGGGAGAGGAGGAAGGCAGCTGCGGCAGCAGTACCCACAGCGCCAGGCCAGTTTCCCTTCACTTACTGCGGACGCCTATGCAGATCAAGACTGGGACTCCACATCATTATGAGAGTCCACACCGCTACCAAATGAGAGGCACAGACGTTATCATCGGACGCGACGGACTACCAATGAAATGAATGTTGAATGTCAAAGCTATATATTTGTTTGTCATTTTTTTATGAGCTAATCTCGCGAAAGAATAGGGCCCATGAGATGTATTTTTTTTATATTGCTGTCCTTGAAAGTGCACCTTTATGTCCCTTTAACCTTATTTTCAATTTTCATTTTGCCATTTTCAAGGGTATTTTGCTGCCTTTATGGTTTTATGCTAATGCAAATTTCCATATTCATGAGCAAGTTATCCAGAAAAGCTTGGAAAATATTAAATGTTTAAAGAAGTACACTTTTCAACAAAATTAACCAAAAAGGAATAGCAATTAGTTTTCATACACTTAAGAGGATTAGAAAGTAGCACAAAATATGTTACTCAGAAATATTTGCTTAATTTACCCACGTCCCCAAGAGTTACTTTCAACGACGTGTAGGCCTATTGCGTATTTAAACGTTCAACGTTTTTCCTAAATGGGGCCCTTAAATAATAAATGGATGCTAAAGTTCCTAAACTTATTCTCAAATTGCCTGTTCCATCTCGAGAATGTTTACAATCTTGTTAATGCGCGAGGGGTATTTGTGTTTTCGAGGGGTACTTTTGCATTATAAGAGAGGAGGCAAATTAATGTTAAGCGCGATCATAATAATTTCATGACCCGTTTGAGGGGCAGTTTTGTTTTCATCACCAGGGGGCACATTATGCGAAAGGGGCAATTTTGTTGGCCTGCCCCCCCCCCCCCCCTTCGTCCCCCGTCCCCGGTTCCGCCGCCGAGGGGCTGTATCTCAGGCGCGGTGCTAGAGGGGGCTAGCAGCAGCGGCGTAGCTACGGCGGACGTGGGGTGGGGGCGCACGCCCCCTGGGGAAAAAAAGTTCGCCCCCATTTGCCCCCAACTGAAAATCTTGCATTTGGAGAAAAGCGAGGGGGAAGCTCGTACCACATTTTCAATGGGGAGTGCAGCTGATCTAATCCTACTATCGTGCACACTACTTCATCTCATTAGTGTACGCCCCTTCTCACGACTATTTTTAGGGCGGGGACCGTTCACATGTGACGTCACTTTATGGAATTTGTTTTTTTGGAGGGGGAAGGGGCTAGACAATTTTTTTTTTTGGGGGGGGGACTGAAGCCAACCCTAGCCCCCCCCCCCGGGCCCCCCGTAACCCGCACCTGCTGAATCTTACCATTTTTTGGGTTGAAACTCGCTTACAGTTGATTTTGGGCCAGGCTACAATCGATTTTTTTTCGTAACTTTTTAAGCCTTGAAATATATGTCTCTCAGCCCCAGCAAAATGATCTGGGCCACAGGTTCACTAGATCGATTTTCTTTCATGCTAATAAATACATGATTTGTCTATAGTGGGGGGGGGGGACTTTTATATTTTTAAAGATTTAGGCCCCATTAAAAAGTACGCTTTTAGTGGATGTGCCCTAGCGTTCGTAATCCACAAAAGATGGGTCCTATTTCATATCACTGAAATAACTACTGTCTGGCCCGTCCGCAATAATTTGACATTTCTATATAAAAAAGGTAAAAAAAAATAAAAGAACAAAGAAAATAGGCCTATAACCGACCTTGGGTGGAATGTTCTTTGTTTCTGTATGTCTCATTCTAAATTGAATACGTTTTGGTATTATTAGAGAAATCATAAATTTAAGACATTCTGCATTTTTCAGTTTAAAACCGAAAAGAGTACAGCAATCACTGCCGGCCATGTTGAACTGCCGGCCAAAGTTTTTCATGTCACCATTAATTTCACCATGGGAACTGTTATATAGCGCCCTCCATTGATTGGCAAATAGATATGACAAATAGACGGGTCCCCTCGCGTGATATCGAATATCTCGCTAACATTGTACTGCATCTTCAGGGTACATGTCAACTAGGCGGTTCCAAAAGAATTTGCGGCTGATCAGAGTCATGTCTACTTGTTTAATACTTTCATTTTTTTTTTTTTTACTAACGTTAGTCCTCATGCATACAACTTTTCCTAACTTGGGTTGTTGAAAGAAAAGCATCAATAGTATACACAATTATTTGGACTGCAAAATTTAGACTTCCACTGGAAGTTCCAGGAAGTGCAAAGCCAAAGGGTAAGATTTTATTCAGGATTTTTTGTTCGAAGTGGCTATCGTTACGGCAGTCGTTGTTTAGCGCCCTCTACGATACTTTTTTGATACGCACACAGGTATATAAGTATAATTATTTGTTTCCACACAAGTTAGTGATCAGTGCGACAGCTCAGTCGATAGAGGGTAGGATTTTGCACCGCGAGGTTGCGGGTTCGAAACTCAGTTTTGCACTCGAATTTTTTTCCTTTTCTAACCTGAGGCTTTGGAGGATTTTTTTTAAAAGGGAAATAAAGTCCGAATTTCATAACGTTCAAATTCACTTTTTTCCTTCTTCTAATTTTATATTTTCTTGTCATGTTGTTATAAAAGATGCAGTCGACAGTCTACCGTAACGATAGAAAATGGGAAATGCGTTACGGCTGCCGTAACAATAGCCACTGCGTTTATTGTTAGATACAGGCTACCGAGATGACCGATTACGAACTTAACAAAGTCGAAGCAGGGTAAACATTGGGCTATTGGCAATGGCATGATTGATTGGGTAAACATAGCCCAGGGCCCAATTTCTGGTTCTGGTTGTTATGTTACTGTGCAAACACCTCTTAAGTGGTTATCTCGCACATTTCACGGCGCTGCTTAACAGTTAGCAGAAAAGTTGTGTTTAGCATAGCAGAAAAATTTGCAGCACAATTGCAGAATACCCCGCCACTCAATCTATCCACCTCGTAGCCGGCTACGAGGCCACGGTTGATTGACCTCAATACACCTTCTCAGCGCTACTTGAGATGTACTCTGCGTCTAGCTTGAGTAACTCCAGCTGACATGCTCCATTTTCATTCACATGTAACATGTGAATGAATATGGAGCATGTCAGCTGGAGTTACTCAAGCTACTCTGCGTCATGCTCCACTGCACTCCCACTCCGTATCCGCGTAGCCGCCAACAGTTGGTTTTGACTTGGAATTGTTTTCAGCAACTCCCATTCCTTTTGTGTTGCTTCGTTCTCAAGCATATTCAAGGGGACTCCCACTCCGTATCTGCGTAGCCGTCAACAGGGTGGTTGGTTTGGACTTACAATTTTTTCAGCAACTGCCATTCCTTTTGTGTTGCTTCGTTCTCAAATAATGGACCCCCACTCAGTATCCGCGTAGCTGGCAATGGACTTGAATTGTTTCTTTTCCAGTTATTCCGACCGCGTAGCCAGTGATTTTAGGGGTGTATTTCCGAGTGGCGGGGTATTCAGCAATTACTCCTTCCTCGGAAGTAAGCGTGCCTTTTGCTGTGCTTATCGTTACGGTCTCCGTGAAAAAGCAGCAAATCGTGTGCTTAGCAGCGCCGTGAAATTGGGCCCTGGTTGGACTCCGTTGTCAGAACAGTGTCTTACCCGTATTTCCGTTATTCGTGTAATACAGTCGTTTTCTTAGTTCTGGATTTTTCCTAGTTCCGGATCGCTTCAAATAAAAACCTACCTCTTTTGGACTAGTCTCCAATAAAAAAAAAATCTGACAAAGTGCATTTTGAAAAGGAAAATGTAAGCTTCCTGATACACACAGACCTTTTCGATAAAACTTTTAGAAAAGGAATTGTGGCCAGATTTCCGACTCGCACTTTGACATGTTTGGACCGTTTGTAGAAAATCATGGGAGCTGCGAATCGACGATAAATTTTCTCCTTGGTATTTCTCTCATACAGTGCTAAATTCAACTTTTTAGGACGTATTATCACTTTCTATTGTGATATAAATTCACAATGGTGTTGTTGCAGTACCTTAATGATAGCAGTTAAACATTGCATTACGGCTTCCCTAATGATAGCCAGTTTATTGTCCTTAAGGCCAAAAAAAAAAAATAGTCGGTCTCTGGTCAGACCGAAGTTCCGGAATTGATGCGGCGACGCGTTTTTTTTGGGTTTTTTTGGTGGCTTTTTTTTTCCAAGCTTGTATTGTACAGACAAGGTGGGTACTATTTTGCTTTTTTGTGTCCTCATTATACATTGGGGTCCTCCATCATTTGCCTTGGTGCCCTTTATCATTTGCCTTGGTGCAATTTCCCCATTCCTTGGTACAAAAATTTGAGGAGGCACGACAATAGAGGGCGCTGTTGTAGCTTCCATGTTAATTTGAAAAAAAAGGTTGACGCGCATGATTAAAATCGACGCACGCGTTGACCAGAGACCGAGTATTTATTTTTTTTGGGCCTAATCCTCAACATGCCTAACATATAGAAACAATTATTTATCTTGATTTGTATTGATGCAGCTCCTCTGCTACACCAGCTCAATTGCCGTGGGCTAGATTTATCGCCATGGAAATGAGCGCTTCTACCATCGGTCTCCTTGTCATATCCTCCTGTGTCTTCTGGTCATCGCTCTACGGCCTCTTCTGTTACCTCTGCCCGCAGCGGTCCTACGAGTGGAACTGCCGAGCCGTGACCCTGATACACGCCGTCACCATCGTCGTTATGTCCTACATCTTTGGAATCTACTACAACCCGTGGCCTTTCACACACCCTGGTAATACATTGTTTGAACTCATTGGAACTCACGTGCAGACTAGTCCGAGCATTAAACAAGGACTCTACGAATTGCCTTTTTTTTACATCTGGACACGGCCGGGCGATAGTAGAGTCTGAGGATCATATTGTACATTATAACACCTCACCCACAGATTCTGTGTCTTGATTGGCCGAGAGCGAGTCACATGTTACTTTCTAATTTTGCTATCTTACTATGCGCATAGCAACCAAAGTACTATACCATTAGCAACCAAAGTACTATTTCCACGGCGCGGTATTTGTGTGCAAATGCATGCTGGTGTGCGCGTTGTGCGTAGCGCGTTTTATTCCAAAGAGAGCGCGCCGAAGACTTGGGTTCAAACATTTCGTGAAGGGGTAGTTTTTAAGAGAGAAATACATTTCCCACCAATTTTGTATTGAAATTGAAATTTATTTCAACTGTGTTCAGATTTAAATAATTCAAAATATTAAAATCAAGCAGAATCTGTGGGTGAAGTGATATAAAACAAATATTGAATGCTTTATCTCGTGGTGAAGTAAAACTAGCCTCCCTCGATGATCCATGGACCATTCTATTTTCCCTCGGCTTCGCCTCGGGAAAATAGAATGTCCATGGATCACCTTGGGAGGCTAGTTTTACTACACCACTCCAAGCATTCAATATTTGTACATCGCGTTTACCAATAATCTCTTTTTTACCATAAAACACTCGTACCCCCAATCAAAATCTTCAGATTTCACCCCAAAACAGTCCTCAAACTGCCTAATGCACGCACCCCTGTAGGCGTCAGTGTGACTTGAAAATACAAATGGTGGTGGTTAGGTTCACACACCTTTGGGAAGAAAAGAGAAATTTCACCTTCAATTCGGAAATTGATCTTCGTCGCATGCGCCGTGCTGAAGCCTGCCATCTGAAATTAAAAATAAATTGACTTGTGCATGGCTCCAGGCTACTGTTTCCCGGCCCCCTACAAATTTTGGAGTCAGAAGGATCAGGTCAGAATGGGAACAGGGAACTAGACTAGCTCCTGGCTAGCATCAGACGGACCAATCACAGGGTGCTTTGATTGGTCGCCGTGGAGACGCTCAATCGAGATGCCATATGATTGGCCCGTTGAGGCGACCAATAAAGGTGTCCAAGTGAAGCGCCCTGTGATTGGTCTGTCTGATACAAGCCAGGAGCTAGTCTGGTTCCCTATTCCCATTATCCTTCCGCCTCCAATATTTGTAGAGGGGCCGGGAAACAGTAGCCAGAAGCCATGCACAAGTCATTTTTTTAAAATTCAAGATGGCAGGCTCCAGCATGGCGCCTGCGACGAGGATCGATTTCCCCAATTCAAGGTGAAATTTCTCTTTTCTTCCCAAAGGTATGTGAACCTTACAGCATCACCATTTGTTCAATTCCCACTGAAGCCTACAGGGCCACATCAG
Organism: Patiria pectinifera; assembly: GCA_029964075.1. NCBI lineage: Eukaryota > Metazoa > Echinodermata > Asteroidea > Valvatida > Asterinidae > Patiria > Patiria pectinifera. Next base: position 12,017,533 of record CM057150.1, read on the forward strand.
ACAGTTTGAGGACAGTTTGGGGGGTGAAATCTGAAGATTTTGATTGGGGGTACGAGTGAAAATGGTCAAAAAAAGATTATTGGTAAATGCAAGGTACTAAGTGATCCTTGGACTCTACTATCGCCCGACCATGTCAAATGTTAAAAAATGCGATTTGTAGAGTCCTAGTTACTCGGTCTACTCGCAGACCAGGGTGGGGGGAAGGGGAAGGGGAGGGGGAGGGCAAGGTATCCCTAAAAATGTGAAGAAAAAAAAAATAATAATAATCAAACCAGACAACGAATGAAGATGACAAATTTTACAATACATGTTGTTGACACATTTGAGCATTAATTAACCCCAACTCCCCAGCATGATTTACTAGGAACCATACCCATCCTGGCAAATTCCAACACCATAAGGGAAACTGCACACACATATTTCTGACTTTGTTTCTGGAGGCGTGCCAACCCAATGTGAAAAACTGTCAGTTTAGGGATACTGTACCCATCCTGTACCCATCCTGTACCCATCCTGTACCCATCCTGTACCCATCCTGTACCCATCCTGTACCCATCCTGTACCCATCCAGACAGATTCCAACAATACATCCTGTTGGGGTTTGATGGGTTGAGTTCTGTTAGGGTTAAGTGGATGGGTTTTGAAGGCTTGAGGCAAAACTCCTGTGTGCATATGATACTTGTGGATGGAATGTATGTACCGAGTACATAAACATCGTGGTAAGTGACCTACAAATACAATGGTTTGCGATGTCTGCATTTCCTTCGCAAATCATTGTGAAACAGATCATCAATCACCAGCATGTTTTGATAATCTGGTGATCACTAGCAAATTTCAGGTCTCTGAGCGCCATTCCAAACACGAGTGTCAGTTAAAAAATGATCTCCTACGGAAATTGAGACAATGTTAAGATTGTTCAGACAATAACTCTTTGATGCCAATTCTGTATTAACTGCAATGCATACTCAGTCGTTTCTCTGTCATTTCTGGTTTGGTCAGGTGGCAAGTCCAGCATCCACGAGGTCTGCACCATGGTGGTTTGTGTGGGTTACTTCGTCTTTGATTTCGTCTGGTGCGTCTGGTTCCGAGACCAAGAATCCAGCGTCATGCTAGTACACCACCTCATAACGATCGTCGGCATCCTCGCCGCCCTCGCGTGGGAGCACTCCGGCACCGAGGTCGGCGCGACCATCTTTGGGGCGGAGCTAAGCAACCCCCTGCTACAGATGCGGTGGTTCATGCGCCAGGCAGGCTGGAAGGGGACCTTCCTGTACGAAGTCAACGATTTTCTGTTCCTACTGACTTTCACCGTTTGCCGGATCGGTTTGGGATCGTACTTCCTCTACTGTGAGCTGTTACATCCGCTGCCCGGGATGTTCTTCAAAGTTGGCGCGGTGGCGCTGTACCTAGTTAGCTGGGTCCTCATGGTCAATATCCTGTTGTTTACGTACCGCAAGTACACAAAGATGTACCACGGTTGGAGCGGCAAGACAGTGGATGGGCCACATGGTCAACCCCTCGTTGATAGGAATAGCACGGTGCATGCAAGGGAGGATGAACGCGTAAGAATGAGAAATGGTTACGCAGCAGTAGATGGGTAGCAATTGGCTAACTCGCTTTCTTATTGTAGTCGGGTCCGTCACAAGTCCATCTCAAGTCTGTCACAAGTACATCATCAGTCCGTTACAAGCGCATAACAAGACATATTGCAAGGACCCTACCCTTCCCAAATCCATCAAAATCCATTCCCCCATTTGGGGGATTTTGGTAGGCAAGCCATGAGAAGTCCATCAAAATCCAGCTATAGTAGTGGTGGTCGTGTGGTTGATTTCAGTGGATTTGGTCCTAAAGAATTTATGTGGAGCAGGGTCAGTGATGGAGTTGTAGGGTTAATGAGGTCACAAGTAACAAGTGATGAGCAATAACAAAGCAATTTGTCAAAGTTCATTTGAATAGCTTGTGACTTGACTTCGGACTGGATGACTTGTGATGGCCTAGTGATGGACTTGTGATGGCCTTGTGATGGCCTAGTGATGGCCTTGTGATGGCCTTGTGATGGCCTTGTGATGGACTTGTGATGGCCTTGTGATGGCCTTGTGATGGCCTAGTGATGGCCTTGTGATGGCCTTGTGATGGACTTGTGATGGCCTTGTGATGGCCTTGTGATGGACTTGTGATGGACTGGACTTCAACACTGTCTCTTACACGGACATGCATTGCACTATCTCGTGTGATTACTAGTTCATAACGAAGCATTCAGAGTTGTAGGTTTAATGTCCTCATAAGTCAGTTACTAGTCGTTCAGTCTCGAGTCAAATCACAAGTTGATCACAAGTCATTCAATCTAAAGTCAAGTCACAAGTAGGGCTGTGCATCGGAACCGGGCACCCGACCGTTGATGTCAGGAACCGGTGCCAGATTACGGGATCGGGTACCCGTAACCAACTTTACAAGTTACTCAGTAAAGTCACGGATAATGAAATAGAAAGGCTTTAAATGTCATTTTCAAAATGTAAGCCAAGCTACATGGGTAAACCAAAACATACTTCAAGTTTATGCCGCTTGCAAAAGTTGCAGTTTACTCCGTAAAGCTTTGCTCTGTAACACACACTTGTATCGTGCTGTATCCATCCATCGATGTTGTAGATTTATCATGCAAACCGTTATGAACATCTGAACAGCAACTTTCGAAGATTTGAAACTTGGGTTGGGTACCCATGTCTTAAATACACACCCCTAGTCATAAGTTACTGTAACTAAGAAACAGAGGTAAAAAAACACTTTTTGTCTTTGTTAATCCTCAAGTCATGTGACCAGATTTGTTGTGCATTTGCAGTTTGACTTGTGACCAAACTTGTGACTGTTGACTTACATGTAAGTTAAACTCTCAAAAGCTCTTTCTTTGAAATGTCTTCTTTTGAGTTTATCGTGATACACAACGCAAACTGAATAAAATCATCATCCATGACTCAAATACATCCTCTGAAATTATGTAATCCCAAGTATCTGAGTTGGCTTTACACGTGAGCTGGAAATCACATGAATTATTATGTAAGGCATGTTGAAACGTGATGGTTAAAATGAAGAAGATAGTTTAAGGAATGTAAATATTTAAATTACAGTGTACATGTAGCTCATGTATATTCATGAGATAGGCTAGTAGCTTTTTCCACATACAGTACACGTGTACATGTCAGACATGTCAGTACAGTACTATCCCGTGCTACAAAGTTTGAAAAACTGGGCAGGTTTTCATGAGGGGTTGAAGGTTTTAAGGACAAACACCTTGTTGGGAATTTCTGAAGAGTGTTGGATTACCTAGGATTTGTGATCTTACATGCATATAAAAAAAAGATGAAGCATGATGTTGAACATGTACATACCACCGGTTTCCCTCCCCGACTCTTTTCAAGGACAAAGTTTGCAAGGACAAGTTATGTTATAGTGATCACTTACATGTAAAGTGATTACTTTTTATTTGACAAAAATGGTTTTGCACAGTCGGGTATTTTTTTTTCAATTTTGGTGCACTGCCTTTTTTAACAGTTGGCATTTATAAATGAAACCAAAATCAAGTTAGTGTTGTGTTTTTGATGTTATGCATTTGATTATCACAGATTTTATGGTTTTGTGTGTTGTTGCAACTTTTTAGAATTTTTTTTTTTTATAATGTTGGTGCACTCCATTTTATAAGTGGGCATTGTTTTAAAGTCTTTATGTACAAATGTATGTAATAGGGCTGTGCATCAGAGCCGGGTGACCGAGTACACGATCGCTGATGTCAGGAATCAGTTTAAGGTTATGGGATCGGGTACCCGTTACCGACTTGACAAATTACTTCTCAGACAATGAAAAAGTAAGGTTTTGAATGTCATTTGTGGGGAATTTTCAAACTGAAACCAAGCAGTGGGGAATAACAAAACAGGTTTCACTTTTTATGACGTTCGCAGATGTTGCAGTTTACACGGTAAAGCTATAAAGCTCACTGTACACACTTGTATCTTGCTGCAATGACGCACCGATGTGGTGGTATTTATCGGGGGGACCTTTATGAACAATCTGAAAGGCAACTACCAATATTTGAATTTTGGGTTTGGGGTTTCTGTAACTGATACCCATGTTTTTTTTTGTTCCAATCGGGTACCCGGTTCCCAAACTAGCCTTAAATGCACACCCCTACTTTATAATTATGTAATGTTAGTGTGTTCATTTCTAAGTAACTTCATTTAATTTTAATTAAATGAAGTTTGAAATAGACACATCAACATGACATACTCGACAGTGAACAGTAGATATAATTCACATAGTTATTCACTGTGTTCTGTGAATCACTGGTGCACCCAAAGGGGGGGGGGGCTTAATTGTCCCACGATCTGACCTTGGTGGTATGTATATGGCCTATTTTCGAGTAGTATAATAGGGGTGTAAGTGGTGCCACCAACATCAAAATAGTCAACCCCCCCCCAAACAAATCCCAAATTGTTTGGAAAAAAAATGTGAGCCCCCCTCCCCCAAAAAAGCCAAATCATGGGTGCGCCACTGCTGTGAATGTTCATGAAAAAAATGTTACCACTTGCAACAAGTCTCAGGATTTTCTTTTAATAGTTTAAGCAGTTTTGTATGTATGTACATGTAGATAATGATACAGTACTTGATATTTTGTGTGCATGCTGTGCCTGTCCACATGTACAATGCACATGTACATGTGTTTCCTTTTTTCTTTCAAGCATCAGTAAGCACGTGTTGAAAATGTGCAGTTTTTAGTACAACACCCCGTTCCTTGGAAATAATGGCCTGGTACTTGATAATTTTAGGACAGTTGGCAAATGTGTTATAAAGAGCCCATGCAATAGGTTTTAATTAAAACTTTCAATTGACACTTTTGTGTCCAACTTCACTTCCAGTCATTAAAATAATGTCAAGGAGAAAGGATGATGACCCTGTAGGTTTGCTCTAAGAATGGGACCTCACAAACTGTTTAGTGCAATTTCAGTGACATTTTTGTTTTCATGCTAACGCAAATTTCCATATTCACTACAAAAAAACAGTGACGTCATCTTAGGAAGATTATAATAGGGGTGTCTCAGTATTTCAATACAGTTCAGAGGAATGGGAAAGTACGTTTTAGTGTAAAATTCTCTGCACTGGTCCTTCAACAAGGCAGAAAGAACATTGTATGTAAATTAGCATGCCGTGGTCCGGTGACCCTGCCTGTTTACATCAAAACCACTTTTAAAGGGCATATTAAAGGGTTTGTTCCTACACTGTGAATGCAACTCAAAAAGAATAGACTTCTTGCACAGAGCGCCCTCACTGGGGGCAGGTCTGCATTTGTGTGTGAGACGTATGAGTAGACGCTATCTTTCTTTCATTAACAAATCTGTCCCCATCGAGGGCGCTCTATGCAAGGGGTCTATCGAGGCCCTGCCAGATGTGTGTCCGTCCTTGGCTCTCATGAGTCAGTCAAACTGTGTCGTTCTTCGGCTAATCCGATTGGTTCCTCACTCAAACTTGTGTCCAATCATGTCCCTGTACTCTTGTGGGAATCAGGGTGACCGTTTGACAGATTTTTTTGTTAAAAATTGAGTTTGACAGAAAATTTGACGGAGTGGATTTTTTGGGCAGATTTCTGGCAGAATTCTTCAAACATGGATATTTGACAGAAAAACATAGCAAATTTGAAGAATAATGGTACATTTGTTTGAAAAAGCTTCAATCTTCTCAAACAAACCCTCGCATAATGGGACAGGTTGGCTGGTCTAGGTGCTGAGGTTCACTGGGAACCGGACTTTGTCGTGACACAACCGCGTTTAGCCTGAAATTTACGCAATTTCATAACATCTTTACCTTACTATAGATTGTTTATAAAGTAATTGGAACCTTAATGAAGGCAATACTACAACATCTACATGTGATTTTAAGTGTTTGTAGTGTATTTGCAGTACTTCTGGGGAATTTGGCAGATTTTTGATGAATCTGACAGATTTTTGAATTGCATTTAGCAGAATTTGGCCATGACCTTACGGTCACCATGGCGGGAATGAAAATGGAAATATAAAATTCATGCAGTGTTGTAGCGAAGTCCATCACAGTTCCAGTCGCAAGTAAATCATGTGCCTTCATACGTCTACTAGTCACATAACAGATGATGAACATTGACAAAAAATATACCTTTGTCACAAACCATTTTGAATAGCTTGTGACTTAACTTCGGACTGGGTGACTTGTGATGGACGTTTTAGACGGGCGCGTAGCCAGGGTTTTGGTTTGCCTGCTGCAAAATAGAATTTTCGTCCAATTTAAGGGGAATGTACAACATTTGCTTTTGCTGCAATTTTCAGAAATAAATGGATATGAGGATTAGTATGTTATAGCAAATATTTGTCAAACTGACTTGTTTCACGTTTTGGGCTTGTAGATGCTGGAAAAACCAAGAAAACCAATCATGTTCTTGTAGTCTGGTTCCCTGACCACACTTAAGATGAAACAGAGCCATTTATAGACTTTGGGGAATTGTAAGGTCAGAGAATCAGTCTTGCATGCTTGTACCCCTTCACAGGTGTGTTATCAATTGCAAAGAAAATGCGGAATCACTAAATATGAAAAATTAGGAGCTTTTTTTGAAAAAAACCCTGTTTTCTCCAACACTGGTCGGCCGACCAGCGTTGGAAAAATACAAGTTTTCTTAAAAATGTCAGCACACCAGGAGCCACGATTTTACAGGATGCTTTAGACTGTCATTTACTACCAGTCAAGTGAGGTGTTTCATGATATTTTGATCATTTCGTTTTTTGATGTTTGCAAATGTTGTATCTTCCCTTTAACCCGTTTTCAGCTTTCTGACTTTGCTTCTATCAGCTTCCCGATTTTGCTTGTAAAATGTCCATCCCGTTGCAACATGCCACTCTGCCACACGCCCCCCCCCCCCACCATCTACGCCAGTACTGCTTTATGAGGACCTCATGTACAATGTACTACATCACTGAATTTATGTGATCTTTAAATATTGAATGAACAGTACTGCTATCTTTATACGCGTATGTATGTTTGTAGCGTGACATAAATGGTCTGAAATGTTTAAGAGTTTTTGCATATTGAAGGTTGTATCGGTATCAGTTTGTGGTTCCTAGTGATAATCTCTACATGTATATGAAACCAAAACGATGCCGATATTTAAAGGTAGAGTACATCATTTTGTCGTTTGTGCATTTATTTCGTTTGAAGCAACAAAAGTGTTCAAAATCTAAAGAAGGGTGCTTCTCAACTAACTTAATGAAGTTTTAGATCAGTGAATGCTGTATATTCCGAGAAAACAATGTTCAAGGATCTCGATTTCAAATCAAAAGTTGCCGAGTCAGGTTTTGAATTGCGCCCGAAATCGACGTCCGGGACACGTTCTCATTCAGCCAATTGCACTGCTACGCGATGTCACGCTTCGCCGAATTAAAACGAACTAAATGTATACAAACGGACATTTCCAAAACTTTGCAAACTTCTTTTATTGTTTTCTTCCAAATGACAGCATGCCAGAAACAATTGTTTCACAGTGAGTTTACCATCTGTAATCAAAGTATGCCTTAAGTTATTACAAGAATTTCGTCAGTTACTTTTTTGGGATAGCTGCAAGTGATGTACTCTACCTTTAATTAATGCATGTATTGCAGGAAATAACTTTGGCTTTACACGGAAGAATTCGAAGTGGCCGTTATTGTACAGCCAACTTGGTTCGGAAGCGAGAGTGGTTGTGAAACCGGCCAGATGTAGTTTGCTTGCCGTACTGCCGTTTTTCTTTCGGCTAAGTTCTAACTAGTTTCATCAAGTTATGGAGAGCTTTTCCTCACGGATTCGTGATATTCACAATTGCCATGCAGTGTGTCTTGTAATAACTAGAGCTGCGTTCGGATTATTTGGCTATGACCATCAATATTAGACAAGCATTAGGCCCAAAAAAATAAGTCTCCGGTTTCTGGTATGGAGCTTGTCCAAAAAGTGGTGCGGCGACGCGGCTGTTTTTTTTTTACCTGACTTTTTTGCTTCAAATGTCGGCTGATGACTGCAAATGGTGCCCGACTAAACTTAGTGCAAATATATGGGAGTCCAGAGAGGCCACATAAAGCTTATTCTCGATCATAACCCCATCTAAAAACACGTTAAAATTGTACAGTAGCAGGATTCCAGTCAAACCAGTGAGTTTGGCGGTTTTGAGACATCATCTTTCATTGAAAAACACACTTTTTCATTTTGCCGACGCGCATGGCTACGGCGACGCGCGCGCATACCAGAAACCGGAGACTTTTTTTTTTGCCTTATGGAAGCGGATATGAAGTAACTTCCCATATGGACACGTGTGTTACTGTCGACTTCGGCCCTGGGGCCAATTTCACGGCGAAAACTGCTCAGCACAAAGATGTGCTTACCACAAAACAAGTCTGGCTTCTAAAAGCAGTTTACCAGCCAAAACTCCATGTGATGTTGCTCTTGATTACACTGTATACAGCATTAAGCTGTTGTTTGCAATAGCATAAAAATCACGTGGAGTTTTGGCTGGTAAACTGCTTTTATAAGCCACATTTTTTGTTTGTGCCAAGCACTATGGCATGCACAGTACTATACGAATAGTAAATGTTTTTTGAGTGCAATGGTAAGAATAATTTCATGGGGTGACAGATGGAATGTTCCGTTCCACGAGGCGAAGCAGTGGAATGGAACGTTGCATCTGCATCTGGACATTATTCTTTCCATTGCACGAATGTGAAACATTCATTATTTGTTTTATACAACACCTGAATAAATCCTCGTCATCTGATTGGTCAGAGCCGCCAATAGTGTGACCGTGCAATGGATCTTTTATTTTTGAGGTGTGGCGCGCCGGGCCATGATCAACTGTTCAACTACTGAGAAATCAGATGACTTTGTGGCCTTAAATTGTTTTTCTTCTTTGCCGAACATATACGTGTATTGTGATGTCTCTAGAATTGTAGTCGAGTCAAAATAAGGTTACAAGTAATATGGAGGACATGTGAATGTCTTTCTCTCAGTTGAATATAAGAAGTGGAAGTCTTGTAGTTTACTAGTAATTTTCTAAATGATTATATCGATCAATTTGACAAACTGAAAAAAATGAAAAGTTTGAAATTTTGACATTTATACAACTGCTTAAAGTATAATAAAATATAAAATGTTTTGTGATTGTTTTGTATTATATAAAATAATTTTCTTCTTGTGACAAAGTCATTTTTTCTAATGGGGTCTTTATTTTATTTTTGTTTTTTTTTATAAGGTTTGATTGATTTTTGAATAAAAAAAACTTCATTTTTGATTGCAAGCCCTGTTGTTCCCGAAGTTCCTTTTCTTTTTGAAAATGATTTCATCCGGCGGATTTTAGATGGTTTCATCTGATCTTGTTTTTATGTAAGATACATTGTCCTTACCCTTTTCGAGCTTCACCGCGAAAAAAATGTATTTATGTTTTTTTTCAATTGCCCCTATTTTTGCAATTCAAATGATATTCACTTTGAATGAAATGTCGGACAAAAAAAAAGAATCTGCCCACGTTAAGGAATAGAATTTCGAATTGTTTTTGTACCCACAGTTTTCGTAGGGCAGATTAGACAGGTTCGTGTGCGCGATCAAATTTGACCAAAAAAAAACAACATTTCTTCAGAGGGTACGGCAGACGCACAAAAAAAAAGAAAAAAAAAGTATTTTTGTTAAAAGGTGAAGCACACAAGTTGAACAATTCGATATGGGAAACATATGATCGATGCATAATTCAGACATAAAAATGTGAAGTTTGTATCATGGTAGTTTGCGCAATCATCCAACATCAAATTTGTCTTGTAGTTTATTTTGTAAATGTGATGAGAAATATATCGCTAGGGTCAGGCACTCGACCACCAGTAAGATTATATCGGGCAAAGTGCACGATGAGTCATGTTTTCTGATTAACGATGTCTATTTGAACGGTGCAGTGGTCACGAAATGTCAGCACTTTGACCTTGAAACACACATAGAAAATCTGATATTAAAAGATACGGAAGTGTGACAGTCGAAGTACAATCAACCTTTAGAACAGCGCCATCTTGTCTTGGATTCAACACTCTATGTGGTTTTCGAAAACACGGCCTCGTCTGCGACTGTGGTTTCACTTTGTTTGAGGCCCCGATTTTCGGGCCTCCGGCTTGATGTATATCACCATGTCAATGCACCAGGAGCATATTATAATATATTATATCATGAAGCAATATTATATCAAATATTCAAATATATCAAATATTATATCATGAAGCAATAGTTTAGTGTATTCCCATCTGGTTTCCCTCCTAAAGGATGATGGATAAGCCAATGCCAGCGATTAGAAAAGCCGCGGTTTGGAAACCGCCTAATTGCTTTGTACACTGTCATGCCGGAGACATTCTGACCGGTGACATCATGTACTTGCATGGTTTGAAAACATATTTTTTGTGCGTATGATTTCTGTGTGAGCAATTAGCATCAAGCATGGTACTGCCCTTCGTATGACTTATATGGGCAAGTTGAAACCGAGTATGTCATTGATACGGCCCCCTCCCCCAAAGAAAAAGAACATACATTGTGTATACACCCAAATTTTTAAAACAAAAAATTCAGTGAAACAAAATAAAAAGTGACACACAAAATCATAAGGATTATGACTCCCGTTATTCTGACCCTATCCAACACGGTACCGTGGAAATCAATAAGATCCGAGAAAACACGGAACAAAAGCTTTTCATCGGACAATCATTATACAGCCGTGAAAATACAATCAATGTGCCCCTTTGACCCGCATTGTTCACTGCAGAAGGCCGGATCAATGTACATGTACGTACATGTACATGTATACATGTGCATTGTACGTCCGTATGGTTGACGCCGTGTGTACGATGATGTCCGCAGCTGCTGATGACGCGCAGTATCCTATACATGGAGAGTATTGAAAATCAGGTGATTATAATATTTCAACATCGCAGTTGCATGATCCATTAATTCCTCCATGCACGATCGTACTGGGCATCTCTGATTTGAAATCAACAGGTTTATGCAGATAGATTCATTCGTGCGGCACTGATCTCATCATCTTTGCCGGCCATTAAAATAATATTGTCGGCCCATCGTCTGCATCATGAGAAACGTCGCTCCGGCCTATGTTCATTCCATCGAATTGATGACTTCGTGCACAAGAGTCGACGTACGTATATAGCCAGGTAAGCGATTTGGTGCACCGTGCTATTGAGATGCATTATTAACTGCATCTGTAATTGGATGCATTTTCAAATCTCTAAAATACAATTTCCATCATTATGCTCGGCATCATCATCTTAATTCATGACAATTTCTTTTTACCATTTCATTTACAGTAATATAATCTGGCTTCATCATCCATGTAGGCATATAGGCTATACAGGTAAATATATGAGATATGATAGAGCTTCCAAAACAACTGGCATGCAATGTTGAATTTTAATTATGTACGGCTTTTGATTCGTATTAGATCCCGTATGTGTGTTGTTCCGGGCATCCAATAAAATTTCGCATTAATTAAAATGCCTACAGCGCTGTCTGTGTATTGCAAGGCACTGCCCAGCTGTTGCAATCACGGACCATTTATGGTCCGTGTTGCAATGCACGAAACATATATCTCTCGGCTGTGAAAGAAGATCGGTTCCGATAGTACATGCGAAGAAACTAGCACTGACGAACGTAAAATCAACACAGGATTTCATAGCGGCAACCCCTGTACCTTTGAGGTCAAACTTTGTATTATAAATAGGCCTATATGCATCCTTTTTTAAAGCAATAAGCCTGTACAGTTACTGACAGTGTTATCGAAAACTACATAATATATGTTTCGAATCGACTCTCGTTTATAGTTTTTGTCAATTTACTGGATTTGACGTGAGCATAATACACAATTCAATGCACACGTGAGCAGTGTATAGGCGTACTGTCATAAATAATCCTGGAAATAAATCTGCAACAAATCGTGCAAAACTTCAAGTACAAATTTAATTGATGGCTTCGGTCCTACGTGACGCAAGTTAAATGATGGCATGTTGTATATACATGTACATGTACATCAACTGACGCACTTGAGCACAGTAAAAATAAATTATGAACTATTGCAGCATCGGACACACGTACACGGGCTATGAAAAAAAATGATACTCATCGTAATAATGATCATGGGTATGGTTTATCCATGTTTACAGTTTTGTCAAAGATAGACAACGGATAAAGAACAGATTATGCATATGGAAGCCCAGATGATAACAACATTAACTCAATTCGTTGATAAGTACTGATCAATTGCAGTTGAGTTTTTGGATCCTTTTTATATATATATATATTTTTTTTATCTTATTGGGTAGCTCATTTTAAAGAATGAAATACTGCAAATCTTAAAACATGTATTCAACACAAAATTAATATACTTTATTCCTTGTCATGGTTGACCGACTATCATGAAGGACATGTGATTACGGCACGGTAAAAAGACCTGTAAAAACGCTGTACCAGCAAAATTAAAACAAACCAGACAGCATGTCAAATTATATTTTAATGCCCTTTTGTCTACCGATGTCTGTAGAGAAGCACCAACACAAACCAACCAAACAACAGCCATAATTGTGTTCGGGTTAATGATTTATTGTCATACAAAAAGGCGTGGTGGCGCTGACCGTGCATGTATCTCCCACATAGTCCTCAAAAACATAATAACCAACTGAACACGGTATCTGTTAAACTGTTCTGATATGTTTCTTCTCAGCAAATGAAGTGTAAGATTTGATTTATACTGAAAAATTAGAATTGAGTTTTGAAAGGACTTACTTGCAATGACTTGAGTCATCAAAAACATAACAAGCAACTGAACAATATCAAAGTGTTCTGGTAGGTTTCGTTTCAGCAAATTAGGGCCTACATGTTTGTTTTGATTAATACAGATAAATAAAGAGTTCCAAAGAAGCACTTATTTGAAATCACCCAAAGATGTGAAATCACCCAAAGATGTGAAATCACCCAAAGATGTGAAATCACCCAAAGATGCGAAATCACTCAAAGATGAACCAAGTTCGGTCGGGGACGTACCACTGGTCGACTGTAGTTGATTCATGACGTAACTTACGCCTGCGCACTAATAACAACGTGTGCACTTATATACCTTATGCGTATAATAGGCCTTTACATGTATAGCAGGCATCTTAGACGGCACTTTTTTTTTCTTTGCTGGGATATGCTTAGGCCCTATGAGTGAATTTGTGCATTCATTGTTACCGAGTTAAAATAATAGAAAACGCCCTCTAGTGGTGGCTGCTACGTATATAGCAACATGCGAATTTCTCCACTGAGTCTCAATGATGGCCAGTTATCACAATTTGTCTCTCCCTGCACGCTAATGGGCACAACCGATACGCGGCCGACATTGGCATAGGCTGGTACCAAATTGCCGACATGACAAGGTGAACTGTAGTCCATTGGTAGCATAGCGTCGCGGTTTGAGAGAAGATAGTTGAACTTTTCATGAACTCCGCGCATATATTATAGGTTCCCGCCCAAAATATGGAGAGGTCAGAACGACACGTGTCGGTACCGGGAACCACGTACTAAATTACTGTGCTGAAGAAGTGTAATTATTTCCTACCAAGTAGGCTTATGTGGTACAAATTATTTGAACTTAAATTATTTTCTTTGAGTCACAGTCGCCATGGAGCTAACCACGGGACCCATCCTGCTTCTCACGGTCACCGCCTTCGTGTGCTGGAGCGCCCTCTACGGCCTGTTCTGCTGGCTCCAGCCCCACCGATCTTATGAATGGAACTGTCGGGTTGTGGTCTTGATCCACGCAGTGACTGTGCTTAGCATGTCGTCGACCTTTGGGTTTCTATACAATCCTTGGCCGTTCACGCATCCAGGTTGGTGCACATATAATCGTCAGTGAATTTAACTCACAATACAGAATCGCTGCCGTTGGCGGCGTTAATCCTGCTCGACGCACAGTGCATTATGGAAACGTGTGACATCATTATTGGCAAAATTTGACAAATTTTTAAACTTCGTTTCCAACTATGCGAAATAAGCGACACGGGAAATTTGTTTTTTTGGTTGCGCAAAATTTGAGCTTTTTTGTTTTATTAGCATACAAAAGTTCACATTTTCAAGTTCATAACATTGTGGACAAATTCCAAAACTGTCACGTGGTTACTGTTTAAATGACATCATGGCAACATCGCCCTCAAGTGTCAAAATATTATTACTGATAATAAGAGTAGGCCCTACAATTGAAAATTTGGAAGAGAAAAAACACGAATTCAAAAACGGTGTGACCGTTTCCATATTATTTATAGTTTAATTCCTAATAATGGGGCCTGTGTACCTTAGGCCTAAGGCTAAACTCATCCCATTCTGGGACCCATTTTTGGTTTTTGTCCATCTGGTTTTTCAGGTAATAAATCCAACATTTACGAGATAACGACCATGATAGTGTGCCTTGGATACTTCCTCTTCGACTTCTGCTGGTGCGTCTGGTTCTACGACGACGAAACCAAGATCATGATAGTCCATCACCTCGTCTCCATCATTGGTATCGCCGCCTCGTTGGCAACCGGCCTCTCGGGAACCGAAATCGGAACCTGCATCTTCCTGGCGGAACTCACGAACCCTATGCTCCAGTTCCGCTGGTTCATGCGCAGTTCTGGCATCAAGGAAGGGTGGGTGTACGAGCTGAACGATTTGATGTTCATGCTGATGTTCGCCCTCTGTCGGTGTGTGATCGCCAGCTTTTTCCTCTACAGACATATCACGCATCCGTGCCCGAAACCTTTCTTCAAGGTGGGCGGGGTGGCCCTCTACCTTGTTGGGATAGTTATGTTTGGACACATAGTGGTGTTTGGTTATCACAAGTACACGAAGTTGTACCGGAGATGGAAGTCAAGGGACAAGACGATAGAAAACAATAAGGCAAAGTGAGCCTGAGACTTTCAATTAAGCAGAAATAAAATCTGCGTACCTGGGCCCAATTTCTAGATGGGCCCAATTTTTAGTGGATTCAACCCAACACCACCTGTGATCTCGGCCATCGAATGAGAAAAAAAAATGAAACTCGGTACATGCATAGAGCAACTCATCAAAAACATGCCCAAGAAATGTCATGACTATAAGTCAAAGGGTTTTGGAATTTGGGCTAATTAATTATTCATATGTACGAATGGTAATTCTGCTCTGTGTACACGATGTGTATGGCAAAATTCAGTTTTCACGGCGCGTAGCGCGCCGAAGCCCAAATGGCAGGACCATTTTTTTTCTCATCTTAGTTCTGCATGTAGCACTTTCAAAATGTAGGATATGAAAGCCCAATTAATAAGCTTTCTTTTAGTACAAGAATCATTCACATCACTCCTGTACTTTTCAAGTTTCTGAATTTTAAACACAACCACCGTTTTAAAGATCTGTCCACGGATCACAAAAAAAGGTGTGCGTTCTTTCAGCAAAACAAAACCATTGAATTGTTTTTTTGTTTCGCGGAAACAACGCTTACCTTTTTTCCCCAGTGCTTAGCGTCTGGTTTGAACTTTCAAGTCTATCATACGACCCATCAGAAATACAAATTAATTGGTTTATTTTCAAAACGCCGCATATCCATTTTCAACAAAGAAAAAAATGCACGTTTATCAAACTTTAAAGGATAAAAAAGATGTGATAGTTGTTTCTAAATTTTATTTTTGGCTTTATTGTCTTCTTGGATTGTGCTTAAAACTCGTCGAACTGACTGTGGCCCTTTTGGGCAGCCATGACGGAGTGGGATTCAAAATGTATCAAAGTGGTGCTGATCGCGTGTCGGAAATAGACTCTTCTTAAAAGACAATTTTTTGTATCTCTGAAGTTCTGTACACCAAGTTAAACGTATTTTCGCGATAATTAGCCAGGACGCACGCTTGCTTACTTTTTTTGTTTAACATTCAGCACGCTGTAATTTCACCGTGTATACAGGAGTAATCGCTACACTGGGTATGTACGTAAGCTGTTCCATTTTATGGTATTATAAACATGAGCAATCTGAGTTGTCGAACTCCGAAAGTTCTTGGTTTTATTATCTCAATATGTTTGTAGGCTGTGCTAAGATGTAGTTTAACTGTCTTCCACACTTGCGTATAAACGAGTCTCGAATCATTACATTTTGAGGGTTTGCATAAATAGCCTTTTTGATACATGACGGACACTGAGGGCGCTATAAGAGTGGTTTACAAAAGAGTTTACTCGCCCCAAATAGCTACGCCCTCTTTTTGTGCACCATATCTGACAGAGGCAAAATAAGTTTGACACCACACGATGTGAAAGCAATTGTGTTTTTTTTTTAGCGTTTGTGTGGTACTGACAACGTACGAGAGAACCGTTACGAAGTCAACGATCAGTGAAGTATATTGCTGTAACACTTTACACAGGCGCCCAGCGTTTCCAACGACAGTTAACAGTATCTAGATGATTACATATAATGCACATGAAGGGCTAACGGCAATGATTTTTTTAAATAAAATTTTGATACGCACTCTACTTAATTTGGGCTGAAAAGGGTTCTTTCGTCTCATTTTTTGTTTAAATACCAATTTAATTCACCAGTCGGCCTGAAATTTCATTTCTACTATGCCAGCCACGAAATGTTTGTATTTCCAAAGCACACGTATATCTACGCAGTATTGACGTTCATGGCGCTATACATCTTTGTTACCACGCTTATTTGGCCAATGAAGCATTCCAAAGACAATCTTAGCTCCCTGGGAAATCTAAAGCCCGATGCTGCCAGTTCGGCACAAAGCAGCTAAAACCAATCACATTTACCATCTCTGCCCTCACAGGTACCCATTTTGCTCCTGGGTGGGGAGAAGCAATATGAGTGACAAAGTGCCTTGCCCAAGGGCACACGCACCATGACCCCACTGCAGGCTGGACTCCAAACCACAACCTGCCGAATGACTTGCAGAAAAATGCCCTAGACCGCGATGTCAAGGCACTTCGCAGACAAAGTTCAAGAGATAACGAATCATTTGTTTGTCAGGTAGCTTTTTGACAAGTTAATCTGATGGATTAATTGATAGTCAAGTAAATCGCAGAATTTTGGATACAATACAATTAGAATCATTCACCGACGATTGCATTATGTGACAACTTTGCACGTACTACTGGTGCTTGGAGAACGAATAAACACAGGAGAGGACAGGAATTCATGAAGGTGAGATTACTGATAATTAAATACATGTAGGCCTAGAGGGTTCTTGAGAAACCAGTTCTGTTTCTTCCGTTTCTGTCATTGTCCCCATTTCCTTTATTCATCTTTCCTCCCAAAATGTATTCGTCAACCTCCAAGAAATTGAACAGAAAATAAAAGATGACGAATTAAGCTTAACCTGATGTGTGTCTCAAACACCTTTGAGAGTTTTGAGTATTATCCATTGTTTTTGGAAGTGGGCGTATTTCTTACTGAGGTCTGTATGTATTTGCTGGTCTCAGTGAAACCGGTTGTTGCCTCCATGATGATGCAGTTATTACTGATGGCGCTCTTTTTCATAAAGGCAGTTTTATGGCGAGGGGAAAATTCGGGGTCCTTTTGCGGGAGAGGGGTGGGGGAGGCGCCAGGTGGGCACATGGGAATTAGTAAGGGTTGTCCCAAGCCACCCCGCCCCTCCTGGCTACGCCACTGCGGTTCGAAGTTCAAACATCATTACCCTTTTAGAGCTTGAGGATATTCCATTTTTTCAGTCAGCTTTTGATAACTCCAATCGTAACGATTTCGTTTTTATACCAAGGCCACCGATCTACAATGGACATCAGTCAAACTGCAATCCTGCTGTTGTCAGTGACGTCATTCATCTCATGGAGCGCCCTCTACGGCATCCTTTGCCTGACGTTTACTCACAAGTCCTTCGAGTGGAGTTACCGGGTTGTGGTGACGGTCCACTGTCTGGCTATGCTCGTTATGAGCGCGGCTTGCGAACTGTTCAACGAAACCTGGCGATTTAGCATTCCAGGTAATCACTATAACAAAACGGTTCGCAGTTCGGTTGCATTACCAAACGATCACACGATGTCTCTTTTAAGACATGTAGGATCATTTACCTATTTACCGATTGTGTGATGACAAAAACTTGGTATCAAAATAACCTGTGAAATGATTCCACCTGAAATTGATATCGTTTGGAAGAATCATGGTTATGGGAGTGCAACGGTGAGAAACATTTCACGAGTATGACAGGGATGATGTTCCATTCAGCAAAGAGGCAAACTCGAATGGAATTGAAAATGCATTGCATGTCACCGAATGAAATTATTCTTTCCATTGCACGAATGTGAAATATTAACTATTTGGTTTATGCAACATCTGAATAAATCCTCGTTATCTGCTTGGTCAGAGCCACCAACGGTGTGGTGTGACCTTGCAATAGAGCGTTTATTTTTGCGGTACACCTGGGCCGCGCCGCGGGTAATCTGAGTATCACCCGTTATCCACGGAGCCAAATCCTGTATAACGTCTGACATCTCCTAACATGCAAATTTATGCAAGCCGCGCGCCAGCCAATCGAAGCCGATTTTACTAAATCGTGACGTCATTTCATTCCCAAATCAGGACTAAATGGTTTGATTGGTCAATTCGAATGCAGTGCTTGGTAATACCACAGCAACCGGCCACATTTTGCGTAACATGATGAAGAGGCAAACTCGAATGGAATTGAAAATGCATTGCATGTCACCGAATGAAATTATTCTTTCCATTGCACGAATGTGAAATATTCACTATTTGGTTTATGCAACATCTGAATAAATCCTCGTTATCTGCTTGGTCAGAGCCGACAAAGCCTTTTCGGAGTTCCAACTGCGCGCATTCGTAACCTGTGACAACGAACATTGTTTGTCTCAAATGCCCTTTGACAGTACCCGCAATGCACAAATAGCCTTTTTGTAAAGTCAGTGGCGCGATAATGTCAAAGGCAATTTGAGACAAATAATGCGCGTTGTCACAGGTTATGAATGCGCAGTTGGAACTCCGAAAAGGCATATAGAGCGTTTATTTTTGCGGTGCACCCGGGCCGCGCCGCGGGTAATCTGAGTATCACCCGTTATCCACGGAGCCAAATCCTGTATAACGTCTGACATCTCCTGACATGCAAATTTATGCAAGCTTCGCGCCAGCCAATCGGAGTCGACTTTTACTAAATCGTGACGTCATTTCATTCACAAATCAGGACTAAACGGTTTGATTGGTCAATTCGAATGCAGCGCTTTGTAATACCACAACAACCGGCCACATTTTTTGCGTAACATGATACAGAGCCGGTTTCGCGATTTTTTTTTTAAATCCATTGTCTATGTGACGCGCATTGGGTAAATGACCGAAGACCCGATAAAGAAAGCGCCTGCTGATTGGTCATACTCTAGGAGGTCAAGAGGCGGGGTCTTGCCTAATTAATTATCAAACAATTATGTTCACGCAAAATAGACCAAATCATTCGCCGTGGTCTATTACATGAACTAATGGCCAGCTGGCGGGGGGGGGGGGGGGGTTAAGAGATAATTAATACCCTTTAATAATGCCCACAAGTGCACTTAATGGGGTGCCTTTTCTGAAGAGAGGCATGCACACAATGCATTTTGGACAGCTTGTTTGCCTTCCCAAATTTCTCAGAATGCAAAGGGGGACATGTGCCCCCCCCCCCCCCCAATTTTAAAGTCAACTATAGTGCGACAAAAAAGTTCCTATATAATGTAATTTCAGCAGGACATACATTTTTAAGTACAACCTATGAACTCGAGAAGAGCCATATATTGGTCCTGGTGATGGCAAGTCTTTATTGGTGGTGAGAGTGATATTATTAATCACACACACACTTCTCGCCAAATAGTGGCCGAACGATTTTCCATTTATTTCTTTTCCACAGGACAGCCGTCTACGAACGACGAGATTTTCACGTTGGCAATATGCCAAGGTTATTTCATCTTTGACCTCATCCACAGTATATACCAAGGCAAGGCCAAGGTGATGTGGGCCCACCATGCAATCGCAGCCGTGGGAGCCCGCGTGACATTGACGTCCGGCATTTGTGGCGCCGAGGTCACCTTATGTCTGTTCCTGGCCGAACTGACCAACCCAATGCTGATGGCGCACTGGTTCCTACGCGATGCCGGCATGGCAGATCACATCCTCTACGAGGTGAATCAGCTCTTGTTCTTGGTGTCGTACATTGTAATACGCATGGGGCTTGGGTCGTATCTACTGTACCTCTATATCATGAACCCTCTGTCCTATGTGCTCCTCAAGATCGGTGGGATAATAATGTGGCTAGTTAACGTAGTTTTTATGGGGGAGATTTTAGAGAAGGCTTATAAGAAGTTCATAGTGAAAAAACGGATATGAGAAACGTGTACGTTTAAAGGATATACTTTGAGTAAAATTATATTTTATATATGTATTCTTAATTAAAAGTGCTACATGCAGAACTTGACTAAAACAATGGGCCAGACATTTGAATCTCGTTTTTGTACGCACCCCGTACAGGCTTCAATCATTATTTTTATCTCGAGATATAAAATGCTGCTGTAAACGATTACTGACTGGATTGACGTGAAGTGTTCGAATCGTGAACGTTACTGGGCCTGCACTGCAAAAACTGCAGTATTAAATGTACACTGTTGGTATCTATATAGGACCATCTGGTGTTGAATTTTACTGGTGTTGTCCTATATACATGTAGATACCGAATGGTGTTAAATTAACACTACAGTTTTTGCAGTGTGACGTGTCGATAGCAGATCATTTGTCAAAAGCAAACAAACCTAAAGAAAGTCATACTTCAGAACAACAGTTTAGTAAATGCACGTGGAAGCAAGGTGCGCTTTATTTGTTTATCAGCCAATAATTTGTGATGAGGAAAAATCGTTCTAGCTCTACTGAAGCAAGTATGAAGAACATAAATTAATACATGTACATTAAATATATATAGAGGCCGAGAAAACTTTGCAGGTAAAAATCCAAACAAAATCAGCTAAAATTCTGATAAACACACCGAACTGTAGCATGCTCATACAGGTTTGGTTAAACCAATACTTTACGACCATGCAGCGTAATGTACCTCAAGTTTGGGCCGACTGTCACCTACTTTATGGTAACGATCAAACCCATGAGGTACGTAAGGAGCAAAACGATAGGACAACACAGTGTTGAATTATGTAACTTTAAGTTATGACCGATAAATTAAGGGCGAGTGTGATATCTTGAAATAATATACATGTGCATTGACTTAAGCATTGCTAATGTTGCTATAGCACCATGACTTTGGGCGTGATCCCTGACTACATGGCATATGGGTATAATGTTTCTGACCATTATAGCGCCCCTGAACCAATACATAGACAAAATAGGGGCCGCAAACATAGGGCAGGATAGAGCACCGGAACAGCAATCCGGAGGTGGCAGGTTCAAGTCCCGATCCCGTCAATTTCTTTGTTCAACTAAAAAAAAAATGTCATCTTGTCAGTTTCCTTTTTTGGTGATTTGAATATTAAAGAGCTTCTCGTCTGACAGGAACAAGAGTTATACAGATGGGGAGCTGTGACAGGGAAGCGTACATTTTGGACCCTCAATTTAAGCCGCCAGGTTACTGCGCATATTCCCAACAAAGCACACGATTAACACTAAGTAAAATGTTACTGATAAAATAGGTTGAATTATCAGTAAGATAACGAAAAGGGATTTACAAAGATTAAGTAATAGATTAGAATATGTGGCAGTGATTGGTTCAGCACGATAAGGCAAATTTAGTTCTTTGGTTTTAAATTGAACTTTAGAAATTGAAAACAAAATAATTAACACACTTTCCTTTATGGCAAGATGAAAGCCTGAAAACATGCGAAAAAGCAAATGGATACGTTATTTGGAGTTCAGGCTTGGGTAAAATTAACCCAGGCAATTTTTCAGTGTATTACGTACCATTCATAATAGCCTATTGTATTTTGCAGTGCTATACTAGAAACGTCCTTCAGTTTGTTTCTCTTTACAGGTTTCAAATCATATTTTTGTTCCAAACAAGAGAAGTAAAAAGCTGCTGTAAACTATTACTGACTGGATTGACGTGAACTATACGAATCGTGGACGTTATTTGGTGTGACGTGTCGATAGCAGAACATTAAAGCTATAGTCCATCATTCAGCTATCCGAAAAGTAACTGACGTAATTATTGTTGAAAAACATACTTGGTTGAAAGATGGTGAGGGGACTAAACTCCCTGTGAAATTATTCTTTCTGGCAAGCTGTCATTTTGAAGTAATCAACGAAAGAAGGCCTTTCCAACGGTGCTTCTTAAGACGCACCGTAGGAAAATTTAAATTAGTAGTTCGTTTTGTTATTCGGCGAAGCGCGCGCAAGCATTGGCACGACGCACACGCACCCCCGGTTGCTATAATTCGTCGGATCAGTGCGCGACATCGCGTAGCTGCAATCGGCTCAGCGAGAACGTGTCTCGGACGCTGAATTCAGGCGCAATTCAAAACATGATTCAGCAACTTTTGATTTGAAATTGAGATCCTAGAATGCTGTTTTTCTCGGAATATACAGCTGAAGCTGAGCTGAAACTTCATCAGGTTAGTTGTTCAGTACCCTTCTTTAGATTTTGAGCACTTTTGTTGCTTCAAACGAACAAAATGCACAAATTACAAATGATGGACTATAACTTTAAAGGTAAACAGCCCGTAAATAGCAAACAGTATTACATGCACGTGGCGGCAAGCTGTCGTTCACACAGCGCTATATTTATTTTAACAGCAAAGATGAAAAAAATAACACGATAATTTGTGATGGGACAAACTCGTTCTAGCTCTTCTCAAGCAAATACGGAGAAAGCAAATAAGGCCAATACATGGAATATGTATAGGCAAGGAAAACTTAACGAGTGACACTGTAACATCCAAAACCAGCTAAACTTCTGATAAACAGACACCCAAACTATACAGGGTGCAACCCTGCAAACAAAATCGCATAGACACTTGCTAAATGCCCATACATGTACTTCAAAATTCTTTTAAAAATACTCAGAACTCTCACAGGTATTCAAGCTGCACAGAAAAATGATGATCAATGTGTCATCTTTCATTTTCTTTTCATTTTTTGGTGGGTTGACCATTGACTTTTCGAGATATTCTCACCCAAAGAAGACGACCCCTATTTTCCCCAAAGCGGAAAATAGCGCCACTTTTGAGCCCAATAGCATCCAAAATGCTCAGAATTGGAAGCCCCAAGTCCGGGCCAGAGGTTCATTACCATATCTCTTCAATTTCCCAATTTTATAACTCCAAAAATCTCTAATATAGAATATTTTGAGGGCATAACTTTTATTCATGAGCTCGGCGGAAGGATTTTTGGCCTATTTACAGGTGTGCACCCATATCACGCTCATTATACAAGTTTTTTTGTTGAACCAATAATGGGAGGCTTTTGAGACACTTTGTGGCATCAAAACACAACGGTCCTTTTCAATTGTAACGTCATGTTTAAGCTCTGTTTGACCGTTTTGGCAGAGTTTCTGCTAGATCTGAGAATGTTTTGTGGACCCCCAATCAGAATTTTGAAGTGCATCCAACAGAATCGTGCGATTTTTTATCTGGTCGCCCTGGTTCAAACGTAAATATAGTACTATGCGTGCTGTATCAACATTTGACAGGCTGTATTGTTAGGCCAAAAAAAATTATATATTTTCTGCTTCCGATTACATGGCATTTGAAAAATAGGGTAGGTAGGTAATTATAAGGAACTTTTTTTGGCAATCGTTTTTTTTTTTGTGCGATGGAGGTTTCTGCGTGTAGTCAGGGGTAAAAGGTAGAGATTGATGGTTTTGGGTGTTATTTTTTTCATTTTTCCAAAGATATTATGGTAGGGGCTATCAGAATAGGGAAAGTAGCTTAGGGAAACCGGAAGCAGAACTATTTTTTTTTTGGCCTTAGTTTTTGATGCATTTTAATTTGTGTAATTCATGGCGACTAAGCGGATTTTCATAAAATCTTGTAGAATTTTGAAATGCATCTAGCAGAAATTTGACATTTTCATCTGGTCACCCTCTTTAAGCTACAATGTGCCCATATTCAAAATGAGGTAAACCATTGAAAAAGGACCACAAAATAATGTAAAGCGTGTCAAATGTCTCCCACGACAATAGTGTACCTTTTCGGCCGACTCTCCGCCATTTTGATGGTAATAATCGATCAGACCCATAAATAGTAAATAGGAAGTTAACGATAGGACAATAAAATATGGAATTTAGTAACTTTAAGTTATGACCAATTAATTAACGGCAAGCGTGATATCTCAAAATGTACATTGATTTAAGCATTGCTAATGTCGCTCGTAAAGACGAGACTTGGACTTGAGCGCTGAAAACATGCAAAACAAATTCACATCAACTTTACTTAATTACTCTTTAGCACACAAAATTCATCAAATTTTTTAAGGAGGCAAAAAATGTCCTCAGTATTTCACCAGCCAAGTTTGAGGTCTCAATTCAATTTTTTTTAAGGAGCCTCTTCTTCAATATTTTGCACCTGAAAGTGATGCCAAGTGATTTCAATTTGAAGCCTAAGTTGTACATGTCCAACTTTTGGAAAGACTGATGACCTTTTCAGTAGTCTGGTGGCAGACTATGGAGAGATGTGTAGAAATAGAGACCTGTACCAGATGTTTCTTTTAAATTTTGGACCCAAAACTTATGGCCGCAAGGTTATTGCACTTATTCTGGACAAAGGACATGAATACTAAGATAAATAACAATAGGTTGAACTATATCAGTAAGATTAAGAAAGGGTTGCGCAGTGATTACGTAATGGATTAAATTTTGATTCAGACTAGTGATTTGCTCCGCAAGATAAGGCAAATTTAATTCCTTTGGTTTAAATATAAATTTAGAAGTTTAAAACAGAATACAGGGCGAGTCAAAATGAAAGTGACCTGGATTAATGATTTTCCCCATTCAAAGCAATTAAACTTTACACACCAAGGAAGCATATTAGAGAAGCATGTTCTTCCTGCTTGAAAAAAAGTATTACTGAAATCGATCCATGCTATCAGAAGTTATGCATATTTTATTAAAATAATCCATAATTACAACTGTCCATTGAATGCCATTTGAAGTTATTGAGCCGAGTGAGAAACAGAGATTACACACAGGCATTCAAATACAAGTGAGATTTTTATAATTTTTGACAAAACTGAAAAAATATTTTTACTGTCCGATTTTGTACTATTCATATGAGGAAATATTTTTCTAAATAATAATAATAATAATAATAATAATTTGGGAGGCTAATCATCCTTACTTGCAGCTGGTATGCTGAATTGCGAAGAACGCGGCTACAACGTGGTCGGGCCGCTGGCACGTGAAGGCGCCTATGGCTGCATGCCGGCCACATCGACCCATACATGTATATGACCACGGAGCACAGCCTGAGATCGAAAGTGTTTGATTAATAATGGTGATGTTTGACTGTTTTCCTTGCAGATCGTTGTTCATTGATAAACAGAAAAACATCCTTATTTTATTGTATTTGAACGGTAAATGATCATTGGTGGACAGTTGAATTTTGTGATGTTTGTATTAAAATAGACATAACCTTTGAACATAGTGCTCACATTAAATGACAGTTTCACTGTTACTGGTCAATAATATGTACTTAATTCTAATGTTATATTTATTAAATGGACCTAGCCACACGTTTTTTCTTTTTTTTCTCATTTGGTCACTTTCTTTTTGACTCTCCTTGTATTTAAAATGGTTTCCTTTATGGCACGGTGGAAACCTGAAAACACACGAAAAAGCAAATGAAAAGATACAAAGTTAATTACTTTGGTTTTAAATTCGTTACATTTTCCAGCTCAAAATGGGCCCAATTTCATAGAGCTGCTTAAGCACAAAATTTGCTTAAGCACAAAAAAATTGAAAAAAAAAATAATTAACACACTTTCCTTTATGGCAAGATAAAAGCCTGAAAATATGCGAAAAAGCAAATGGATACGTTATTTGGAGTTCAGGCTTGGGTAAAATTAACCCAGGCAATTTTTCAGTGTATTACGTACCATTCATAATAGCCTATTGTATTTTGCAGTGTTATACTAGAAACGTCCTTCAGTTTGTTTCTCTTTACAGGTTTCAAATCATATTTTTGTTCCAAACAAGAGAAGTAAAAAGCTGCTGTAAACTATTACTGACTGGATTGACGTTAACTATACGAATCGTGGACGTTATTTGGTGTGACGTGTCGATAGCAGAACATTAAAGCTATAGTCCATCATTCAGCTATCCGAAAAGTAACTGACGTAATTATTGTTGAAAAACATACTTGGTTGAAAGATAGTGAGGGGACTAAACTCCCTGTGAAATTATTCTTTCTGGCAAGCTGTCATTTTGAAGTAATCAACGAAAGAAGGCCTTTCCAACGGTGCTTCTTAAACGCACCGTAGGAAAATTTAAATTAGTAGTTCGTTTTGTTATTCGGCGAAGCGCGCGCAAGCATTGGCACGACGTACACGCACCCCCGGTTGCTATAATTTGTCGGATCAGTGCGCGACATCGCGTAGCTGCAATCGGCTCAGCGAGAACGTGTCTCGGACGCTGAATTCAGGCGCAATTCAAAACATGATTCAGCAACTTTTGATTTGGAATTGAGATCCTAGAATGCTGGTTTTCTCGGAATATACAGCTGAAGCTGAGCTGAAACTTCATCAGGTTAGTTGTTCAGTGCCCTTCTTTAGATTTTGAGCACTTTTGTTGCTTCAAACGAACAAAATGCACAAATTACAAATGATGGACTATAACTTTAAAGGTAAACAGCCCGTAAATAGCAAACAGTATTACATGCACGTGGCGGCAAGCTGTCGTTCACACAGCGCTATATTTATTTTAACAGCAAAGATGAAAAAATAACATGATAATTTGTGATGGGACAAACTCGTTCTAGCTCTTCTCAAGCAAATACGGAGAAAGCAAATAAGGCCAATACATGGAATATGTATACGTATAGGCAAGGAAAACTTAACGAGTGACACTGTAACATCCAAACATGACCAGCTAAACTTCTGATAAACAGACACCCAAACTATACAGGGTGCAACCCTGCAAACAAAATCGCATAGACACTTGCTAAATGCCCATACATGTACTTCAAAATTCTTTTAAAAATACTCAGAACTCTCACAGGTATTCAAGCTGCACAGAAAAATGATGATCAATGTGTCATCTTTCTTTTTCTTATCATTTTTTGGTGGGTTGACCATTGACTTTTCGAGATATTCTCACCCAAAGAAGACGACCCCTATTTTCCCCAAAGCGAAAAAAAGCGCCACTTTCGAGCCCAATAGCATCCAAAATGCTCAGAATTGGAAGCCCCAAGTCCGGGCCAGAGATTCATTACCATATCTCTTCAATTTCCCAATTTTATAACTCCAAAACTCTCTAATATAGAATATTTTGCGGGTATAACTTTTATTCATGAGCTCGGCGGAAGGATTTTTGGCCTATTTACAGGTGTGCACCCATATCATGCTCATTATACAAGTTTTTTGTTGAACCAATAATGGGAGGCTTTTGAGACACTTTGTGGCATCAAAACACAACGGTCCTTTTCAATTGTAACGTCATGTTTAAGCTCTGTTTGACCGTTTTGGCAGAGTTTCTGCTAGATCTGAGAATGTTTTGTGGACCCCCCCCCCCCCAATCAGAATTTTGAAGTGCATCCAACAGAATCGTGCGATTTTTTATCTGGTCGCCCTGGTTCAAACGTAAATTTACTTTGCGTGCTGTATCAACATTTGACAGGCTGTATTGTTAGGCCAAAACAAAATATATATTTCTGCTTCCGATTACATGGCATTTGAAAATAGGGTAGGTAGGTAAGGATTTTTTTTGGCAATCGTTTTTTTGTGTGTACGATGGAGGTTTCTGCGTGTAGTCAAGGGTAAAAGGTAGAAATTGATGGTTTTGGGTGTTATTTTTTTTCATTTTTCCAATAAAGATATTATGGTAGGGGCTGGCAGAATAGGGAAGATAGCTTTAATAGGGAAACCGGAAGCAGAACTATTTTTTTTTTGGCCTTCGTTTTTGATGCATTTTAATTTGTGTAATTCATGGCGACTAAGCAGATTTTCATAGAATCTTGTAGAATTTTGAAATGCATCTAGCAGATATTTGAGATTTTCATCTGGTCACCCTCTGCTACAATGTGCCCATATTCAACATGAGGTAAACCATTGAAAAAGGACCACAAAATAATGAAAAGCGTGTCAAATGTCTCCCACGACAATAGTGTACCTTTTCGGCCGACTTTCCGCCATTTTGATGGTAATAATCGATCAGATCCATAAATAGTAAATAGGAAGTTAACGATAGGACAATAAAATATGGAATTTAGTAACTTTAAGTTATGACCAATTAATTAACGGCAAGCGTGATATCTCAAAATGTACATTGATTTAAGCATTGCTAATGTCGCTCGTAAAGACGAGACTTGGACTTGAGCGCTGAAAACATGCAAAACAAATTCACATCAACTTTACTCAATTACTCTTTAGCACACAAAATTCATCAAATTTTTTAAGGAGGCAAAAAATGTCCTCAGTATTTCACCAGCCAAGTTTGAGGTCTCAATTCAATTTTTTTTAAGGAGCCTCTTCTTCAATATTTTGCACCTGAAAGTGATGCCAAGTGATTTCAATTTGAAGCCTAAGTTGTACATGTCCAACTTTTGGAAAAGACTGATGACCTCTTCAGTAGTCTGGTGGCAGACTATGGAGAGATGTGTAGAAATAGAGACCTGTACCAGATGTTTCTTTTAAATTTTGGACCCAAAACTTATGGCCGCAAGGTTATTGCACTTATTCTGGACAAAGGACATGAATACTAAGATAAATAACAATAGGTTGAACTATATCAGTAAGATTAATAAAGGGTTGCGCAGTGATTACGTAATGGATTAATTTTTGATTCAGAGAAGTGATTTGCTCAGCAAGATAAGGCTAATTTAATTCCTTTGGTTTAACTATAAATTTAGAAGTTTAAAACAGAATACAGGGCGAATCAAAATGAAAGTGACCTGGATTAATGATTTTCCCCCTTCAAAGCAATTAAACTTTACACACCAACGAAGCATGCATTAGAGGAGCACGTTCTTCCTCACTTAAAAAAAAAATAATTACTGAAATTGACCCATGTTATCAGAAGTTATGCATATTTTATTAAAATAATCCATTATTACAACTGTCCGTTGAATGTCATTTGAAGTTAATTGAGCTGAGTGCGAAACAGAGATTACACACAGGCATTCAAATACAAGTGAGATTTTTATAATTTTTGACAAAACTGAAAAATTATTTTTACTGTCCGATTTTGTACTATTCATATGAGGATTTTTTTTCTGAATAATAATGGTAATGTTTGTCTGTTTTCGTTTGCAAATAAGCCATTTCGGAGTTACAAAAATGTACTACTGCACGTGCGCACATCAGATTCAACGATTTAGTGTCGGAAGATAAACAAAGCAGATAAATG
Source organism: Patiria pectinifera (assembly GCA_029964075.1). Classification (NCBI taxonomy): domain Eukaryota; kingdom Metazoa; phylum Echinodermata; class Asteroidea; order Valvatida; family Asterinidae; genus Patiria; species Patiria pectinifera. The sequence continues at coordinate 12,047,118 of CM057150.1, forward strand.
CACTCAAGTCTATGGGGGACGTGGTAATCGAATCCACATTTTGCAATTTTGTTCTAGTAAAACAGAAGATGGAAATTTTTGTTCGCACAAAAGTTGGAGCACACGAAACAACGTAAACCATGGTGTCGTTGAAAACAATCAACATTTTGCATCTACTTCAAAATAAGAACTTTTCTTTAATTTCGTTGGTACCCCGCTATGATTTTGCACGCGTGTGGCGAACTGTTTATCCCCCGACCCTAATCGTTGTCATGGGATGTGCGCATGCACAGTAGTACATTTTTGTAACTCCGAAATGGCTTATTGTCGTTCATTCATAAAGGCTGGAAAACGTACTATTTTACTGTATTTGAACGGTAAATGATCATCGGTGGACAGCTGAATTTTGTGATGTTTGTATCAAAATAGACATAACCTGTGAACATACATGTAATACTCAAATAACATGAAAGTTTCACAGTTACTAGTCAATAATATGTACTTAATTCTAATGTTATATTTATTAAATGGACCTAGCCACACGTTGTTTTTTGTTTTTTTTCTCATTTGGTCACTTTCTTTTTGACTCTCCTTGTATTTAAAACGGTTTCCTTTATGGCACGGTGGAAACCTGAAAACACACGAAAAAGCAAATGAAAAGATACAAAGTTAATTACTTTGGTTTTAAATTCGTTACATTTTCCAGCTCAAAATGTGCCCAATTTCATAGAGCTGCTTAAGCACAAAAAAACTCTGCTTAATATAATGAGTTTACCAACAAAACTCCATGTGATTGTTATGCTAAGTAAACAACAGCTAAATACCAGTCACAAGCAATGCACATCGCATAGAGTTTGGGCCGGTAACCTGATTATAATAAGCAAGGGTTTTTTTGGGCTTAAGCAAATTTTGTGCTTAAGCAGCTCTATGAAATTGCTTAATAACCCCCTAGGCCCTCTGGCTAGGATGCAACCTCAATCCTGCAAAATCCTCCAATTGCCACCAAAAAAAAGTAATTCAGCCTCAATCCTCCAAAATCATCCGTTATTTCTTGAATTTAGTCTGTGGAGGGTGACCACTGCCTCAATCCTCCCAAATCCTCTGCCAATTACTGCTATGGTTTGAGGCAGTGCGAATGGTATTTAGAAGCAGTGCGGATGATATACGAGAAAAACACAGGGCTGATTTATGCAAGGCTTAACATAACCAATGCAGGATATGGCCTACTGGCTCGACATAATGCATCCTCCACAAAAAAAGCGATACGTCTTTGCCATTCATCCTCAATCCTCTAAAATCATCCGAAGCCGGCAGGATTGAGGAGGATTGAGGAGGGTTAGGGTTAATAAGATAGAGCTCAACGGTGATCAAATCCTTGTTTTGTTTTAGGGATATCTTAGCCCTGAAGCAATACATCCTCAGATCCGGGTGGCTTATCTTCACCACCAAACACTAGATAGTTGCAGTCACTGCACTCACCCCTCCTTCAAAATCCGACCCTGGCTAATTGGTCTGGCTTTGTGACTTCCGAGCTGAAGGCAGTTCGCATTTTCTTTATTCCTGGAGGGGCAAATTAAAACAAAAACGACGGTCAGACCCATGCCTTGTGTGTTTTGCTACTCGCACATATTTGCTTTCTAATCTACAAAATAAGCAGGAATGTAGTAGAGTCTGTCACTAGACCAGTCACAAGTACACTGCCGGGTACTAAGGAAAAGGACATAAGCAGCCCAGGGGCCGTATTCACAAAACGACTTAAGTCATAAAAAAGCAAGCACCCCACTTAAATATGCGACTTAGACTAGTTTTACAATTTAAGCAGTATTCACAAAGCATTTTCACTAAGCGCCCCACTTATTTTCATGACTTAAATCTAAGTGTGGTCGGACCTGTCTTAAGTCAAGTTAAGTGGGGCACTAGGGTGTCATGGCGGCTTTATTCCTTTCCGTTGGTTGGTATTTTTAGGCACAAAATTGGACTTTCTAGGGGTAGAGGGAAATATCGTCAATAACGAATGATTGTAAAAGGAAAGCCAAGTTGAAATTAATGTGTGACAACCCTAAGATTGTAGTTCGTCGACATTCTGACAGTCATTTTCAAACGATTTGTTGATTTTTATGCGGGCGGCACGGGTACGATTGACAAAACCAATGTAATGGCATGCACAGTCCTACCACGTGACTGCCGAAAGGCTATTAATTAAAATTAACTGTCTTACCTTCCAGCGCGCATGACATAAATCATCATGACAATTTGTTTCATACTCGATAGTAAATAAAATGAACAATTCACTTGTAGTTTAGTTGTTCAAACGACCGTAAAAACTATGGTAAATAACTACATGCACTGAGAGCATACGATGTGAATGACGAACTAGGTGGACGCGCGCGTGACGCAGATAAGTTTTTGTGTATTAAATTGAGCTTGGAAACTGCGTCGCAGAATACGCGCACGCATGATTATGTTAAGGAAGCACGCACATTATTGATTGAACTGCTGCTGCGTAGGAACGTTTATGACGTACATATTTTGTGCATTGAGCAAGAGTGACTGTTTTGAACACTTAAGTTAAGTTGAGCACTAATATAATTGGGGTGCTTAGATCTTTCGTGAATACCATATTACGCGTCCCACTTCAGTTAGTAGGGTGCCAAGATTTAAGTCTGGCTTAAGTTATCTCTTAAGTTTGAGTTTTGTGAATACGGCCCCTGGCATGCAAAAAAAACACCGAGTTGAAAAAGTTTTTGCTCCCATTTCTAAATCAAAAATCGCAAAAAAGCTGAAATTTTCAACCATAAAATTTGTTAATAATTGAAATAATATTGTGCATTTTCATTTCAAAGTATTATGTAATTTTGAAGTTATTTACATTTTTATGCTACCAATCTTTTACAGGGAACTCCAACGGCCTTAAATGTAACGTCCTTTTGCCGGGAATGAACTTGGCTCGGAGTACCCACTTCAGCGACAAAATTTATATCACAGTGAACGATATTTTTTATGCTCTAACAACTGCCCAAAAAATCTGCATTTGACCTTTTGACCCTTTTTTCGCCATAACGACCTTCCACGCACCGGCGAAATCACAAGCAAATCAAAAAGTCAAGTCACAAGTAAGAATGGATGAACAATAACAAAGGAATGCCTTTGTCAAAGCTCATTGGAATAGCTTGTGAGCTGGCTTGGGACTGGAGGACTTGTGATGGACTTGCAGGGACATGTGATGGATTTGACTATACTTCCCTTCTAATAAAGGTAAAGTGTAACGTTGCTATACTAAAGCCGAGTTCATACTCTGCGCGAAAGCGAACTTGTGACATCGTGGCAAGTATTCGCGATGCGAATTCGTAAAAGTTGACTATATTTCAACTCGGGTGAATTTCGCAGCGAATGTTTTATGACGTTAAATTCACTTCGCATTCGCTTTTGCATGAAGTATGAGCCGGGCTTAAACACTGCTATACTGAACATTGGGCTATACCGAAAATTGTCCTTGGCTCCTGGGTTTTGTGTGCAAAATGTACTGAATTTTGTTGTTAAAAAAATGTCAACAGAAGAGCGATAAGAGAATATCATTTGCCCAAGGTACAGTATAAGGGGAAGGCCAGCCATTGCTGTAGGTAGTAAGCTCAAATACTGTGTAATAACATAATTCAATAGCCGGCACGTGTTCAAAGTCGGCTCTAAGCTACAATTGCATTAATGCCATACAAAAAGTGAATTGCCCATGTTCATTTTGGATGTGATGAAAGCGTAAACGAGTGTTTCAGTTGTGTGTTCGTCAAAATATTTTACGGATCGACATGCAGACTGATCTAGAGATTGCTGTGAGGCGAGTTTCCATGAATAGAGTAGCCTTTCACCACGTCTATCATGACTTAACTTGCCGGAATTAGATAAACGGCAAATTTCCGCGAAGTGACTGGAGCAGGAGACCACACACACGAGTTGCAAAGCCACGAGGCCTTTTCCAACTTGTCAAGAATTTCTTATGTTTTCTTTATAATCTCGAATTTTTGCTACCCTAAAAGGGTTGCAAAATTCCATCCAATCATTAGCCTTTCAGGGCTACTACTCGGACGCACGCCCTATGTGCACGCGCCCCGGATGCTGGGGATGTTTGTTTTTCATTATTTTATTTTAATTTTACTTATAAAAGTATTTAAAGAAATACTTTGAGTGCATAAACTGATTTTTTTATCTGAATTTATAGTTATTTCCTCTTTCGTTTTCCAATACTCACCCTTCTTTCACAAATTGACGCAACTAGGCAAAAACCGTGTTGTGCTTGGTTAACCTTGCAGCACTCTACTTGTTTGCATAAAAAATATGAATAATTCAACAAAATCAAGTTAGAAAAGGCCCCGTGGCTTCGCCACTCGTGTGCGCTGAACTAGCCTTTGCTCCAGCCACTCGCAGCTTCGCAGCTCCAAGCCACCATGGCCCTGGCGAAAGGCTATGGATAGAGATGAATCAAAGATAATGCACGGATGTCTAACTTGATTAGATGGCAAATGGATGGAACATGAACTTTGACATGAATGCTGCTTTGAACTTATCATGAGGTGATTTTCCCTTTTTCGGCTGGGCCCTTTTTATACCAGGATTTTTTATATTAATCTTTGACTGAGCCTAGTGTATCATTATCTGGTTAATCCCTTAAAGCAATTATTAATAAATACCTTGGAGAGTTGATGGTTTCTGATTGGTCGAGACTCGATCACGTGGCCGGTCATTAACGGTGATAATGGACCGGCTTCAAAGATCAAGCGAATAAATGGCCCCTGAACCAGCATTGATCAAGCCCCGTTCAGCCCCATGCAAGCCAATGATTGGTCAAAATATAGTAACAGTCCTGCGGTAGCTTTTAACAATTGAGCACTGCACATGCGCTCAACCCCCATCGCGTGAGACTGACGCGCGCGTACGCAACACAGTTGCTAGGGATGCGTGCGTGCGCGCGCGTAAGGAAGTTTTGAAACGACATCGTACAGCAGTGCAGTATATACTGAGGATGTTTACGACGAAAGCGTAGATGATCTACGATATATTTTCTTTGAAACACTTCACCCACCGACATATTTACCTTTCCTAAACAAAGCATCTTTGTAATTCCGGACACAAGGAATGTGTAAACGAGATTTCAGCTTCCTCCATCAGGTAAAGATATGAAAACATTGTTGTAATTTGTTTGGCTAGGGCAGCAGTTTCTGTTGAGTTAACGTCGTTATAGCTGTTAAGCTAAAATATGGCCCATGAACATGAACACAAAAAAGTCTGGAAATATCGCCGGAAAAAAGTCACAAAATTTGAGCATGTTAACTGTTTATTTTGTTATAAAGGTATTTATTAATGGGAATAACAGTGTGAGGATCCGGTCTTCACTGCGTGATAATGACCGGGTGTGGGGGTGCCGCTGTTAATGGACCTCGACTTCGTCTCGGTCCATTAACAGCGGTCACCCCCACACCCGGTCATTATCACGCAGTGAAGACCGGCTCCTCACACTGTTATTCCCTTATTCAAACCACAGAATGCCAGTCCATGCTCTTTGGGTAGGCATTCATACACTCGCATTCTAAAGTTCACACATGCATGAAACTGAGCCTCAGTGACCACACTTACAGTCCAACAAATTGAGGATTTCCGTCGTTTGTGCAGCAAATGAAACAAGCAAAAAAAAACAACAACGTGGTTTCATTACTCGACAAAAACAAATACAACGTTGCATATTAAATTTTTGAAAAATCCATGCGCGTTCAGGCATGATGAATTCAGTATGATGTCATGATGTCAAGTCTAAATCAAAAGAGTCCATCCTTACAATTTCATGGACTGTGTTACCATTCAACGGCTGTTGCTGCTGCTGCTGTTGCTGCTGCTGCTGCTGTTGTTCCTGCTGCTGTTGCTGATGCTCCTGCACCTGCTCAGCCAAATCCTGTCGTTCAACCTCTCGCAGTGCTTGGACAAGTTCGCTATCAGGCCGGCCTTTGCGCCACCACAGGTCCAGCATCGCGTGGATCTGGTTTCCTACATTGCCTGCATGATCAGACTTGATCCTGAACAACTCTGCACTCGTTATTCCCAAATACGTTGCCAGTTCTTCCCATTCTTCTTGCAACTGTCGAGAAAGTTTCCATAACCGTTGCTGCTCGGCAATCTCTGACTGAAACATAAAGCAGCAGACATTTCTCTTTAAATTTAGCATCATTTTCTCTAGTGTACATTGCATTTTCTCATTGGAAGCAACAGAAATGCTAAAAATCTTACACAGGTTGCATAAAGCTGTTGAGGTTTCAGTTCACTGGATACTATGCATTCTTAGGAAACAGAGAAAACATATGGAAAATCTTTTTGGGATACCTAACTGGACTCCATATTGGACATGCATGAAAAAATGTACATGTGGCCACACTTTATTATGAAACCATCTTCAATGATTGTACTGTATTATTTGTGATTAATTAAGTAACATTATTGTCTTTACATACACTTGCCACATCTTCGGACAGACTTCTTGAATCCCTCTTGTTGTGATTTGAATCTAAAGAAAAAAAATTAACCTGATTACAAGATCAGTTATATAAAACAATGTTGAAGTTGAATATAAATGTAGACAGCCGGTTCTTGGAGGAATGCGTCCAATCAAAGAAAAACGGCTCATCAGAAGAACATCTTGTTTTGGAGCAGTGTGGAGCATGGGGCATCGTGGTTTAATGGTTAAGTCTTGCTCATATGCCATGGTATGAGTTCATACCCTAACAGGGAAAATGGTGATTGTGTTCTTGGGCAAGACACTTTACTACAATTGCCTCTCTCCACCCAGGAGTATCAATGGGGTAACCTTTAAGGGTAGAGACCATACTGCATTGATCTTAAGCTGCTGCAGAAAACTGGTCTCATTTTTTAATGAACAGGTGTAATAAATGTGAAAGTTTTTCAGACTTTGGTATCTTTGTTTTGCGAGGTAGTCAAATAAGCCTAAACTATGTCTCAGGACAGTGTTGTGGTTCAATACTTGTATGTGAGTACATTGTACAAAGTACTCGCGAGTACCAAGCTATCTAGTACCTATCTAGTCTTGAAGATTATCGAGTATAATTTTTGAAATGCCGAGTCCAAGTACTTGGACCTCCGAGTGAAAGTACGAGTACAGTATGAACACTGTAATCTCGAGTAAGAGTACCGGGAATTCAACTTCGAGTATTTGAGATTCGAGTGTGAGTATGAGTACAGGTATGAGCATTCTCAAGAAGTACTTGAGTACGAGTGCCAAGTACGATTACTGCAACACTGCCTCGGGACTAGTAATTGCACACTTCTTCCACTAAAGCCATGTTATACATTACGTATTCGTGTATTACCTGATTCCAACCCTTCCTTCCAAAGCATCTCAGAAACCTCGAATCCTTTGCGCTTCAGTGTCTGCCTCAGGCATACAACCGCATCCTCATCTGAAGCTTGGCTCGCTCGTTGGTCGGCAAAGAAGATTTTCAAGACTTCCATGATGGAGATCATTGCAATCAGCCCCGCACCGGTCAAGCTCTCAGTCAGCTGCTTTGCGCCGTCACCTGCTTCAAGACGTTTGCCTATGTCTTGAAGGGCTGACAGGGATAAGCCACCGTAATCTCCATACATCCTTCCGGGCTCCTTCTTGGCGCTGTCCAGCTTTTCCATTAGTATTGAAAAAGAAACAATTAAATGATAATGCATTCTGGGTTCCCATGATCAATTTTGAAACGAAATTTTAGGACTTTTCCAGGACTTTTCCAGGACAAAATTAGGACTTTTCATGACCAATTCCCATGCGGTTTTGCCATCTAATTAGGAGCCTAGTTATAATATACTGGCCAGTCATCAATACATAAAGATATATGCAGTGTGAATTACCATCAACAAGATGGAATCCACCTCCCTTCACGGTCGTAAGATCCTCCCACTTTTTTGTGTTGAACTAACATGTCAAAAAAAAAAAACCCACCAAAATATCTGACATGGTGACAGATTTCTAAAATCTAACATCTCAGAAATATTGTCTCAAACAAAAGAGTTTCAAACATAGTTCATGCTGTTTGCATTTAAGTTTTGAGTTCTTCTTGTGAAAATCCGATATACAATTAATTCCCTTGTCCATTTGGGTTTCACACTAAAGGTAGAGTATATCATTTGCTATTTGTGCATTTTTTTGTTTGACTGTTTAAAGCAACAAAAGTGCTCAAAATCTAAAGAAGGGTGCTGAACAACTAACCTGATGAACTTTTAGCTCAGTGAGTGCTGTATATTCCGAGAAAACAATATTCTAGGATCTCCATTTCAATTCAAACGTTGCCGAGTCATATTTTGAATTGCGCCCGAAATCAGCGTCCGGGACACGTTCTCATTCAGCCGATTGCAGCTACGCGACGTCAGGCACTGAACCAACAAATTATAGAAACTGCGCGGATGTGCCTTATGTGAACGCTTGAGTGCACCATTAACATTAAAAACGAACTACTAACGGAAATTTCAAAAATGTGTCTTTAGACGCATCTCTGGAAATGACCTTCTTTTATTGTTTTCCTCAAAATGACAGCATGCCAGAAAGAATAATTTCACAGGAAGTTTGGTGCCATAAATAACTTTAAACCAAGTATGCTTTTCAACAATAATTTTGTCATTTGGACAGCTGCAAGTGATATACTCTACCTTTAATTCCCTTGTCCATTTGAATATGACAGTGTTAATGCCCAACTTTTAAAAATGAACATGAAATATTACAACAGATTGAAGGTTACTGACAACTGATACCTTGCCACATTGGCTGCGGGGGTCAGCAGAGGGAAGCCCTCTCATCTCATTCTCGTCTGCTTTTACATTCTTTGCCTGGTGAAATATAATGCAATGCATCAAGAATCATCCAATCACAGCGTCTGTTGAATATCACGTGACTTTCCAAATCTTGGCCAAACAAAACAATTTCAAACAAGTGCGATCCACCGGCAGGGGCGTCTGTCTGGCCTGTTCATTGATACGCATTACGCAAAGGCATACAAGCATGCGCACACACGTGCGGTTCATACATCATGTAAATTTGTCTACATGCGCATACTGATTCGTGCATGGACCGCTTGTGGGGTACCTGTCCTTTCATCGAGGTACCCCGCAAGTGAAATATTTGGGGGGAAAAGGACAATGGGACAACAATGCACCTACCCCAGAAGTGTACGCCCTCTGGAACGTCCGTGCATACCACTGATCTCTATATAAAGACTGGATAGCTAATAAAGAGCCGCACAATGTGCGAATTTGACTCCATTTTGGTGAGACCGGCTGGTGATCTACAAAGGACAAGTTGCCATTTTTATAGACAGCATGATTTCTTTTGTAACGTCGCGGTTCACTTGACTTATATTTTGACCACCACCACTGACCAAGGTTAACTACAATTATTTTTAACGTCGTGGTTACTAAAATACTGCAAATATCACTTTTTCGGCGTTTTGCAATGATAATCACTACGGAAATGTGTCCCTTTTAGAACATCATAATGTGTGTACGTGACCAAAATGCGCGTCAACTGTTGATACAACGCGCGCGTATTTACTGTACGCGTAGAACGTTCGTATTATACGCGGCCATCTTCGTGAGACCGGGGGCGAATTGGTCAATATGCAAAGTCTACTGTGTGAATGTTGTATGCATATCCGCTATCCAGTCTTTATATAGAGATCAGTGGTACATACACAGCCCAAAAGTACGACAACTAATTATATTCTGAGTGTGCACAAGTCCATAGCATCTTGCTTGAACCCCAGAGACCAGCTGCAATGCCTTCGAATGTCTCTCCCAATGGTCTCTCCCAACTCTCTATTTGCAACCGTTGAGGGAGTACATGTACTTGTGTGTATACCGAGTTCACAACTTGTATTTACGGTGCAACTCAGGTAATCCAGTTGAAATTGGTTGTCACTTACTCTTTTGGGTCTGATGAGCAATCTGACTTTGTCTCCAGTCCCTGTATTGCCAGCTTCTGGTGGACCGACCTGGCAGACGTAACCCTCGCAGCGCAGACTTTTCTCACAATGCGACTGTCTTTCAAAGTCAAAGGTCACTGAGTTTGTGCAGTGCTCCCAAATCCTTGACTTGAGAATTGTCTGAAAACAATAAATCACAAGTGTTGTAGTGTTTCACCACTTAGTCAATTCAAAAGTTATCAAATGAATTGTACATACCCTGTTACTTGTGAAATGGCTTGTGATTGACTTGTGACTGAACCTACATGTATGACTTATGATTCGATAAAACACTGCAAATCAATGTTCAAGGGATTTTGACAATCAAAGATTTCAAAAATGAAATAGGTCATTCTATAACTTCAGGGAACAAAGTGTGGCATCTGTTCTTTCCCTTAATTTCAGGGAATATATACAATGTAATACAATGTAGTATTGACAAATTGGGGACCCGCCAACAAAGGGCTGGATAGCTCAGTTGGTAGAGCACCGGAACGGCAATCCAGAGGTCGCAGGTTCAAACCCCGGTCCAGTCAATTTCTTTGTTTAATTGAACTCTAAAAATATATTAAAGTGCACCTAGTCAGTTTTACATTGTGGTTCATTTGAAAACAAAATGTACTACAGGTATAAACGGCAGTTGAGTTGGGAGCATACATGTACCTGTAATTGTGCAGCTTCAGCTTGCCAGCCTTCTGAGACGTTTTTAATTTCAACCTGCACATCTCCCTGGTTGAACACAACTTTCAAGTCTTGGGGAACATCCAGCTGCTTGGAATTGGCATCTTGGCTCATTTCTGTGTCTATCACTTTCTGTTTAAAAGGGGAAAATAAATCCACTTGTTATTTGAAGACTTTTCTGGATCTCAAGTTCTGTGATCAGCAATCTTGTATTATAATAAAATCAGATCTGAACCAGCCAGCCGACCCCAGCAAGCAGGGGCGCAGTCAGTGGCCGTGTCACGCACACAGCTCTGTTTGACCTCAGTTTCTTGTCCCGGGGTCATGCACGCATGGCCCAAAAGCATACGGGAGATTTTACGAGATTTATTCGAGACTACAGAAAAACATGAAAAGTGCCTGGATACATGCACCGTTTGACCAAGATGGCTAAATAAGTGAAAAGTTGAAATCGTGTGCATTAATTTGATACCAAAAATAACTGCTTTTGACAAATATGAAGTGTTGTTACGGCCTGTCAAACAAAATCATATTTTTTTATCAACAAAATCGAGGGCCGATAGTTTTTAGGTGTACATTCGATTCTTAAAAAGGCCGAAAGAAACGGCAAGGCTCAGTAGATCGAGGAAAGTATTAAGCCTGTTCGATATCCATTTATATTTAAATCGGCATATCGTGAAAAAAATATCGGATATCGCGATATTATCGTGATGACATCATTTTTCCATTCATGGAACAATGGAATAACAAAACAAAAAAAAACAAAAACAAAAACACGACCGAAGTCACGATCCACTGCCGCAAAAAAGACCCATTATGTCCTGAACAAAATCGTCAAGTTTATTTGACTAGAGTCTCATTTACTTTGCCAATTTAGGTAGAAAACAAATTCCACATTCAAACATCGAAAACAAAATTACCTTGAAATGTTGGATAAAAATGTGCAATTTATTCGAAATCCATATCGAGGAAAGAACGAAGCACAAGCACGCAATTGCACGCCGCATTGACATGATCTACACGTGCGCGCACGCATAGTACAGCCCACACCATTGCGGCAAGGGTGTGCTTCACTGAAAACAATTTACCAGTATTTCCATCTTTTCAGAATTACAAATAATATTTTTTTTAATATAGTCAGAAATATTTCCTGGTTCGGAAAAAGTTCTTCATCGTTACAAACTTACGAAATATTTTTTTTTCTAAAGATTTTTTTCGGAAAACGATGTTAACTCAAAAAATGAGGGTGAAACACCCCTTTACAAAAAATGAATGGATCAGTCCAATTTCTTGTGACGCATTTTTTGTTCTGTGAACGAAATAAAAGCCGCGACTGAACAGTTGGTTTTCGACGTTTTTTGTTAGTGAAAATATGAACAGATTTCATAAATTTGGGACAGCTTTGGCACTAAGCAAGTGTAAGTGCCCAGGCACAACCACGGAAGAGAAGCTCGTTCCGAGTCAGGAAAAATACGTGCAGGAAAATTTGATTCTAGTTCGCCTGCGCGGAGCTCCATGCGCGGAGTCGGCCTAGCCTGTGGCGATTTTTTTTTCTCTCCGGCTCCCAAACGCGTACGACATCCGCAATACGCTATGACGTTTTGGACTATATACTTTTCTAAAAACATGGAAAGAAAATCAAAAATATAAATATATGAAATTCTGGCTTTATTTCCCTTTTTAATAAAATCCTCCCAAGCCTCAGGTTAGAAAATAATAATAATAAAAAGTCATGTGCAACACCGTGATTCGAACCCGCAACCTCGCGGTATAAAACACAATGAATTATCGAATGAGCTGTCACATTGCTCGCCTCAAAAGTGGAAAACTAATCAATATATAGTGCCCACGTATCATAAAAGTATCGTAGAGGTCGCTTAACGTGCGTATGCGGATGTCGTTTGGTGCTGGAAAAAAAAATTTGCGGGATCGGCGTGGTCTCCTCAAGCCGGTGCCGAAACGAAACATTCACTTCTCAACGTCGTAATCTACAATTCAAGCACATGTATTTGTGGTGTTTTGTCTATACAAATTCACATTTCCGTCAAAACAAAACAGGCACCGTATTTTCTTTGCGAAATGTCAGAGACTTTGTTTCCCTGCGGTTAACTCCACGCGCGTGATAACGATTTTGGCACTTGGTACGTCGGGTGAAATTGTGTTGCTTGTACTGCACCACGTGCAGCGCGCGCAGCGTGGAAGACGCAAAATCCAATACACGTGACGTTAGTCAGTTGGTTCCGCCCCTGAATAGGTAAGACCTATCGCGGTAAATACAATGCGGTGAATTTGTCGTTTGCGGTTTTTCATGGGAGCGCTTTAGCCAAGGGTTTGCAATTGTAAGGGATTGACTTTGGTTACAAAAAGCGGTACCTCAAAAGAATATCGCGATATTTTTCGGCTTATCGAATTTCACGATGTGCCGATTTTTTTTTATGAGATCGATACGATTTCCGATATGAAAATATAATCGAAATATCGTGAAATATCGCCATACCGAACAGGCTTGGAAAGTATACACTTCATTTTCATGTGAAACACGTGCCGGAGACTTCTGATGTTTGGTCCAAATCGCCTGTTGAAAAATGAAGACTTTTGCGAGATTTCATGATTTGCAATCACATGTTCGCGTGTAAACGAACGTAAGTAGGCCAACAGCCTGAACAGCACGTGCGAACGTGTAGTGAATGACTTATGAATATAAAGCAGGCCATCTTAAGCTCGACCAATTAGTGGGCGGGCGGCGCGTATGGGATCAAAGGTCATACCATGTTTGCGTTCCTTGCTCTATGCTTTTTCGATGCATGAAATGGCGACGATCTTTTCGCGTTGTGAAAAATTGAGTTGTTGGAAACGTTAGGTGTACATCGAATTCTTAAGATATTCATGACATCACGTTCACGAGATGTTTTGTAGATGAAGGTTCATTCTTTCCTTTGAGTACACTAACATTTGGGAGACTTTCGTTGTTGTCGGAAAAAACCCCGGAAATTTTCATGACATAATTTTTAGTTGATTTGTCCGTGAAATAATATCGTCAAAATTCATCGAAATCGTTTTTTGAGAAAAAAAATATCTCAATAGATGTATTTAGTAGGTCTTTAACTACCTGAGACAACTTTGTTTGTTTGCCATAAAAATTGCGAATTTTCTGAAGCCCTTCTTACGGCCATCGTTCGCTGGCCTCGTGTTGCTGTCAGTTGTCTGGACGAGAAAATAGAGCAGCAACGCGTGACACGGCAACTGACTGGGCGGATCCAGGAATGTTTGCAGGGGAGGGAGGGGGGGATGTTTCATCAGCAAATCAATGCATGTATTAATACCAGTATAATAATACATGTACATGTATAACTGTTTTTGGGTGTCAGAGCATGGCGGGGAAATAGCACCATTTTTTATGAATTTCTATGAAAAAAAAAAGATTTTTGACAGAGCTATTTTTTTTTTACCCCCCCACCCTTGGATCCGCGCCTGATAAGCCTGTGAAATGTTCTTGCTAGCCCTTTGACAACAGTGAGCAGGCTATGAAGTTTATGAAGTTACGTCTGTGAAGGGCAATGCCAGTTTTGAATCCTGCCCCTTGTAAACACAGCCATGCACTGGGAAGTAACCAAACCAAGATAACATTTTAATCTTTACAAGACTTCATTCAGTTGTTTTTCAGTTTTTAATAAGTGTGAGGTGAAAAACGAGGAAATCAGCTGATCCGAGGAAAAGTTACATGTCTGTGAAATGAGAAATGGTCTGTACCTGCTTAGCGACTGGATCATCATTCCATATGTGAATCCGCGCAGGGTACCAGTCTTCGCTGGGGTCCAAGTCAACTCCGAATGTCCCAACTTTTACTCTCTTGGTGACAGACTGATCTTGGCTGGTCAAAACTGCTCCACAAAAGTGACCCATCAATAGCACGGCTTTCTGATTTTTAGTCGACACCAAGATTCCGTCGTCCTGACTATCAAGAGCCTGCCAGGTTTTTGAGGCATCGTCGTCGTTGCTGCAAATATGTGCGGAGAAATTCCATCCCGTCCCCTCCTTGGCGTGGTGGGGAAACGACAAGACCACCCTGTCTAGAAACTGCAGCCCTGTCGGACCGCACTGGATCATTGGGGATAGGGGAATGTCTTGTCCACCCAACCCATCAATCGGGGGCGCGTTGGGGTTAACGTAGATGTACACCTTTTGATGGCTTCCCGCGGGTAGGGCGCCACGCGGGATGTACAGGTGGACATTGTATTCCTTCAGGGCTAGGCTCCCACCCATCTCGTTGAAGTAGGAGATGGCGATGTAGGGCAACTGGAAGATGCTCTCTTGTAGCTCACTATCGCTGAACCCTGCAATCTGCTTGTCATGTTCCCGCAGAATCAGCTGCAGATGGGTCGGCCGGGTGGATGCATCGTCTGAAATTAAAATAGTCAACTCAAATTAGGTTTTGCCCTTCACTGACGTATAAACACTGTATACTCAGTGTGTTACCTCCCGAGTGAAAGTTGGAAAAAAATCACTCGGGTGAGACTCGAACCCACGACTTCCTGCTTTCTAGTGCCAACGTCTTACCGCTCGACCACCGAGCTAACGGGGTCGGTTGGCTGGTTCGAATCAGGGGGGTGGGGGTATGACACCCCTAAAATCCTTCTACTTCCCCAGTATGCACTAGAAAGCAGGAAGTCGTGGGGTTCGAGTCCCACCCGAGTGATTTTTCCCAACTTTCACTCGGGAGGTAACATACTGAGTATACAGTGTTTGTACGTCAGTGAAGGGCAAACCAATTTGATTTACATCACCCTGACGCAAACATTCCATCTCATTAAAAAAATCCTTAGGAATCATCTCATGAGTTTATCCAAAAAAAAATCAAGATAGCCGTTACATGATAATGGTCTATAAGATTTGGGGGACACCTCCTAACAAAAACTGCCTAGGGAGTAAATGTTACATGAACTGTGTTGGGGTTTTTCATGTTGGATTCTGCTCTTTGGGCAATTTTACTTGTTTATTCTCAACATTTTAATCTCAAATTTTAACAAATTGGATTTGTAAATTACCTTTTGGCAATTCTCTGCTGTCCGATGGTAAGTATGCCGGACTAGTTGGAGGTGATGGAGTTGAATCACTACTTGAATTGTCAAACAAGAAAGCATCATCACTGAATTTAGGTGGCTGAGAAGAATGACTCTGGCATTGGATCTACGCGGAGAGAAGAAATAAAACAGACGTTGTAACATACAGTACAATAGAAATCATTGTCATCTCTGCTGGTTTAGGAATTAAACCATATATGAGACTAGAATCACTGATACAGTAGCCCCCTCCCCCAGGCACTCAAACTCTCTAAATAGTGTGCAGAGTCCTAAATTTTGAGAGTATAGCGGAAACACAAACTGACCGGCAATGCACTCCCGCCGATCATCCCAAACCCCAGAACCTGGGAGTCTCCTTGGTCTGGTACCCTGTCGCCCTCTATGCTGATGCCTGGTGACCCGAAACCCTCGACACTGACAGCTGGTTGGACAGAGCGCGATGATTGCCCCACCAATCCATGTGTAAATGTACCTGCTTCAGCTGAAAAATTGACAAAAGGACTGTATCAAAAACGTTATACGCTCTCACTATACTTCGTCATCACAGAATACATGTACATTTGTACCGTACTGCATAATGTTATACAAATATTGAGTGGCTCAGCGTGGAATGGGAGGAATATTACCGCGAGGTAAAATCTGGACTTTTCCATTTCACGAGGCCAAGCCGAGTGAACTGGAAAAGTCCAGATTTTACCGAGCGATAATATTCCTCCCATTTCACAATTTAAAGCCACTCAATATTTGTTTTATATAACTGACATATAGATCCTTGTCATTTGATATATTTGAACTCTTTTTCAACAAGAAACTGGAGGAAAATCTATTTCTCTAATCCAAACCACCCCTTCACGAAAATGTTTGAACCCAACGCTGTAGCGCTGGCTCTTTGGAACAATACGCGCTACGCGCAACGCTGAACGCGCTCACCAGCATGCATTTGCACACAAATACCGCGTCATGATCCTAACTGTTGAATAGTATTTCCCATTCCCCATGGGCGGATAGTACTTCTTGAGCCCAGCGTGAATGGGAGCAATAACGAATGTCATGTGACGTGAGTTCCACCAATCAAATGACTAGGATCTGTATGTCAGTTATATAATCATCATTATTGCATGCACTTGTAGAACAAATTTTTCACATAATGTTCCCTCGGTGTAAGTGCGATGTGTCTGTGCATGTTGCTGATCAGTCTAGTTTTTGTAGATGGTCTTCATCGTAACACTGAACTTGGTGGAGTCTTTAACATTTTAGAACATTTCAGATGTACAGTGTACACATTGATAGTGAAAGCATTAGACTTCACAGAATGGGTCAGTTATCCTAGTGACTTATTGTAACAGTTCATTATACTCAAAGCCAGTGACTGGGAACAAGAGGAATTGTGAGGACTTGTGATGGATTTGTGTGGACTTGTGATAGACTTGTGACAAACTTAAGGACATTTGATAGACTGAGGAGGACTTGTGATGGACCTGTCATAGAATTGTTGTATGTGAGGACTTGTGATGGACTTGTGAGGACATGTGCTGGACTCAACAACAACACTGTGTTTATCTTACGGACAACATCAAGATTCCATGACAGCCAGTCCCAGTGCCTTTCTATGACTCCTCCCCAAAATGTCATCTGCTTGAGTAGAATGTCCTCTTCAAGATCCAAAGCAATATCTATCGGAAGGGTACGATAGACCTCTGGATGGTTGAGGCCCAGTGCGTACACCTGCTGTCTCAGCATCTCAACTGACTCAACCAGGGCTTTCTGCAATGGCTGCCTCCGGTGGCCCCTCAACCTCTGGTGCTCAAAGATGACCTCCCAACGTACGTTGATGCAGGCAAACTCTTCCACCATCAAGTCCACACGCTGCAGCTCTCCACTGTAATCCTGCGCCGGATCACTGGCTTCCACTAAGCGGGTCTGCTCAGAAATAAGCTCCACTAGCTCCTTAGTTGTACCACTCTGTATCTCTGCCATCTTAAACTGTCTCCCTGGAACTTTCCTCTGCTCAAGAGCATCTTCTAGGATCTTGATCAGTTCCTTCTGTGCATCGACAACCTTGCGCAGCTCGGTTACAATCCTACCCTGTTTCTCTGAACCAACGTCCGTTTCTTGTCCGGGCAGGACCTCCTCCAGATTGCAGACCCACATTCTCTGATGCCACACGAGC
Organism: Patiria pectinifera; assembly: GCA_029964075.1. Taxonomy (NCBI): domain Eukaryota; kingdom Metazoa; phylum Echinodermata; class Asteroidea; order Valvatida; family Asterinidae; genus Patiria; species Patiria pectinifera. Next base: position 12,065,021 of record CM057150.1, read on the forward strand.
TGTTCAAAGTGAAACAGAATGGCATGTCTGCCGCCGCGGGACAAGTCTTCCTCACTGCTCCTTTGGATGAATGTCAACTCGTCTGCCAAACCAGCCTCCGCAGCCTTAAGCCGTTTGAGTGCGGCTAGTGGTTTATCGCTGTAGTCCAGCTCACTGTGCTTTTCCTCTCCAGGAAGCGCCTGCGTAGAAGCCTGTCCACCAGCTTGGGATACATCCCTGAGTTTCTGCGCCTCGTACAGAAGTTCCCGTCTCAAGTACAGCCACTGTCTCTGTTCCCTGTTGAATGCCCATTCCTGTTTCCCTGCGGAAAGCTCACTAACTTGTTCTTTTTCTTTTCCAATCAACTGCAGTCTGTACTCGTTCAGGTTCAGTTTCAGAGTGTTGAGGTGGTCTTGCTCTTTGCAGAGCTCCTCTTTTAAGGCTTGCAAATCAGATGGCTGGATACCCTTCCTTTGGACAGCGATGATACGGGTTACATTTTCCAATAGCTGCCTTTTGCTGCTCACAATCATCTTTTGCATAAAAAGAAAAAGAAAACAGACAAACTTGAGCAACTCCCAAGTTGTCTCATCGTTTCCGGTATCATTATCAAGATCTATGATTCTCCACAACTGAACATTTTAACCAGTTTGCGCCGGATGACATGTATACCCGCAAAGGTTTTGCAGTATCGTGAACTGATGATGGATAAACATGCAGGGAGCGAGGCCAGAAATATCTGTCAGCGACCCGCAGCGGGGGAGGCCGGAAATATGAGTGTGCTGCCCGAGGGTGATGGTTTCAGCCCGCCTGGCTTGAGGTCGAGTGAAAAGTAATCCTGCGCCTCATTCCGTTCTTGTCAAAATAATCCCGGCGCGAACTGGTTAAACTAAATGAAGACGTATTCATTCTAACTAAGAATCAAGCCCTCAAAGAGAGAGTTCAGAGAGACCACTGGAACTCTTGATTGCATTGCAGACAATGCCTGGTGCTCTTGCAAAGATGCTCCAGGTTTGTGCACACTCGGAATAAAATAAGTTCTACATATTTTATGACAATATCACACAGAACTTAGAAAACCATGCTTCTGCAACGGTTTTTTATCACATGGTTAACACATAGATTGCAGACATATAACATCCATAACGTAATAATGTAACTTCCGTAACAACGAAAGCATGTGTCCATAACAACAAAGTTTCACTTTGTAAAATATCATTGCATGTTTCTGTAGCTACCATTTGCAGCACTCACTAATTCACATTACATTAGCATTGTCATGCTGTATATTTAAGCTAGAGTTGTACCAAATCTAAAAATAGATCTTTCACTGCAAATATTTTACTTTGCTGTTTTCAAATTGATTAGTGAAACGATGGAATATCACTTAAGAAAAACCAAGTTTAGAAACAGCGGCAAGAGAAGCCAGGTCCTAAATTTAAAAGCTAGCTAACACTATAACAGCAACTCTCTGATTTTCCTCCAGTTTTCAGATTCAGTGTGAATGCAATTAGAAAGTGCATTATTCCTTGATTGAAAAAAAATTCAGTGTACTTTTGCCTTTTGAATAATTGTTGTTACCTCAACTAGATGTATTTGTTGGTGCTTTTCATCTCCTTTCATATCTGAAATACAAATAAAGTAGTTTTATTTAAACTTCCTGTACAAATCAAAATATTATTTTTTATTGATCCATGTTTGTAGAGTGCACTTTTGACACCCCCCCCCCTCCGTGCCGGGGGGGGGGGCAAATTCTAAAAGTTGTGATCGATCATAACAAGTTTGAATTTGGCAAAGTTCACACAATCTTTTCACCTTTTTCTCCTGTAGGCACAACCCTGTCTGTGTCGCTGGGATGTCCTTCCCTCATTGCTGAAGTCGAGGCCTCCGCCATGTTTGCCTGCCCTGTTGACTCTCAAGAGGTGTTCGTTGGACAAGTTCAATCAGACAATAACCTGAAACAGATTCAAGATATAAGTAGGGATATAAAAATTGGTCTAACATGCAAGATTGTTTAGGTACAAGTATGGGCCTTGTTCTCTTTAAAGGGACACCAATTGGGCTACAAACCACACTTTGAACGAAATGCTTTCAATCGGACGAATTTTTAAAAGTGCGATATCGAAATGTGAAAGACAACTTTGGTCGACTTTCACTAAACAGCAGTAATCAGAATTACAGAGCACGAACTACAACGTGTGCCTTATATTGCATTTTTATGTTACGATCTGTTTCGCAGAGATGCAGATTTCGGTACCGAGTTGTTTGTTGGAATGAATATGCCTTAAATTATATTCCTGTGGGAATATTTAAGGCCTAATTGTAAGGTTTAAAGTACCCAAAAAGTACGCCAATTGTTTTTTGTTTTTATTGAAATGATGTGTAGCATATGCAACCATGTGCCGAGGCGGCGCGATCGGATTGGCCATGGAATGGTATGATCGACCACGTGTGACGCGTGCGCCTGTATAATTGATTGATTGATCGCAGGTGTATTAGAATCAGCAATAAATGCCAGAGAAGATTGTTAAAGAAGGGTGGTGTTGTTATGTTTTTGATGGATGGGTCATTTCAAATATTTTTGCCAAGTACTTAAAAATACAGCCACGGCATACTTAAGTTATATTGCAAATGTTTCTATCATTTTGGGAGAATCTGCATACATTTGTGAAATGTTATGTAATTAGCACATGGTTGATTTTCAGCAAAGCAAAATTCTTGGAACTCTTTCCATGCATAGGATTTACCTAAGCTTCTTAGACTTTCGACAAAAGTATTATAATATTTGTGGATTTAGGGGCCATTCAGAATTTTCAGTGTTTTAAAATTTCAACTTTTTTTCCAAATTATTTTGACCCACCCACCCACCCCCAATTTTGATTGATAAAAAACTGATTTGTTACGCAGTAACAAAACATGTACATGTACGTTACATGTACGTGCACTTGCATACATTACATCCTACTGGCGGGCCTGTGTGGGTTGCGTGTCCTTTCGGAAAAAATCCATTGCTGCTGAGTGCTGGGCGGAGGCAAAAGCTGTCTCTTTGCAACTTTTCGACAACAAACAAAAGTCAACAGATCTTTCTTTTTATTTTGCTCTTTTTTTCCCATGAAAAGTGAATTTCGATTTTCAATTACTTAGCTAGACCCTTCCACCCACATTTTGGAAAAATAGTCAAAATTTTATAACACTGAATTCTGAATGGCCCCTTAGTTTATTTACGTCAAAATTTTAATAAACGATATGATTTTAAATATGTTGCATGTAGCTTGAGTAACTCCAGCTCCTAATGCCTACCGCATATGCATTGCCATTAGAGCTGAAGTTACTCACATGACTCAAGTTATTTTGCATGCAGTTGTTGTTACCATACCAAAATCAAAAGAAATTCATTTATTTCAAACGTGTATTTAGTAACAATGTCAGATGGCAAATAAAAGTTAGTTTATCAAACTACAGACCAAAGTTGTGCACATGAACTTATCCTTTAATTCAACAAACATCGATCCGCATTGTTTTAAGATAAGAAGTAGGACACAATGGAGATTAAGTAGAATGACGTTTTCCGTTTGTCCGCGAATTATGGGCACGAAACTTTTGTGGCAGCCAATTTGACTCATCTGCAGACGACCTGACGACGACGTTCTCGGTGCTTCCTTGACGTTCAATATGTTCAAATTATTTTTCCATGTAGTTTATTAGTCATTCTTACAATATTAAAGGCCACAACTGTGTATGATTTAGTTTTTGTAAGAAAAAAAATCGGTCAAACTAAGTGCACGAAAAATGGTCTGGTCAAACGAGCCTACTACTACTAGCAGGCTTCTCTCCGTCAGAGAAGCCTTCTAATCTAAATCTAGAACATGAGCCTACACTTACCAGCACAAATATAGCTGAAGGAGTTACTCCGTCATCCTTCACTGAAACTGAAAGGTCTAGTTGCTCTAGTACTAGTTTACAAAAGTATTATTCAACGCCGTTTGAAAGGCAAAGTATCGATATCAACTTAACTCAACTGCATCTTGTTGTGTTGTTGTGTTGAACTAGGCACCATGCGTTGGGCGAGTGAAAAGTGGAGGTGTCATATTAACTCAGACTTCAGACACCAAAGTACACTCAACCTATCGATTGGTGTTTATTGGTATGACGCATGCGCACTAGTACAAAAATTCAATTTACTAGGGTACAATGTTTTTACAGTCACCTGTTTCATGTCAAAGGTTACGCTGACGTCATTGTCTAGCCGTACCGTCGATTCGTCGAATCCAATGGGATTCCCGCACACTATTTATACGGTTAGGTGGGAAATCCCAAAATAATCCCCGCGCCTTCCCGATTCATCGCAGGGTGACCGTTTTAGCTGATTTTCGGCTAACTTTGACAGAATGTTCGTAAAATAATTGAGTTTGACAGAAAGTTTGACAGAATGGATTTTTTTGCAGATTTCTGGCCGAATTCTGCAAAAATGGTAATTTGACAGAAAAAAACAGCAAATTTGAATAAAAAATGGTACATTTGTTTTAAAAATACTTCATACCTTTCAACAAACTCTCTTGCATAATGGGACAGGTTGGCTGGTGAAGGTGCCGAGGTTAACTGGGAAATGGTCTTCATTGTGGCCGGATCTATATATATATATATATATATAGTTGCGCCTTTTTACCCAAAATTAATGTACGCGATAATTTCATAACATCTTTATGTGACTATAAATTGTTTATAATGTAATTTGAACCTTACTGAGGTCAATACTTCCAATCTGCATGTGATTTTAAGTGTTTATAGTGTATTTCAAGTACTTCTGGGGAATTTGGCAGATTTTTGATAAATCTGACAGATTTTTTATGTGCATTTAGCAGAATTTGGCTCTGACCTTACGGTCACCCTGATTCGTTGGATGTCAAAATGAATAATATGCATGGCAACTTCAGTACGGCGAATGCATAAAAGTCGACAACTTTCCTGAAAACGTTGTTCAAACGTGGAAACCAGATTCAAATTGTTCAAATTAACGTCGGAAACCAGATTCAGGTTTTCCGCTTTTGAAACAAAATTTTGCATTTTATTTGTATCATAATAATGAGTATAATCAGTTTTCAAGTAGAACCCATAAAATTGCTCATAACATAATGAATAGAATGCTTTTATACTGATATGGTGACAGTTTAATAATTATATCATTTTCGAAACCGTTATATGTCACGTACTAGCGCTGTACAAATACACACATTCTTGACAAAGAAAAAATATAGTCATTAGGCCTAAACAATTAATAAATTAATATAAAAATTCATTTTTGAATATTAATTGTTTACTTACTTTAAAAATGTTGAGAATGAGCCATAAATGATAATCAGAGATTATTGGACACATTTTGGAGGAAATTGTTCATACCGAATCCTGTATATATTTTGTACAGTGCAGTGAGTTACAGACATTCTGGAATAGAGCCAGACCCGCAACCCCGGCCCGCACCCAAGCATCCCGCCACGGGATCTTATACTCAAGACCCAGCGTTTTAATATCGAGCTCACAAATTTAAATTATCCGACAATTATTTACGTACATTTTTCCAAAGAGAACAAATTAACTTAGTTGGTAAATATATATTAGCACGAAGCTTAGGAACAACCGAGTATGGGGTTGGCACTGAGCCATCATGGAGGGGCGCGTGGTTCCCTCACCAAAAAATCCCAAGATAATATGCCTAGCCCCCCGTGCCACCACCGCCACTGTTTGATTGTACGGAGGCCGGGTCACCGGTGAAAAAAAACACCTTTCAAGCCACCCATACCGTGCGAGCACGAATGAGGCGAGTGCCCTATGTGAATCAGTATCAATGATTGTGTGGATCGACGTGTCAAGGCCGTGTCGTCCGTTATGATAATTATTATGTAAATGTAATTATATCACCAATATATGTCACTTAGGGTCAAATACCAATACAATATATACGTGAGTGCACTACCAGCAGTCACTGCTTCAAGTTAATCTCGTACGTCGTTTTAAGCTAAATTTACATTTTGGCTACGGTACCGCCGCGGCACGGCACTGCACCACAGACCGACGGATCTATGAAGGGGGTAGGCAGCTGGTATAGCAAGTATAAATAAAGCATTTAATGATTAACAAATTCAAGTAATAATTGATGAAGGACGGTTTAGACTTTGCATTGTCTGCATAAGATGTTTACGGTAGTGCCATAATGTGCCAATTATTTTTTTCTGAGTTTAATTGTGAGGTTAATTCTGCACTATGGGGGAAATCCAACGTTTTTGGACTGCCTATATACTCGCTCGTCTTCAGTTGTACACGTATTCCCTTTTATTAGCAGCGGCATAGCTAGCTGCGGAAGGAGGGGGGGGGGCACGCCCCCATAAAATAATCGGAAATTTGGCAACCGGGGAAAATAACAGTCGTATAAATTACCATGCTCAGCGGGTTGAGGTTGAAGTGCCTTTTTTTACACGTTTTGTTATAATTGTTAACGACCCCCCCCCCCCCCCCATAGGCTGTTTAATAAACGTCCAGTGGAAATCGTATAGCGCCATCTATTGTCTTACATTGACTATGATGTCAGTTTAGAACAGCGCCCACATGGAAAGATAGCATCCAGGCCCTCCCCTCCCTTTGATTGTAATTGGGCGCCCCCGCCCCCACTATGACGTTCCTCCCCCCACTAGCCCTCCCTCCCCCAGGACGATAACCCTGGCTACACAGCTGCCTGTTACGTCAACCGACTGGTTAAAATGCTACACGACTGGCTCTGTGTAAATGTTTAGGTTTTTGAATGGTTTAACGTACAGGGTATAAAGCGCCTAACAATGGTTTCCCGGAGGTTCGTTTCGGCCAAGATGAAAGTGCGTATAACGTGTATAAGGTCCTCTTCTTCGTGCAGTCTGCGGCCGTCCTCGTCCTACTCATAATAAGTAAGTTCTTATTCGTAATATGCATGCAGTGGCGGTTCTACGGGGGCGGGGGGGGGGGGGGCTAAAAAAATCCAGAATAAAAATAAATGCAGTAGCAAAATGTAAGAATGTGACGTACATGCGAACGGTCTCCCCCTAAATAGTCGTGAGAAGGGTGCATTTGTTTTTACTTTTTTAGTTAATATAGTGTACCTGATTGTAGGATTTTATCAGCACTACCCATTGAAAATATGGCACGAGCCATATTGAATTGAAAGTTAGGTAAAATCTTAAAGTTTGAAACTTGCGAAGAGAAATGAAAAGTAACTTAATGTATAATAAATTCCAGTCTGCTTCAATGAATAATTTAACATGTGTAATCAACATTCCCTTATGTTTAAGGCCATTTTTTTTTTATAAATATGACAGTAAAATTAGGCTACATTGTGCCTCCATAAAAAGTCTGGCGCCATCCCATTCATCAGTTAACAAATAAATTGGACAATTTCAAGACAAGTACTGCGTTCTTTTCCTTTACTTTAATGAAATAGAATTCTCCAACCTCTTCAAACTGACCTCGACGGAATGGAATTTGTATACGACCAATTGAATTTGTTTAATAAACTCATTTTATCTACTAAATATTATACCTAACTCACAGACGTCGCTAGTCTGTTTTGTCGGCAAAATCATGGTGCTGTCGGCAAAATAGAAAATAAAAATAGAAAATGAAGAATGGAGAAGGAAGGGGAATGGAATAGGGAAGAAGAAGAAAAAAATGGAAAATGCAAAAAAAAAAAATTGCAGGTGAAATGATGTTCAAATGAATTTAATGTTCAAGAGATATCCAATTAGTTATGTTATTCTATGCCAAATCACATACGTTGTCACCGATGTGGTGGGACTCTCTCAAATTTGCATTGTTTTTTCCTACCTCCACTCAGCGGCATCGATTGGGAGGATATACCAGCCTCGTCCCCAGTGCTTACTTTATTTCCAACATCGTTTCCAATAGTAAGCCCTGGATAGGAAACCCGGCGTTCCTGTATCCTGATTCGATACCGCAATTTGCCAGAAATTGATTTATATCGTGTACTTGGTGTTGTTATTCACAACGTGCACTATGTGTTTTCGCGATCATTCGTCCATGCCTTCGCGAAAATATTCATTTTCTTTCAAATTTGTTCATATTAATATGAAATGTGATACTGCATAATTTATGTTGTCTCGATATGATCGTAACAGTTTAATTAAAATAAAATCGTGTTTTCGTAATACTCACGCCATGCTCGCGCTGAATTGATTCTGTTTTTACCCCAGACACAAAATACAAAAACAAACGCAAATGTAACGCACAGGCAGGCACCAGACTAGTCCTCATTTGCATACGTGTTCAAAAATCTTGCACATGCAAATGATCCAATACCAGGGTGAGAGAGTAGCTAGTGGTGGGCGCGTACTGCTCGACACCCCGGGGACGAAGTTGGGGATATACCAGCTACAAGTAAGCAGCGCCCTCAAGTGACCATATGCAATATAAGATCCACGTGACCACCAGCTTGTAACCCCACCTTCCCCGATGTAATTTTAGTAAAGAAACCTCAATTTGATAACTAATCCAGCACCAGCAATTGCCAGAGTTTTAGATATTTTGTTGTCGTAAAGTTTACTTTGGCTGTCAATTCAGTACACGACATTGAACTTATGGTTTGCATTTTCTCAGAAATGTTTTCAGTCAGCAAGTGTTTGGGTTCATGAGCGAGCATGCGTATGGCCGACAACTGTGCCAGCCTTTAAATACATTAAAAGTGATTAAATTGATTAAAAAGATTATGTAAAATGAATCACGATTAAATCACCTCGCCCCCAACCTCGTCCCCAGGGTGTCGAGCAGTACGCGCCCACCACTACCTGCTCTCTCACCCTGGTATTGGATCATTTGCATGTGCAAGATTTTTGAACACGTATGCAAATTAGGAGTAGTCTGGTGCCTGCCTGTGCGTTACATTTGCGTTTGTTTTTGTATGCGGTGTCTGGGGTAAAAACAGAATCAATTCGTCGCAGCGCGAGCATGGCGTGAGTTAAGAAAAATTGATTTTATTTTAATGAAACTGTTACGATCTTAACGAGACAACATGCAGTATCGCAATTCATATTAATATTAACAAACTGCATGGAAAGGAAATTAATATTTTTGAGAAGGCGTGAACGAATGATCGCGAAAACACATACTGCACGTTGTGAATAACAACACCAAGTACACGATCTATTTCTAGCCAATAGCGGTATCGAATCAGCATGCAGGAAGGAAGTTTCCTATCCAGGGTTTACTATTGGAAACAACGTTGGAAATAAAGTAAGCACTGGGGACGAGGTTGCCTCGCCCCTGGTTCTGAATCGTGGTTTATATTTTGTACACTAAAGTTTTTCCTAACTGAGTAAAAAAAACAAAAAAACCCAACAACAACAACAACACCCCAACAAACAAACAAACACCCCAGCAAACACCAAATCATAACAAAAAAAACAAGCATTATGCTTTCGACTTATCAATAGAGAATCTGATGGCGAATTGTTATTAAAATAGCATTCAGAAAATTAACCTGTGAAAGCTTAACCCAATAATAACATTGTGACATTCAATATATTATTCATTTCAATAATATTCAATTATGTCATATTATCCATCAATTTTGACATTAAAAACAATGGGAATTAATGTGTAACTTACTGTTCTTCATGTGTAATATTGACAAGATCAGTCAAACTGTACTTAATCATTCTCTAACAACAATTGTTCTCTGTTGTTGGGGGGGGGGGGGTTGGAGGGTTTTGCATGGTTTTTTTTTTTCTCGGCTGTTCTCTCTATTCTGTATGATCAAACCATAGGTCCATGGCGCTAAACAGATATGCCTCCAGTTTTCGGATAACTGGGGTGCACGTATATACGTGCACTGGCAGGAAAGTCGGTCCGGTGTTTCCTGGTTTCACAAGTACTGAATAAACCCGCATAAGTGCAGGTAACAGGGTGACCGTTTTAGCCGATTTTCGGCTAACTTTGACAGAAATTTTTGTTAAAAAAACGAGTTTGACAGAAAATTTGACAGAATGGATTTTTTTTGGCAGGTAGGTAGGCTTAGCCATGCGCCGTGACACGCTGTAGAGCTAGGACCTAACCTATGATTGTACGATGCTGAAAATACGTGACCCGTGACTATATACTGAATGACCTTGAATTGGACGAACAACAACGAACAACAACGAACAACAACGCTGTTGCACGTAAACATCAAGACTGCGGCTGTTGGGTGAGGTGGATGATTGCCAGTTCGCGAATTCTGCTGTTCAAGTCCACGCAAAAAGCGGGAAAGATCGTAAGTGTTCGGACGTCACTTAATTAAATGAACATGTCCATGTATATCAGCTATGGTACAGTGTTATTGAGGCTAATTGTTATATTTACGAGTTAAAAGAAAGGCAAAATTCATGGGCAGCCAAGCCAAGTTGTTTTACAATGTTACGCGTATAGGTCGATTTAATAGGCTAGGCTGCACAATGTGGGTGTACATGTACATGTTCGTGTACGTATTATTATTATTATTATTATTATTTATTCATGCCAATTCTATATCATCACATACAAGATGGGCATAGGAGAGGCAAAAGCGATAACAATCACTGTGGTCAAAGACCTGCCACTCCTCATCAAGTTATGTACAGAGTAAAAAATATATATATATATATAAATACTAATATAAAAAATTTGAAGCCAAAAGTTAGAACTTAAAAATATTTAAATATAAAAAGAAAAGGAATTACTGGAAATGAATGAAGATAACGTACGCAATTGAATATGAAAATAGATAAGTTACATGAATAAGCAATTAATGATAAAGACACATTAAATAAGAACATAATAAACACAAATTAATAAATGTATAAGAGAACAGTAGGTAAGTGTATAATAATTGTAATGAAAATCTAAAGGGTGATTGGCAAACCGGAGGCAGAAATGGTACATGTCTCGTTAAAACAAACTGGTTCGGACCTAGCCAAATTGTTTGTTATATCAGAATTTTGTATTGTTGCGTTCCCGCAAATTGCGTAGTTTACTTATTTCCCAACCAATCCATTCCACTCCGTGCACAGCGTAATGCTTGCAGCGATCCTGTGTGCCCTCACACAGCGCGAAGCTTTACCACGATGTCTTAGACACACGTACAAGTGTGCAGTACATTGTACAGTACGCTATTGTATAGCGCGCAATGCATGTAGCACTCACTGCTATTGAACATGTACCGCCATGGGACATGTACTTAGGACTTAGCCATTTTCCCTCCACCTTTCCCCGGAGTCGATGCGAATTCCCCTCACACACCTTACCTCGCATCCGACCCACATTGACCCCGAGCATTTAGCGAATGTGGCTCGCTAAACCCTTCCCGTGTATTCACCCCTTAGTGACCCCGTACACCACAGCGAGTGTGTCCCGCTAACCCACTGGCCGAGACCTACGGTAGCTAGAGGTCAGGTTACGTCCTTCATCTCATAGTTTTACTCCATAGCATTAGTGTGTAGAATCTTAACTAGTCTAGAGACTAAGTCTTGTACACAAGCCTATGTACCGAGAAAGTTATTCCCTTTCCCTTTTCCTTGAGGATCAGTTCCCCGTAACGCACCCACGAGTGATCCTACTTCGCCCGCTAACCACTGCTCTCGGACTTTCTTCCAGTAGAATGTCTAAGTCAGCGTGTACAAATCTCCCATAGAGAACTTTCCCCATGCCTTTGTACACGTATGCATTATTCATAACTACCAGAATCCAATGCTCCCATTGGCTAAGACGCGCACCCAAAAGTCTATATAAACCGCGCAGAAATGGAAGTTAGAATTCTTGTCTAGTCTCTAGTCATCTAGTACTTGAACCAGTAATTTCGCGCCCGTTACAATATTATTCATTTCAATAATATTCAATTATGTCATATTATCCATCAATTTTGACATTAAAAACGATAGGAATTAATGTGTAACTTACTGTTCTTCATGTGTAATATTGACAAGATCAGTCAAACTGTACTTAATCATTCTCTAACAACAATTGTTCTCTGTTGTTGGGGGGGGGGGTTGGAGGGTTTTGCATGTTTTTTTTTTTTTTTCTCGGCTGTTCTCTCTATTCTGTATGATCAAACCATAGGTCCATGGCGCTTAACAGATATGCCTCCAGTTTTCGGATAACTGGGGTGCACGTATACGTGCACTGGCAGGAAAGTCGGTCCGGTGTTTCCTGGTTTAACAAGTACTGAATAAACCCGCATAAGTGCAGGTAACAGGGTGACCGTTTTAGCCGATTTTCGGCTAACTTTCACAGAAAATTTGACAGAATGGATTTTTTGGCAGGTAGGTAGGCTTAGCCATGCCGCACCGTGACACGCTGTAGAGCTAGGGCCTAACTCTATTATTGTACGATGCTGAAAATACGTGACCCGTGACTATATACTGAATGACCTTGAATTGGACGAACGACAACGAACAACAACGAACAACAACGCTGTTGCACGTAAACATCAAGACTGCGGCTGTTGGGTGAGGTGGATGATTGCCAGTTCGCGAATTCTGCTGTTCAAGTCCACGCAAAAATCGGGAAAGATCGTAAGTGTTCGGACGTCACTTAATTAAATGAACATGTCCACGTATATCAGCTATATGGTACAGTGTTATTGAGATATAATTGTTATATTGTTGCGTTCCCTAATAGCAGTTCATGAAACGTTTATTAGAGTCAACAATAATTCAATAGGTTGGGGGGAAACAGAGCTTTGGGGTGACAGTCACACATGTCAATACACTGATTTATTTATCTCATCACTTTACATAACTTTGTTAGATTTCATCACCATGATTTCATCAACCTATAGGGTTTCTCCTTTTGGTAGTCTTTGGTAGCGTTATAGAGATAACAGGTTGGCGTCTACAAAGTCTATACATGTACATGTACTATGTACAATGGCAAAACCATGTCAACCAATACGAACTGAGTGGGCACCGGTACGGTACGCGTTATCGACGGTCAGACCGAAACGGGAGCGGTCCGCTACGGTGACCGGGGAGGCAACGGCAACTGGACGGGGCCAGCAAGTGTACCAGGCCGCACTACAGTTCGAACCAAAGTGTGCATGTGGCGTATCGGGTATCCAAGGTCAGTCGAGGCACTATGCACCAAGGATAGTGTTTATGACAAGACCGGGCTAGCATAACTGAACTACGGGGGGAATAACACTAGTACTAGTGATTGCACTATTACTTCACCGCGCCTCAACCATCGAGGGAGGCCGATGCTTCGTAGTGACTAGAGTCGCACAACAATCGGTCTGTCAGAGTCGAGTTCGTCGCACATCATACGATTTACCGCACAACATATAAGTTTGCCGCACAACTTTGAGTTTAGGGTTCGTTCGCACTACTGGTTTCGTGGTTCGCCGCACTACCGAAAGTGAGGAAAAACCTCCGGTACTTATAGGCAGTAGAAGTCTCGGGATTAAATAATGCATGAGCACTGATTTAGGAATTAACCAGTAGTAATCTTCCATGTCTAAGGGTCACATGACTAGTCACATGATTTACTAAGAGTGCCTCGTGCAAGAGACTAGAAACGTGTGCATTTACATAAGGGAAAACATGGAGAGAGAAGTGTGCAAATACAGAGAGAGGTGTGTGCAAATAGTTAGATAGAGTGCAAAGGTGTTTACGCAACATCTCGAGCAACCTTGATGGAGTGAGTGACAAGCTAAAAGGTTACTGTGTCACAGGTTATTTACATCACAGGATGTCTTACCACGCCCAGCTACGCGACCACGCAAGGGTAACATTCCATTCCCTCGAGCTAAGTACGGGACTGGAAAACTGGACCGATAACTCCAGTTAGTGTTCATGGGTAACACACGGGGGAGAGAAACGCTCCGTGCCGCTGAGCAGTCTCTCGGAGAAAACAAAACACGCATGCTATGGGGGAAGGAACTTAGCTCGCTGGGGCGAAGGGAGGTGTGGTCAGTCGCGCACATGTACATCGTTATGAATAATGCATACAGTAGCGCGCGTGGTATTGCATCATGCGCCGTGCTTGGTAAGAGACCCTGGGAATAAAAGTGCAAGTTGGCAATTTACGATAATTAGGTAAAATACAGGAACTATAAAAGACAAGAAGGAGATTGTGTACTTCATGGACAGAGTGAATCCTGAGGGCGCTAGATTTCCATAATCAAGCATTCTGGGTTCGTAACAATATTTACGAGTTGAAAGAAAGGCAAAATTCATGGGCAGCCAAGCCAAGTTTTTTTTACAACACGTATATATGTCGATTTATAGGCTAGGCTGCACAATGTGGGTGTACATGTACATGTACACATGCACGTGTACGTATGCACAATGTATTGCTAATCCTTACTTTTAGGACCCCATTCCTATATAAGGTTAAAAATACTCACCATAAGAGCTGACTAAATGACACTCAAAAGTGACATTCTGATATTTCTTGTCATATATCTGAACAGTATGACACCTTCTTGAATGTCAGCAGGTTTAATTTTGTGGAAAAAGACTGGCGGGGCTTTGATTTTAGAGGGAAATTAAGGGAGAAAGACGACGATGACAAACAGAAACTTACTCAAAACCCAAGATGGCAAACTGCAAAAAAGGGTAGGAAAGTCACATTTTCTTTGAAAGTGCTTTCAAATTTACGACTAACATGAATTTATCTGAAGAAAAAAGACTGCTTTGGCCTGCAAAAGTCACTTTGGTACTGGACATTCATCTGCAAATGTCAGTTTTGAACAGAACTCGTAAAAAATAGAGGTGTCCTAAAGATAAGGATTACCAATGTACTAGTCTATGTACATAATGGGCCTATACATGTACCATGGAGAAAAAAAAAAACATTTCTCCATGCATGTACATGCACTGCTCGGATTTCCTGTACTACTACGTTAAATCTTTGAGCTATTTATATCTGCATGGTTAAATGCACGCATGCAGTTAGCCAAGTCGGAACCACCAATTTACCGATGAACTGACTTCCCTGTTTCGAGTTTCACCACAGTCAAAAAAACATTGCTATTCCTATATAATTTATAAAGGTTTTTCAGTTTTCGAAAGAAATCGAACGAAACAAATCCATCTATGTTTAAACAATAGTTATTGATCGAGTAATTTCTTCACGAAAATCAAATTTATTGGCAAATAAAAAATGACGCTTTCTGTCCAATGTTGTTCCATCCTGAAAACAGCGACGAATTATTTATGCAGCGCGTAGCCCGTAATAATTATGTACATGTATTCGAATGATATAAAAATAGTACATAGAGTATTTTAAGCGAATAAATTTCCGTAATCTTGTTACAGGATGTGTTACTGTTTATATGCACCTATCAATTGTTTCCCCCACCCCGCTGCCCCACCCAAGACGTGCACGGGGGGGATTGTCACTTTTGAAGTGACAAAATCCCCACCCCTCGGGCAAAATTTCAGTGACAATCTCCGACCATGCCCCGATATACATACGTGGGGCGCACTATAGACTAGTGATTGCCTTTCCATGCAGTACACCAATGTTAACAATGCAATTTGAGTGACCAAAATCCCCACCCTGGGGCATGAAAAACGTGACCAAATCCCGACATCGGACCTGGAGCAGGGGGGGGGGGAGGAGTGGGGGAACATTTGATAGGTGCATTACTTTCACAGTGCAGGCCTATAAAGTTTTATGTTGACAGCTTTTACATGAACACTTTATAATTCCCTGTGATGCACTCTTTATAGTGCAGTCGTTCTCCAAGAGTGATTATGAATAGCAAATTACCTACCCTACAAAAAAATCGTTTGAGGGCATTCTCAATGATACTTGAAATAGTATAATTACTGAGCACCAGAGCAGGACAAATGTCACATTTTGTACCCTAAAATAATGTATAGAATGAAACACGTCAAGTTTCTTAGTAACTCGTTCGTCCTCACCCCGATGAGAACCGGCACTTATGACCTCTAAATGTCATTACTATTTGCTGCAGGTTTGATATCTATCCTAAATCTGAGACCTTCATACCAGCCACGATGGAGTTCACGCCAGCAGTCATCGTGTTAGCCGTTGCCGCATTGTTTACTCTGTGGTGCGCCCTCTACGTCCTCACCAGCTTGGCCTTTCCTGACACGCCCAAGGCGGGCAGGAATCATTTCGTTGTGACGCTCAACATCATCGCGACTTTAGGCTTGGCCGTCTGGTGCGAATTTTACAAAACCGACCCTTGCGATAACCCAGGTACTTTTATAAGTAAAACGAAATGATTTTTAATTATAATATTATTTCATGAGCCTATTTCGCAGCCATTCAGTTGTTATCTCACGCCATTATAGCCATGAATGATGTACAGGGCGATTAAAAAAAAACCACCCAAATGTCGGAACCATTGTTTTAGTGAAGTTCTGCATGTAGCAATTTCCAAATTTAGGATATGAAAGCCCAATTCATACACTTTCTTTTAGTACAATAATCATTCAGATCACTCATGTACTTTTGAAGTTTAAATACAACCACCGTTTTAAAGTTCTGTCCACGGATCACAAATAAGGTGTGCGTTCTTTTAGCAAAACGAAAACAATTCCTACACATCCCTATGTGATTTGTTTTCGTTTTGCTGAAAGAACTTACCTTTTTTGTGATCCGTGGACACAACTTTAAAACGGTGGTTGTGTTTAAAATTCCGCAACTTAAAAAGTACATGAGTCATGTGAATGATTCTTGTACTAAAAGAAAGTTTATGAATTGGGCTTTTATATCCTAGATTTTGAAAGTGCTACATGTAGAACTTCACTAAAACAATGGTCCCGACATTTGGGTTTCGGTTTTTTTACTCACCCTGTAATGTTCATCCGCCATTCAGAGATCAAATAGACACTGTCATGGGTACCCTCAACGGTGACAATGATGAAGAGCTCCCACTACTAAACATGTTCGTGGCAAACCCGTGGTTGGCAGGAGTTGGCAACCCATGGAAAGCCACCGTTGCAGAAACAAAACATCGTTATTAATACTTCCAAACATAAATGGACCAAGAAACGCTATACCAATGACTTTCGTCAAAAGTAAACAAAATTGTTACAAAAAAAAAGAAACTCCTTTCGGTTAAACCCGCTGATCAAGGTAACTTTAAGGACTGTGTTTATCTCTGGTTGCCAATTTGTTTATACGTCCCAAACGCCCCCCGAAGCTACGCCGCTCTCTATACCGTGCAACACTCTAAACATGTTTGAAAAAGCGGGTATAGGCCTATCGTACAAATGTTTAATCTCTAAGCTCCTTTTTTACAGTTGGAATCGCTCTGGTTCATGTGACAATTAATATTGATTGATTGATTGATTCTCGCAAACAGGTGCTGAATCCAACGCCAAGGAGACAATCCTACTGATCAATGCCCTTTCTGGGATGCTGTACGACCTCTTCCACTGTTGCTGTATCGGTCATCTCGAAAACCTGAGGCAATTTGTCCATCACTCCCTGGTCATAATGATGCTGTCCACGGCACTCGCCACCGGTCGATCGGGCAGTGAGGTGGTCTACTTCCTCTTCGTCGCCTTCATAACTCTCCCCATGAACAGTCTCTTGCGTTTCATGCGGTATCACGACATGACGGAGCACATCGCGTACAAGATCGTGGACGTGACGCGTGCGGTGCTGTTTCTATTCCTCCGCGTTTCGATAGGGGCGTACGTCGCCTACTGTTACATCCCAAACCCGGTGCCGCATATTCTGATTCGGATACCTGCCACTGCATTTAATGTCGTTGGGTTGATTTTTGCTGTCGTTAATGCACGTCGCGTTTATCGACAGATGATGCAAACAAATCAGAAAGTTGAGTAGCAAGCACTGGAGCTGCGGATCAATGTCGTAAATCCGCCGAGGGGTGGGGGAGATTGGAAAAAATTCCTACTGGCTCACCACTTTATTCAATTAATTTTCAAGCACCAGTTGCATCCTCTATGGTTATTCCCTCCACTTTTCCTCCTCTACTTTCACCCTCTACTTTCCTTTATTCCTATTTATTAATCAGTCACTTACTTATTCGAACCTCGGACTCTTGCTTGAAACACGAGACTTTTAACCGCTAGGCCGCGCACGATCGCTGTTGCAATGGTCGATCTGTGGACGTATTTGAAGTATCCATTGAAATAAACTAAATATTCATGAGAAAATAAATATTCATAATGACGTATTGCACTATCATTGGCCGGCTCATGCGTTGTCATGGTTGACGATGTCATGCGATAACGTACCGCTGTCTTCCAGACACTTCAATCACTTTTGACCGGCTGCTTTAACTTATTTCTGCACGACGTGTGCATCCAAAATGTGCTCTAAAAAACACATTTTGCCTAAGTTTTTTCGCATTTCCAGAGCTTCCTGGATTCCTCTTGGGTGAAATCACAAGGTGAGGTGAAAATTGATGTATTTGGCGGCAGGTAAAGTGGTGAGCCAGTATGGACCCCCGCCCCCCCCCCCAAGCCACACTGAATTTTCTGGCTTGCATCAATGAATAACGTTACGCATAAATACCCTGATTTGAATAACACCAACCTTAACAAAATACCAGGATCCTACCCCGCACGGACAATCTTGTGATAAACACAAAGGGCATTCCTAAAACAGATAAATACACGTACCTGGCTCACCGAAGTGGAAATGGATCATGATGCAAAGCAGCCTTTGATTTAATAAGCCATTTGCGAGTGACCTATACCCTTTGGGATTTAAATTTGAAAAACGTCTGGTACACTGACTTGCTCAGAATGCTGGGCACATTGTAACTGTGAATTCTCCTGACCAAAGACACTGTTGCTAATCACATGATTCGGGGCAAGCTCTTGCATAGTTACGTAAGAGACGCTCAGTGCATCGTTCACAATGGGTGAGAATGGCACAAAGAAACCAGACCATGCCGGAGCTGGGGGTTGCTAGCATAAGGCTTGCCCCGAATCACGTGATATAGTAACAGTCTCTTTGGTCGGGAGAATGCAAAGTAAACACGTGCAAAGCATTGGATTAAGTCAGCGTTCCAGATTTTATTCAAATTTAACTCGCAAATGGCTTATTCAGCGCCGCAACGATAACACGTGCTAACTCTTCGCCATACTTTCCTAACGAAACAATTTTGGCGTGAAGAGCAAACATCTATCCCCGGTACCCCTTATCAAACCTGCCCTTAGCATCCTCGACTCCTCACGTGAAACTTTAGATCTTCCCCGGTCCGGTGGTATCGGACTCGAGTTTCCTGAGCCTCGAGCAAAACACGTCCAGCTGCGGGCCGCCAGAATCGCGACGTACTGACGATGGGTCAGTCGCCCTCTACGTTCACGGCGGTGCAAATAGTGAAAATGTTGCCTGTTACTTTTCAATTTTCATTGTGCAATATTTTGTAAACGGTTTGTGATCCGCTGATCTGCACATGCTGCGGACGTGTGGCGGCCGGAGGACAACATGCGATACTTGTACATGTTGTGTGCATACACGCGACGTGTACACACATACTGAAATGTGTATTCTTGTGGAGATATATTTTCTTTGTTCTCGTGTAGTAAAGTTTTCGAGTTTGAAAGTGAAGTTTCAAAATGCTCTTATTTTAACCAGAATTAATTTCCTTGGCTAAAATGTGGACTTACGGTAATATCCATTTTCTAAAACTCTTCCATTTGCGACGGATCAACCCACCTTGGAAATTCCTAGTTTTTAAGTAAAATCCTTATTCCATATATCTATTTCGTGAACATCTTGTGGAGACGTATTCATCTATAGAAATTGTCCTGTGGAGACGTATACAATCTTTTGTTCCCTATTATGTGCACGTCTCCAGAGGGCACGGTGTATCAGATCCGTCTATTTCTACCTCCAAATGAATTGTCAGACATCTTGGAAAAAGAAGCTGTGGTTTGAAGAAGACATAAACTTACTGCTGGAAATATGTATACGTATGCCACAAAATGTCCGCTGCGTCAGATGTAACTTTAAGAACCGTTTTTTTCCCCTCATTTTTTTCCGAGGAACAATGCGACATTAGGTTAGTTTCCATTCAACAAGACCTTAAAAATAAGATAAATAGACATACAAATTTTGGCGAATTCAGTACGATATGCCCTTTTTTAATAGTGGTGGCCATTTTGACACACAGACACGTGAGTGAAAATGCTGCCTGTTTAATACTGTTTTAATTTCCATTTGTGTAATATTTTGTAAAACGGTTTGTGACGGCTCATCTACATGTTTTGGATAGCTCATGCTCATTGGCCATTACGCGCTGTACACACATTTGAAGCGACGCGCTGGTTCCAAATCTCTCAATTCAAATATGGCACGGGGACCAGTACAAACACTCCCATCGTACATTAATAATAAAAAAACAATTGTGTTAAACGATTTTTATCTCAACATAATTTAATATACAAACTATTTTTCAGTCACAAATTAATTTTAACTGTTTAATGAAAAAAATTGATACATTTTATAAAAGGGTAACGAACACAGTTAAATTTAGCCTTTAGTCAAGTCCCACGCGCCTATACCCGGACCATCCGGACACGTAACGCACCCCGGATGCTGGCACGTAAAAAGACTAACAGGAGCGGCGAAGCCGCGAGGGCCTTTAGGCCTACTATCTCGTGGAACTAATCACTTATTCATTTATTCAGGTAATATACATCAAGCAATATAAACGAATCATGTAACGGTGGTTTTGCGGTTACCAGCAACAGCAGGCGCGCCGCGCCATGGCTGTCTGGCGCCAGACGACGGCTGATTTCGTTTGTAATTCTGCATTTTCATTGGACAATTTACAACGGGTAAAGCATTATGCATGTCTACCAAATCGGTCGACAAATGTTAAGAAAAACATAAGCATTCTCCAAGAGATGGTAAAGGCCCTCGCGGCTTCGCCGCTCGTACTAGTCTTTTTACATGTGAGCATCCGCTGTGCGTCACGTGTCTGGGTAAGCGCGTGGGACTTGACTAAATGCTAAGTTAAATTGGGATAGCTGTCTTTACAATTCCATTGTTATTGTTTTTGGCCTCCTGTTAAAACTCCCTTGCGGAGTCCTTAGCTTAGGAGAAGAACCAACCAAGTATACCAAGAGTGGTAATACGGCGGACGGTGACTTCACTTTTTACAGTGAAGGCAATGGGCTATCCAGATTTTTTTTTTTATTTCGTCGGGTTGGTTAAATGGTTTATATTCTATTACTTTGTGCTCTAATTCTTTGTACAGCCACAGGCGGAATTACGTAAACATTTAAAGTAAAATGAAGAAATCGATAACAAATACATGTACAAATGCATATACTATTACACAAACAGTTCATAATTCACCAGATAAGATATGCATTCTATATGAGCAAAACAAAAAAGAAGTCGAGTCACATGGTCTGCAAAACATCTCGGTGAGATTCCAACTCTGACAAACACCCGATTATTGAAGTTGCATTTTAATCTAAAATATTATATCAAAATTCTTTTTTTTTTTTTCCCTTCAAAATTTATTTCCATTAATTACAATATTGAAAATCTAGTTATTACAATGTTTAGAAAGTACATATATAACAATCATAAATGATATACACAACATTAGTTTTGATGTACATGTACTACATGTATATAAATGTTTGTAAGAACAGCAGTAGGCATATTAATTAAATAAATGTATACAGTATAATTATAAATGTATAAGTCATAAAATGTTGCCAGAAGTCTTTGTTTTTCTTTTGAAACTTTGCTCTGAATAATAGCTCTGTAATGAACACATTAAAAATATTTATCCTTTTATTTTCTATACTCATTTTGATTCTTGCTTAATGTATTTGTAACCCGAAGAATGACACACTATGGGGGAACTCGCACAAACTAAAGATTCAATGGGGATTAACTAACGAAACTAAACTAAACTCAGGATCTTTGAAAGGAAAAGTCGCGAGGAAATTGAATTAATAGAGACAAAGGACGCAAATCTAGATTTCAAACCCCCCCAAAAAATCATTTATTTACTAAGAACTGAAATAAAACCAATAGAACAGAACGTAAGACCAAAGACCGATAGCCAACTTAAAAGACTGAACTTTACAAAAACACAAAATACATGTAACTAAAAGCAAGACTAAAACTAAAACCTAAAACCAACACAGTGTGAATTAATGGATCTTATTAGAGTACACTTTGACGAAAATCAATGACTTGACAAGCAGACAATCCCAAGCAGGAAAACACTCTCCAGGTAGGAGGAACATATAAATGTGAACTTGTCTCTGCTGGTCTGCTGGCTGTACTAAATAAAGCTTAACTTTGTGGCAGATTATATAGGGGAAGGGGGGGGGTCTAAACTGAAACTTAAATGATTTCTTTTTCCCGAGGGGAGCTACTAAATACACCAATGCAGTATACAATAATACAATACTCTGCACCCTGAACGTGACCAGTAGGAAGGTCATGAGTTCAAAGTTGACATCCATTTGTAGAACAGTAAATCTTAAAATTGTCCTTATACTCTCTGAGTTCAAGCTATAAATCTTAAATTTGTAACCTTCTGAGTTAAGTTGCCGCAGAGCAGTAAAGCTTAATTCTTAACCTTGTCCTGACCTGACCTGAACGGTGAACTCAAATTTTCCTGAACACAGAGTGAATTTATCCATTTGTCTTATTCTAAAAAACAACTTACTGGACATTAACTACATCGCTATCGGACAAAACTGCACAACTAAATCTTGGCCCTGCCACATATTGAAAACATTGCTATCGTAATGATTAAATTAACCTCAGATCTCCTATCAAGACCTGTTAATAGGTTTGACAATGTTGGTGTGATAAAACTACTTTTAGTTTTTTCTTGATAATAAACCTTTAATTGATTCCAGAATTAAATTGTTTGTAAACTGGTTAAGAATGCGTGTTTATAGTCGTCAATCGTGTCACACATTGAGCACAACGGACTATTCTCAATTTTCCATTGATACAATCAATCTTTCGTTGCTTATTAGACGATGCATGAGTCTGTAATTGAAGTTTATCAACTTAATTTCTTTAATGTCGACTATTTTCTTTTTCCATGTGGAAGTCCAATTAATCTTCTCACCAAATACGTTTTCCCACCACGATTCAATCTGAGGTGTTTTATTTCTTTCGTCTATCAATACATTATAAATATTTCTAGTTGTAATATCAAAATTCTTAATAAATTACGAATACTCTAATTATTTGTCTCTGAAAGAAATTAACAGTTCTCCATGAAAACAACAATGCGATTTCCAAGTGTCTTGGGAGGGTCTCCCATCCTAGATCCTGGGAATAGCACTCAACAGTACAGTCTTGGGGGAAATCAATCCATATTTACTCAGAGTCGGTGGAATCTATGAAGAGATTGCCCAAAAAAAACCCCAAAAATAGATTTAAAGTATAGGTTTTCCCGGCCAATTTCCTGAAATGTTCATTTAACTTCTGAAAATCGGTCATTCACTTTCGTCTGAATTTGAATGCACGTCTTTAATCCCATTTTTCAATTCAACGAAAGTTCAATCGTTTTCATTGCCCGTGCATTCGGTTTTGAGAAACAGACGGCCAACTGCGTAACCTGGGCATTCATTTACGCAAGCATACCTTTTCTTAATTGATTTCAAGTACAGCTAATTTGATTGAACGCTAATGAAAAAGAAACCCCTATTTGTATCTGGTGCCGATGGCATTAAACTAAAAATGAAATAGAATGGTGAATGTTAGAAATCGTCTTCTAAAAGCGAAAAAGAAGTCTTGTAAACAAATCTGACATATACGAAAGGTGCTGCTCAATCGCTTAACTGATTGAACTGAAACGGAATCGAATGCTCTGGTAGCGAAAATGACACGCGTGTACGTTCCAAGCGATTCTTAAATTCAAACGAAAATGACTGACCGATTTTCAGAAGTGAATGAACACTTTAGGAAATTGGCCGGGAAAACTTATATTATATCAGAATTTGTATCAAATACGAACTCTCTAATTATTTGTCTCTGAATAAAAGTAACAGTTAATTCTCCATTAAAACAAAAATGCGATCTCCAAATGTCCCGGAAGGGTCTCCAATCCTAGTTTCTGGGAACAGGACTTAGCAGTACACTCTTGGGGGAAATCAATCCATATTTACTCAGAGTCGGGGGAATCTAGGAAAGAGATTGCCAATTTGTTTTTGTTTTTTGAATAGCTTAAAAATTATTACCTCCGCCAAGGAGGTTGTTTTCATCGCATTTGGTTAGTTTGTTTGTTGGTTTGTTGGTTGGTTGGTTGGTTGGTTGGTTGGTTGGTTGGTGTGTCTTATGCGAACAAGATAACTCAAAAGTTATGGACGGATTTGCATGAAAAATTGTTTAGGGGTGGTGGTTGGTCAGAGTCGGGGGAATCTAGGAAAGAGATTGCCAATTTGTTTTTGTTTTTTGAATAGCTTAAAAATTATTACCTCCGCCAAGGAGGTTGTTTTCATCGCATTTGGTTAGTTTGTTTGTTTGTTGGTTGGTTGGTTGGTTGGTTGGTTGGTTGGTGTGTCTTATGCGAACAAGATAACTCAAAAGTTATGGACGGATTTGCATAAAAAATTGTTTAGGGGTGGTGGTTGGTCCAAATACAAATCGATTAGATTTTGGAAGTGATCCGGATCTGGGTCTGGATCCAGGATATTGTATAGGAATCTTCACCATTTATGCAGGTATTTATTTTGGGTGTACTGACAGTATGGCGGGAATTGTTTAGCCTTGGCGGAGGTTTGCGCTCTCTGGGTGCTTTCTATATGTTATTATAACACCTCACCCACAGATTCTGTGTCTTGATTGGCCGAGAGCGAGTCACATGTTACTTTCTAATTTTGCTATCTTTCTGTGCACGGCCAAAAGTACTATGCGCATAGCAACCAAAGTACTATACCATTAGCAACCAAAGTACTATTTCCACGGCGCGGTATTTGTGTGCAAATGCATGCTGGTGTGCGCGTTGCACGTTGTGCGTAGCGCGTATTATTCCAAAGAGAGCGCGCCGCAGACTTGGGTTCAAACATTTCGTGAAGGGGTAGTTTTTAAGAGAGAAATACATTTTCCACCAATTTTGTATTGAAATTGAAGTTTATTTCAACTGTGTTCAGATTTAAATAATTTAAAATCTTAAAATCAAGCAGAATCTGTGTGTGAAGTGTTATAAAACAAATATTGAATGCTTTATCTCGTGGTGAAGTAAAACTAGCCTCCCTCGGTAATCCATGGACCATTCTATTTTCCCTCGGCTTCGCCTCGGGAAAATAGAATGGTCCATGGATCACCTCGGGAGGCTAGTTTTACTACACCACTCGAAGCATTCAATATTTGTATAATATTGTACAGACCAATCCGGCGGCAGCCATTTTCTGCGGTGGCATCACGCTCGCGCGAGCCGCGCTCAGGTAGTACGCACGCGCACTCCGGGCTCCTTCGACCAATAGGAATACCAAAATGCACACGCGCCTCGTTAAGAACAACAGATCCTTTCAGTCGTCGGGCGTTAGGTCTTTTGTTCAAAACGGTCCTCTGTAGTAGGTTTGTGTGCTTAGTCTATGGGAGAGTGTTATATTACAGGGACAAAGGGAAACACAAAGTATTGTCCTCGGGAGGACGAGAGTGTTTTTGCATTCAATAGGAGACGTTGAACAATAGAGGACAATAGGGTCCCCAATTCCCGAAAGGTGCCCAATTTGTACAAACAAAAGAGGGACAATATAGGGGGTCCCCGATTGCAGGCAAATACACACTTCTGTGCGTGAGCGTGATACCAACGCAGTAAAAGCTTCTGATTTTGGTCGCCGAATTCATCTATAGAGAAATTCAGAAAAAAGCACCCCGGGAAATGCTTTACAATGACTCAATACACTTTGTATTCATCGGCCATCTTGGAGGTGTTACTGTAACTCAGTTACAATAAATAAAACAAACAGGTCTACTCTTGCTTATATCTGTTATTGCAGTTCATCGATCGACATTTGAAACTTTGTATAAAATAGTAAAAAGCTTACCTCAGTTTTGGAGCAAACGTCGAAGCGGAACTTCTGCATGACATGGACGAGCGCCATCTTGGCTTCCAGCAAGGCGAAGCGCATAGCGATGCAGTTACGCGGACCGAAGCCAAACGGCATGTAGGTGCACGGTTTGATGTTGGCCTTGTTCTCAGCGCTGAATCTGCATTTCCAAACATAAGAAAAACGAATAATTTACAAAGGGTACTGCCTAGCGCCACCAAGCGTTTGCCTTGAATAAGGATTTTCAAATAATACAGTGGGCATACCGGTACATAAGCCGGCAGTTGATACCACACACATTGAGAAGTTATATCAAGTTTAAGTCACATGCTCAAAAAAATAAAAGCAAGTTCATACTCAGCCGGAGAGCGAACGCGACCGCGCATTGTGACGTCACGGCAAGTTTCTTGACTACGAATTCGCAAGAGTTGAACATTTCAATTCTCGCGAAATTCGCAGCAAAGTTCCATGGCGTCGAATTCACTTCACATTTGCATGTGGAGTAGGAGCTTATACCTTCATTAAAACGTGTGCAAGATCCCAGTTCTTGAAACAAATCAAGAACCTGGTTATATAGCTGAGAAACCTGTTTACTATTGAACGAAACATTCCAGCTCCGTTCTCATTTTAACCCGAACATACTTAATGCTCCTGCATCCAAGATTCAGCACTGGCGAGGGAACTTAGCACCTCGAATTGGAGGCCGGCAGGGCGAGACACTCTTCGACATCTTTGCTTCCTTCTTCCGGTTCTGAGCAGGCCGCATAAGGGCCGTGGCCGTGTAAATTCCCGGGAGGATGGCAAGGATATATTCGCCCACTTTTTGACCAGGGTTGATATAAAGTCATCGGATACTCCCCCCCTACCGCATATTTTTGCGGCGAGAAAATAAAATGCCAAAATGTATGAAATAGCACTGAAAAATGGGGAGCAGCCAAAAAATCAACGTCTTGATGCAGTGTAAGAGTGCCAGTTTGCCTAAGATATACATCTGCATCATAAACAGCGACCTCTAGTGCCATGTGGTGTCAAACCCCCCCCCCCCCCTTTCGAATTTCATGACCGGGGAATTTTAGGATTTTGGCCATCCCCCTTCCCTTCCCCCTCCCCCACTCGCCGGCACTGTAACCCATCCAGGAGGAATTGATAATTTGGGGCCCTCACATTATATACAAATACATCAAGGCAAAGATATAAACAAAGACAAGACCGTGACAATGAGAAGAACAATAAGTTATTAAAAAAACACACAATAATCCGAAAGACAATTATATTTAAGAAATACATCTAGAATCACAAAATTGCACTGAAACTGACAATCCCCATCCCAGCTGATCATTATTAGCATGATAAAACGACGAGACAAAAATGGAGTAACAATTAGAAGATTAATGCCACTGGGTTGGGCACACGTCTCGACCAGGGCCCGTACCTCCGTTACTCCACTAAATCATTTGACTATACCTTTCGGGGTCAAACTTGGCAGGATTCTGCCAATACTCGGGACTGTAATGAAGCGCCCAGGTGCTAACGAACACGCATAGTCCCTTCTCTACAGTGAACTCATCCAAACGTATGGTCTCGTTGCACAGCCGTTCCAGACTGCAAGATTAAGAAACATTCCAAATAACTTAAAGGGGTATTATCCAACAGCTTGTCGTCGTATACACTGTAACAACATCTGGGTCAATTTTGACGGGAACAAAAAAAATCATTTTGACCCGGAGGTGTCATTTTTGACCCGGAAAAGTGTAATTTGTGACACTGAAAAGTGTAATTTGTGACACTGAAAAGTGTAATTTGTGACACTGAAAAGTGTAATTTGTGACACTGAAAAGTGTAATTTGTTACCCGGAAAAGTATAATTTTTGACCCGGAAAAAGTGTAATTTTTGACCCGGAAAAGGGTCATGTTTTTTATCCGGAAAAGTGTCATTTTTTTACCCGAAAATGGGTTAAGCCCAATGGAACCCGCATTCCGGGTCAATCTGAGCCGAAAGTTATTAGATCGTACAATGTACTTTATTTTATCAGGTTGTTACGTATAATGTGAGTTTTAATCACTCACAAATTCTGGACGGACAAAACTATCGACGAAAGTGATATGAAATAAATTTGTCACTAAAACTTGGACCTTGAAAATGTGCCACCAGTTTCAGAGTGTTCACCAGCTTCTTAAATAACCCTAAAAAGCCATTTTATGAGATTTATGAACTCAACAAGGAACAAAGTACATGTATATGTCAGTCTCAAGAACAGAGCTTCTTTAAATGCATCGATCCATAACTGTCATATGACCAATGAGGAAGTCAAACATATACATTTAGTCATGCTATTTTAGAGACAACAGTTTTAAAAAGTTACAAAACACTTATTGACTTCTCCTTTTTAGGGTTTTCATAGCTTCCGGAAAATTGATATAAGGGCCTTCGTGTGTACATTAATTCAGACTTATCGTTTCGCTTTGCGGTAACATGTACACTTATGAGGTAATAACTACTGTCGCTCAGTAGATATTTAGTTCTGAAAAGAACTTGTCCTGCTTATTATCAACTTTCGCTAAGTAGTTTTAGTTCTGATGAGCACAGTCCTGCTTAGTTCTAAAAAAAACCCGTTCTTTTAAAAAAGCCTACAATCTTAACTCAAATGACAGCCATAAATGCGAGTTATGTCCGCCGGCATAAATGGCACTTATGATGAATAAAATGAATACTGTCGCCACAGAAAAGTAGTCACAGCTGTAAGCTAAGCTGGGCTCTGTAATTGGGCGATGTAAAACACGCGTGACGGCTGTCCTCATTGGACAATGTTACACACGTGATGCGGTCCTCGTTTGACAATGTTACAGGTCAGTATAAGCGATGAGGTTCCCTGACGTGTAGTAAGTACTATAAGGAATTTTTTATATGTATTTTGAAGGAAGACAAGCTCCCTGTGGACTGTATAGCTACTTTGAAAAGTTAACTGCAATATTCCACGCTAATTCATAATTATTCAATGTATTTTCTATTTACAACTTTACACACATTGTCTCGGTATTGTAGTCTCGTTTATGTATATTTTTACAGCGTAAAACTGGCTAAGAAAAGGATGCTTCTTATTTTGCAAAGACACACGTCGTAACTTAGACGTGTTTTAAGCCGTTGTAATTGTCAAGGAGCTTACGACGCGTTCAACACATCGCAATTTCGTGGAACGGATCTTACAACGCGTCGCGAGTTGCGACGTGTTACACGTCGCAACTCGCAGCTCTTCGTGAAATCGGGTGCAGCTGATCGCCTATTTTACTTACAAGACCACTGGTGGATACAGGCGGAGAGATTCACTTATCACCATGTCCAGATACTCCATCTTGGGGATGACGTCATAGCCCAGGCTGTCTCCGGTGGGAGCGAGGTTGTCAATTTCGGCGTGCAGCTTCTCTTGTATGTCCTGGTTCATGGCGAGAAGGTAGGCCGTAAGACTCAACAATGTGCTGGTCGTCTCGATACCCGCCGTGAAGAACGTAATTGCCTAGGGAAGAATATCAATGATGTTATTATAAGATGGAATTTTTGCGTCGGGGTGATATAAATCAAATTAGGTTTTGCCCTTCACCGACGTTTTTTTAAACACTGTATACTCAGTGTGTTACCTCCCGAGTGAAAGTTGGAAATTTTTTTTTTCCAACTTTCACTCGGGAGGTAACACACTGAGTATACAGTGTTTAAAAAACGTCGGTGAAGGGCAAAACCTAATTTGATCAATGATGTTGGTGCCAGCATCATCGGTCGTATAATGGATCTACTTTGGCCACATCAAGGGATATGTCGCTGCATTCATAGCTATGGCAGAAGATTTAGCCTGATGCAAGCTTTATAACTTGTGAGGCCGTGGCGGAATAACTCTGTTACGGCGCGGCCGAAAACTTAACGCATAATGAAATCCACTGGCTAGCAGCTGCAGTTTCTTCCCAAAGACTCGTGTGTGAAAACTACAAGGGCGTTTTGGAAGCCATTTTGGAGGCATTTTTGGGTTAGGTTAATCTGTGGCAAAATGAAGAGAAACACTAAAGGGAATCATAGGGGGAAAATGGGTTGAAAGTGTTTTCACAGAGGTTTTTTTTCAGAGGTTTTTCTTAACTACACGAAACCAAGGGAATGTCCACACTTGGTATGTAACGTAAACATGGGTGTGTTTACCTGAGCCTGGATATCTTCGTTAGACAGTGGCTTGTGTTGCGTGGTGCCTTTCCCCTTGCTATCCACCACCGAGTCCACATCTCCTTGGTTAAGCTCGGTGTCATTGTGGGCATTAAGCATCAGCTGCAGCAGATCAATGTTCTATCCAAGTTGAAGTCAGAAAACAACGAAATTATATAGCCAGAAAATGTACGTTTTAAATGCCAAAGACCATGTGAGTCACCCACACCTTGCGCATGGGGAATTCCAGTATTGGTCAATTTGGTTTATGTATGCACCGTTGTATGGAAAAGAGAAGCTGTAGTTACAACTGTAGCCTATGGACGCTCAAATATAGTGCATAAAAGGCGTTTCAGGGCTAGGATTTAGGCAGTTGATTGCTTGATTCTCCAGTGATAATTGCAGAGGCTCTTGATTAGGATGGAATGATATGACAGATGATGAATATGATTAAAGGCACGACCACTGTTCTTGATTGACTGTTTCCGATCACCAATTATTAGTCTCAGATGTTCTAGGTCAGATCTACTTAAGATTAAGGATTCCAGGACAAAGTCCAAAGGGAAATAAGTTGCGTCACCGACGTTGATCCACCCATAAGTTGCTCCACCCACCTTCCGACTCCACTCACATTCCGACTCCACCCATATTCCGACTCCACCCACATTCCGACTCCACCCACATTCTGACTCCACCCACCTTCCGACTCCACCCACATTCCGACTCCACCCTTATTTCAACTCCACCCTTATTTCAACTCCACATTTCGATTCCATTTCCCCATTCCCACTCCAACTCCCTTGGGTATTCCACTGGCCCTACTCCCACCAGTGTAACTGGTCCTGTCCATCGAGAAGAGGGGATAGCCTGGTGCTGTGGCCCACCATTGTACCACTGCAGGGATAGGACACGTCATGGCGGCAGGACACCACCAGACGAACCAGCCAGACGATCGAAGGAGAGCTGGCGAGACATGTCCATACACCCAACCGAATAATATGGATATAGTTATTGTCCAACTCTACTTGCCTACTGTTGTTCTCCTTTGTTTCTATTGAAATCTGAAACTACATATCGTTTCACACCTCGGGTACCTTGATTTCTAATAAAGACCGACTTGCGGGGTATTGTCCACATTGTTACCCTTTGTTCATGGTACCCCATAAGCTCATGCATAAGAACACTGACAGGTGGACGGACAAGGCCCCTCAGCGAATAAAAATACCATCTTCAGTCAATATGTTAGAATTTTTTGGCTGATGAAACCCCCCTTCCTGCGAAAATTCCTGGATCGCCCCTGCTGTCGGCCAGCGTTCGAAGCTAATTATTGTTTCCGTTCTTGTTTCATTCTCTTCGTTCGTTCATTCACGTGTACATTATACTAAGATACAACACAATCCCAAAACATTCGAGCCAGTTGTATGATCCAAGCCAGTGTTTAACTTGAAATTTAGCGTAACTGGTTATGTAAGAATATTCATTTTGCAATGAATGGCACCCTCAAGCGTCAAATGAGGCAAAGCGACCCCCTCCTTCCCTCGCAAGTTTTGAATCCTATCTAGATGTGCCACGAGTGGCCAGAACTTAACACCATCCCCATTCTTTTGAATAATCATAATAGGCTCAACAACTCTCCCCCCCCCCCTGCTCCTCCCCCCCCAAAAAAAAAATCAGGAATAAAAGTAATTGTGCTTTAAACATTTTTTGAATCTTCTCCTTAATTTCTTTTCTCTGCATGTTATGTTTGTCTCACCTTAGATGTGCCTTCTTCCTCTTTCCGCATCTTGAGAGCTTCTTCCGCAACCTCCTTGAGATAATCTATGGCTGACTGATCGACAACTGTGACATTCATCCATTTCAAGAGCGGTACCAGGGGTGGGAATGCCACTGCGTAAGAATGAAAAGAATAAAAACAGGTTTTCACTGAGGTTTTGAACTCGTGTTCACTTTTTCTATTCAAAATGCTGAGGCATTAGGCCAAAAAAAAAGTCTCCGGTTTCTGGTATGCGCGCGCGTCGCCGTAGCCATGCGCGTCGGCAAAATGGAAAAGTTTTTTTTTCAATGAAAGATGATGTCTCAAAACCGCCAAACTCACTGGTTTGACTGGAATCCTGCTGCTGCACAATTTTAACGTGTTTTTAGATTGGGTTATGGTCGAGAATAAGCTTTATGTGGCCTCTCTGGACTCCCATATATTTGCACTAAGTTTAGTCGGGCACCATTTGCAGTCCTGAGCTAACATTTGAAGCAAAAAAAGCAGGTAAAAAAAAAAGGCGCGTCGCCGCACCACTTTTTGGGCAAGCTCCATACCAGAAATCGGAGCCTTTTTTTTTGGCCTTAACGTGTTTTTTTTTTTAAGACACCAGTTAAGGAACTTTTATTTGCGCGGACATCAAGCTCATGATAGACCTTGATCCAGATAACGAGTTATGTGAGGGGTTTCCCCATTCATTTGCAGCACTGCTTAATGAACATGGATGATTTGATGATTTGGTGGTTTTTTTTGCATGCATCTGGTCTTCACAATGTGCCAGATCTAGCTCATTAATCCAATACAATATGGTGCTCTTGCCTACACTCCAAAAAAATCCCGGGTCAGATTTGACCCGGAAAAGGGTCATGCGGGGCCTGACCCTTTTCCGAGTCAAAACGACCTTTTTTCCGTGTCAAAATGACACCTTTCGGGTCAAAATGACTCGGAGAATGAGTCATACAGTGTAATTTTGACCCGGAAAAGTGTCATTTTTGA
This sequence comes from Patiria pectinifera, assembly GCA_029964075.1. Taxonomy (NCBI): domain Eukaryota; kingdom Metazoa; phylum Echinodermata; class Asteroidea; order Valvatida; family Asterinidae; genus Patiria; species Patiria pectinifera. The sequence goes on from CM057150.1 coordinate 12,097,923, forward strand.
CCCGGAAAAGGGTCAGGCCCCACATGACCCTTTTCCGGGTCAATTCTGTCCCGGGACTTTTAGCGTGTAATTTAAGCCGCGTGCGTTGTTTTTTTTTACTGCAGCACACATCGTCAATGGATCATAATTATATGGTTAGTTTGATGTATATTCATAAGAAAATAACAATGACGTCACACCATTGCTCTCATTCAGTCGTGCATGTACACTAAAGCATTTCAAAGAACGGCTTTCGTCGAGCTGCCACACAAAGTGGATAGTGGAATGAACTATGGATCGCAAGATCTGTGGTTCGAACCCATGCCCATTTTCTTCAAATGCTTTTGTTGGTTGGGATAAGTGTAAACACTACGGGAACCTACAGTGTCTTCCAGCCACACTGCGTGATAAATATTCATGTTAGGGTGCGTGATGTGATTGGTTCAATACGATGCATGCTTAAAAAAATATATATACGCATTATAGCTGCCCTGATCAGGTCGACCTTGCGACAACACAAGTACTAGATAGTCGGCTATCTACACAACCCATCTGTTCATGTGCCGCACGCTGATTGGTTACACAATGAAGTAATGATCTTGATGTGCACATGACGTCACACAGGTCGACTGCGATTGATTCCCGCCTGTCGCGAACACGCCGCAGAATTTGATTTTTTTTCTTCTGCTGTTGTGGCTGTTCACTGATTTTTTTTTTAGCGCCGATCGTCTTAATAATCGTCACAGTAACATTGAGGTCGCGAAATATCGGCGACTATAATTTGTTCTCGACAGTCGTAGCTCAGGCACAGCTGGATCCTGAAAAAGTCAGTCGACGACTGTTCTGTGTCGTCATTAGGACGATTTACGGACGGCTTAATCTTCCTGCTTAGTGTTACTTACTCGCAAGAGCCCCACCCGGATTTGCCTTGCCGGAGTCAAATACCTTCCTCGCATTATTCACGAAGGGATCGTCTTTGTCTTGTACATTCACTTGCAGACCGAATCCACATCGGGCAATCACGTCCAAGGTGTAACTTCCAAACAATCTAATCAAAATATACACAATATTATGTCAGAGGTAAAGCTTAAAGGCGAAAACCTCTTTGTTCTTAAATCAAATTAGGTTTGCCCTTCGCCGACGTTTTAACACTGTATACTCAGTATGTTACCTCCCGAATGAAAGTTGGAAAAATCACTCGGGTGTGACTCGAACCCACGACCTCCTGCTTTCTAGTGCAAATGTCTTACCACTCGACCACCGAGCTAACGGGATCGGTTGGGTGGTTCCAATCTGATATATAAATATTACTCTTTGTTCTTATTCCCATTCCCATTAAAGAAATAGCATAAATAAGTTGAATATACAAGCAAATGCTGATTCTAAATGGCTCGGTATATTGAGCCGAAGTTGCTGAATGTGTCTAAGGCGGTAGTAGTGAGTAGTATAGTGAGCGGAACTTACTCCCTGCATTCCACGGGGGTCCCACCCTCCTGTGCCCTGTCGAAGCCAGACACCAGTCTTTCGCAACACTCATTGATCAAAACAGACATCTTAAAACAAAAGACACACAAATTAAATCTTTACATACAAAAACGCACCTGGAAAAAAAAACCGCACTGCAACTAAAGTTTATATAGACACACTTTTTGTATTATTGTCATTACAGAATGACACCTTAAAGTTTAGGTTTGCGGTAACACCACGTGGTAATAACTACTGTGGCTTAGTAGATTTAGTTCTGATAAGAACAGTTCTGGTTAGTTCTAAAAAGAACGTTTCTATCCATCTATTTTCGCTAAGTAGGTTGGAAGGCGTTGGGACTTCTCGCAATTATCTTCACTGAGGCTGAGTGAGATAAGTATGGGCTCAACGTGTCCACTAGCCTACTCTAGTCATGGTCAGGAGACTGTCTCAAGTGGTAATCCTTACTTTTAGGACCCCGTTCCTATATACATGTAGGAAGGGAAAGACTCACCAAAACAGTTTACTAAATGACACTCAAAATTGACATTCTGATATTTCTTGACACATCTGAACAATTGGCAATGACACCTTCTTGAATATCAGCAGGTTTAATTTTGTGGAAAGAGGGCAGGGCTTTGATTTATGAGGGAAACTGGGGTAAAAGACGACGATGACAACCAGAAAACAGACTCAAAAACCAAGATGGCAAACGTGAAAGTTAGATGTGATGAAAGCTCGATGCTGATTGGCTGATAAAAAATTAACATCTTATTATTTTTAGTCTGGTTCCCAGACCAAAAGATTCAGGAGTAGTCAGAATCTTTTGGTCTGGGAACCAGACTAATTATTTTTTTTAGCAGCCAATCAGCATCGGGCTTTCATTATGTAGGGCTTTCACGCGTGTGAGAACTACAACATGCACGTCTGACTGCCAAAAAAAGGTAGGAAAGTCACATTTTCTTCGAAAGTGCTTTCAAAATTACAACTAACATGAGTTTATATGAAGAAAAAAGACTGCTTTAGCCTGCAACAGTCACTTTGGTACTGGACAGTCATCTGCATCAGTCAGTTTTGAACAGAACTTGTAAAAAATAGAGGTGTCCTAAAAGTAAGGATTATACCTCTCAAGTTATATTGATACAAGTCTTAAAATAACTGGGAAAACTATATAATACAGTTTGGCGGAGACGAAGCCGACGTTGACCCCATTTCTGCCCAGAAAATGACGTGGCTAGAGCGCCTCGATCGTTCGCTCAAGAAGAGCCCCTATGGGCTCCGTGCGCCAACAAGAGGGCGCCCTTTTACCTTGCAACGACGTCCCATGGGCGGGACATTTAGCTGGTTGACGCGCACCGTTCCTTGTGCGTGACTCAAGTACACCAGGGGATTTGTATATAAAATTATGTACACGCAGTGGTACATGGTGGTACGGCCGCGCGTCGCGGCAAAATTGCAGTCAGGCAAGATGGCGTCGGTCGGTCACCCAAACTGTACTTTCTTTGCCGGTGAGGGGGTACTTGTGAACAGAACGGATAGATATACCTTTTTCATCTTTACAGCACTGAACGTTGGCGACAGGATGTTACGAACATATTTCCATTCCTCGTTGGCGAGCATACTCAAGCCTTTGGTCAATGGGGGTATGAGGAGGGGAAACACCTGTCAAGATATGAAATGGTGAAACGAAAATAACGATATATGTCTCTGTGTATTAGAGTAACAAAGCGAAGCGATCCTTAGTCGACCTCGTCCCTGCCCAGCTCGATCCGGAGTCCCATGCTCGACTCCATTGTATTTACCACGGAGACAAGCAAGTAAATAGGTCCGTCCGAGTATTTTTCAAACATAAGGATTGTTCCGTTTTACGGTTTTGATATACATGTACATGTTCATCGAACGGCTATATGGATTATTTTTTTGTGCGCACGCTTGTTTTTGGTTACGTGATTTTGACGCCTACACGACCTAAGATTCGCCTGCATGTATAGCCAGAATCCTCAGTTAAGTTTAGGAAACAATACTCGTCATGACTCTAACCAATACAAGCTCTGCTGAAATCGCTTCAGGGACAGTAAAGGTGGCGCTCGAGACCTCAAGATAATTACGGCATGCCTTTTTTTTGTGCGTGGGTTTTAAAACTATTGGTGGCGCACTATTGCAAAATGTCTCCTGTATAATTTACAAAGAAGTGAGACGTTATAGGGAGAAGGCCGAACTCAGTACCAAATTTTGAATTCAAATTCACCTAGACCCAGTAACTCGAGCACTAGAACTCTCTTTTTGTTTTATTATGTCTTTGGTCAGGCCGCGGGGTACCGCATTGTAGCTAGTACGACCGACTAAAGACAGAATGCCCCCCCCCCCCGGAATTCTAGTGCCCATTGTCTCACTTTAACCACAGTGCCTCACCCTGCGGTTGCAAAAATGGTTGAAATTCTTGACCAGGACTTTCTTGATGACATCTGGGTCGTTGATGAGTAGAATGGGGCGTCGGAATTCGTACATCCTACAAAGAGAAACAAAAACACGGTGTTTTCGATTGAATGTCTCTCTTTAACACAAAACCTAAATATAAACCTATGAAGCTTTTATTCGGGGTGTTTGCCTCAGCTCTCTCTTGTCTCAAGATTTAATCCACTTGCATGGGGTGTTTATTACCCGATAAAGGCCCACCACCAGCAGGAAAAAAATTATAATTATCACTGTGTAAACTATTAACAACGAAATACTGGTATGAAAACTAATATAGGCATACCCTGGCTTTTAAAAGCAAGATCACCGCATGCCTTTTAAGCACACGTTGAGAACATTAGCACACCAGAGGTCCACAACAAGCCATGTCCACAAGCGAAACTGATTACTGTTACCATAGTGCAAAACAAAATCATTATATCGTATGTCACTGTTTGTATAGAAAAATAATGGGAAAAGGGAAAGAAAATACTTATTTTATTCATAAACATTGAGTTTTTGGTCACCGACGTGTAAACACTGTGTGTTACCTCCAAAGTGAAAGTTGGGAAAAATCACTTGGGTGGGACTCGAACCCATGACTTCCTTTCTAGTGCAGACGTCTTACCTCTCGACCATCGAGTTTATGGAATTGGTTGGCTGGTTCGAATCTGATCAGATTAGGCCAAACCTACCATTGAAAGACTTATTTGGCCGTATGTTTACATTATCGTTACTATAGTTTTCCTTACCCTACTATTTTCCCTTTTTTCTTCACGAAACCTTCCATTGCAAGGTGAAATCCCTGCACACGAGTTTTAAGAAAGCACATTATTCAAACAGTTAATACATAAAATCAGCCAATCTGCGGCACCCTTGCCCTTTTACGCCAATCGGGCACGCTATCAATTCTATCACCATGGCCCCCTTCAGTGGCGTATGAAAGCATTGCGCTATAGCCATTCATTAGTCTTGGCCCAAGAGGCTAGTGATCGATAGTGGACGGTGCATAGTGCGTCATCTAATGGCACAACAATTAGACCAGCGGGCCAACTTGCACTAATGTCTTGGCCATTTCGTATCAGCGGTTTAATTTTTCTTCATTTTCTCTGTAGGCTTTCCTTAAGGAACCAAAATCAGCGATCGAGAGGAGGATGGCTCGCCCGACGGTTGTAAACATACGCGTCTCCAACCTCGTCCCCAGTGATTACTTTATTTCCAACCGCGTTTCCAATAGTAAAAACCCTGGATAGGAAACTTTCTTCCTGTATCCTGATTGGATACCGCAATTGGCTAGTAATGGATTTTTATCGTGTACTTGGTGCTATATATTCACAACGTGCAGTACGTGTTTTCGCGATCATTCGTCCACGCCTTCTCAAAAATACTAATTTCCTTTCCAATTTGCTCATATTAATATGAAAAATGATACTGCATGTTGTCTCGATAAGATCGTAACAGTTTGATTTCAAAAATCGTGTTTTCGTAACTCCCGCCGTGCTCGCGCTGCTACGAATTGACTCTGTTTTTACCCCAGACACCGCATACAAAAACAAACGCTAATGTGTAACGCATATCCAGGCACCAGACTGTTCCTCATTTGCATACGTCTGCAAAAATCTTGCACATGCAAATGGTACGAGGTTGACGCGTCTCCAGCTCCCGGTACGTGATCAAGCATCAGCGCTTTGCTAGTTAACCAATCAGCGGGCGAGAACAGGTCGGTCGAGAAAAGGTTCAATATGGCTCACGGTTGTAAACATATATGCGTGCTATATATACGTGCGCGACCATGCAAGCATGGAGCTATAACAGGTTTGTTCGAATTAGTATAGACGGTCTTATGTACATAAAATGCCCCCCCCCCACGCTACGAAATGACCAAGACGTTAGTGCGAGAAAGTACACGTAAAAAAGCAATTATACAAGGGCGCTACAAAACAATGCAACTATTGGTTAAAAAAGCAAAATCTGTAAAAAAATAAAATGGAAGTTTAAGTATATTTTGCCAATTAAGTAAGTATAAACAACCCTGTTTGCATAACTTCTACATTTTGCATTCAGATACTTTCAAACTTGTTACAAACATTGTTGCCGGGGTATGATCTTTGTATACAGTCATGCATCCTAAGGCAACACTAGAGGGCGCTACATCAACTTTTTGGGTCAAAATAATCATTTTGTTTGATATTGAACTAACATTAGATTTTTGTTTCCAACACCTAATACCTCAATTTAAACAGGAAAAGTACATGAAAAAGAGGTGATACCAGGTACATGTAGGTTTATTATGCTGCACGTCAATCCAGAGCAAGTCTGTGTCATTCTGTTACCGGGCAGATTTTTGATAACGCCATTTTATTCGGCACTGATTTAGATAAACAACCACCATTCATAAACAGCCAGGACCTAGCTTTATAAGATATTTATTGTAGGATTACATTTTATTTGCCAAGTTCAGCTCTAGTTTTTCCACTGAACACTCAGCTTTTTGGAAAACGCAGGTTGCAAAAGTGTCAGTCTGTTACCGTGGCAAAACATAACTTTACCCGACCCCGCTATCGCTAATTTCGAACCCTGTTTAATGACAATTCTGATACGATCTTACCTCTGAAAACTTGTGTGTGCTACCGAAAATCGGGATGTAGTCCGCCACAGGAAAGCCCCGTCGCTGGAAATATTGGTGGCACCACCAGTCATAACTGCAAAATGAGACCAGATTGAAACCAGATTATAATCATTGCAGGATAGGCTTAGGCCGAAAACAGTACCGGGTGAGACTCGAAACTCACTGGGCCAATATAAAAGAAACAATGACATATGTAATACAAGAAGTTGAGCAAAGAAATTGTCGGGAGTAAGGGGTATACAATTTTGCTTTATTGTCCACTTTGTTTTGAGAATGTGTGCACATGTATACACGTACACTCAAAAAGTTTTTTTTTCGATCTACTCAATAAATTTAAGGCAACGTCGTTGAAACCGTTCATTTATTTAGCTCCACTGCGCATGTCTGTCATCATGCGAGGAGCTTGCTAGCCTTTCGCCCAGGCCATCGTGGCTTAGAGCGGCGGAGTTGCGAAGACCCGATACGAAGCGACTGGAGCAAAGATCAAGTCAGCACGTACGAGTGGCAAAGCCACAAGGCCTTTCCCAACTTGATTTTGTTGAATTATTCATAGCTTTTATGCAAATAAGAAGAGTGCTGAAGTTTAACCAATCACAACACGGATTTGCCCAGTCGCTTCCATTTTTAAAAGAAGGGTGAGTAAGGAAAACGTAAGAGCTCAGCTAATAACTGTAAGTTCAGATGAAAAATAAGTTCAAACACTCAAATAATTTCTTGAAACACTTTTATAAGTAAAGCTTAAATAAGATAATGTAAGAACAATTACGCGGTCACGATCTCGTGGAAAATTAGACTCGCTTTTTTTAGTTTTTAAATTTTGTGCAAGCATCCGGGCGCGTCGACGCGTCCGGGTATGTACGCACAACTTAGGCTGATGATTGGTTGGAATTTTGCTACCCTTTGGGGGTAGCAAAAATCGAGATTATAAAGGACAACATAAGAATTTCTCGACAAGTTAAAAAAGGTCCTCATGGCTTCGCCACTCGGGTGTGTGGTCTCCATCTCCAGTCGCTTCGCAGTTTCGCCGCTTTGAATGCGGGCAAGTTAAACCATGATGGCACTGGTGAAAGGCTAGGAGCCTGCAGGCCCGATAAGCTCAGAGATCTCGGCCATCGAGTGACGAAAAATTTTGAAACTCGGTACACGCATAGATCGAGCAACTCTTCATGAACATACCCAAGAAATTTCATGACTATAGGTCAAAGGGTTTTGGAATTGTGGCTAATTAATTATTCATATGTACGCCAATAGCAATTCTGCTCTGTGTACACGACGTATATGGGAAAATGAAAATTGTTATGTTTTTGGTATCAAAAAAAATAATGCGCAAGGCTCGAGGCTAAAAATTCAGAACAGCTCGGGTTGCGAAATATTTTTTTCAAGGCTATCACGGAAAAAGTTGAGGGGAGGGGATTCCGCCCCGGCCCTTTTAGTGTTAACATATCTATCACGCTGTGTGGATGGAATGGACATACAGGTTCGCCACCACAAATCTTGCGATCCAAGTTCATTCCACTGTCCACTACTAAAGCTAGACCACTGTGGCAGCTCGACCAAATTAAGCCATTCTTTGAAATGCATGCATGACCGAGTGATATAGTGACGTCGTTGTTATTTTCTTATGAATAAACATATATAAGATCGAACTAGCTGAATCATGATATCCAATGATCCATTGACGACCGGTTGGAGTCTAGATAATTATGCTGATAACCTCGCCCGGTCACAGAGTGTTTATAAAACCGACCAAGCATATTTATTTCCTTAACTTATAGTACAACTTAAGTAAACGTAATCTAATTGGATACATAATTTGCTGTCCATAATGTGTTATTCATGGAGGTCAACTATAGCTACGTACAAAATTAAGGAGATAGGTTTATTTTCTCGTTATATTTTCCCGTTCCTCCTTTCGCAGGTGATCTGTTGCGCCTCTAGGATCCCAGATCACCCGCGAAAAGCTAGATAAGTATGGCCTAGCATTATTCACGAGAGTAGTGTTTTTACACGCAGGCCTACGTACCACAGTGACAGGAACACCAGTCCAACAATCAAAAGCAACGTGAGCGTGAATGGAGACAGATCAAATCCTAGTATAATTTCCATGGTCAGGCCTATTTTCACGTCGACAAATTCAGACGACTAATATGTACACTTAATCCTCGTCAATGACTGCCGGCAGCGCAGTGGCGGCTAGCAGTATATTAGTGCACCAGGACTGATCGCCGGACTATGTGCCAGCTCAGCCAACCAAACTGGAAATGACAGTCAGTCCACTATGCAATGCAATAATTATGAAGGCCGGTCGCAGACAGAACCAAATTCCAAAATGTCCAATACACAGTGTATTGTACTTTGATCGCGAACTATGTTGAACAATAAATTATATAAATTGGTTGCTGAATAGTCTACGGCAATATTGTATGGTAGCCCGTAAAGGACATGCAGTACGCAGACACAGTGTTCCTCAGGTCTCATTTTCCCTGTCCATTCGTTTTGTTTTTAGCTTGAAGACTCCAGCTCCAATGATCATCTCGAATTCGACATAGGCCCTATATATCGAATTCGCGATGAGCAATTGGCGCCCTTCGGGAATTCGACTCGCGATGACTTGGAGGGGGAGTTGATGCCGAATTTGCGATGAGCATGCATTGAGCTGGAGTTTCTCAAGCTAGTTTCTTTGACCTTCAATTAAGTCTTCATAGTCCGCTAGTATTTGCACATCATAAATACTTATAGGCCCATTTTGCGAGTAAAATAATACGTTCTGGAGCCAACATATATATACTCCAAAGGTGCACTTATCATTTTATGTCCAAGTATATAATTCACAATAGTCCAAATGTAGTCTTGTACGCCTCAGCCTATAACCACGACAAATTTGAGCATCGCGATATTTAAACTAACTGCAGCAAATGCGCGATGGGCTTTGCATTAAGTCTCCGCATATATTTTAGCATAAAAATAAAATTTCACTGAAAAAAGTCCACAACTTCCGAACAAAGTGGCGGGATTAACTGAAAAATTCAATCTTCAATAACCCTTTATTTCATGTGCAAAGAATGAAGAAAAAGAGGAAACCAAGGGTGTCGCGAGGGGGGCGGGGCAAGGGGGGCGCTTGCCCTCCCCCTGGAAAAGCACCCCAAAAAAAGGGGAAGGGAAAAAAAAAAGAGGAAAAAGAAAAGAAAAAGAGGCGCGAAGTCATAGTGGTGTAAATTTAATGAGTTGGGGGGGGGGGATGTCCCTGCCACCTTCTAAAACTGATAAATCGAGAATATGTTGGGAAACACAGGATTTTTTTGGGGAAAAATATGTTTTGCCCCCCTCTAGAAAAAATCCTGGCGACGCCCATGGAGGAAACTTTCTTCAGAAAACTTTTGAAAGAGATTTTGTACGGACTCATGGTCCTTAATAATTCCTCCACGATGATAATAGATCCGCGATGTAAAACCTGCGGTTCTACAGATGAAAAAGAATTACGTCATCTCCGTAAAAAGCAGAATGACGTCATTCGTACCCTTGGAACTTTAACACATAATTATGTTTCATTGACTTAATGATGGTCCATCATGGAATTTGGCGTGGAAGATATATTTATTTTGATCCTTTTATAGCAACAAATACTAAAAGCTTGTGATTTGTTTTAAAAATGCATTATTATTTTTTTCTGGGAGGTGGGGTGGGGGTTGTTCCAGTTTCTCAACAAAGTAAAAACAGGTATGTAAGCAATTTGTGATGAATATTTTTTTTATTGCACAAAACTAATTAATTCTAACAAATTCACATTTACTAATGCCAACAAAATGTATGCATCCACCTTATATTTCCCCTGATGCTTCCCCCTTTCATTATAAATAAATGTACATGATTTTCCAAAACTACTATTGGTGTTTCAATATAAATACATCGCAGGCCTTTATCAAACAGAAATGAGTTCAATTCCACAATGGAGACATAGGCAGCCATAGACGGGGAGTACATGTATATATTGATGCATATATTATACATTTTTATTACACAAAGAAAAAGTGAACTGGGATCATACATAGCAAATAAACTGGTTAAATTTACTGTTCAAATTTTGATAGGAAAGACAACAAAAATATGCTTGTTGATCCCATTCGTGGACAGCTTGTATGCATAACATGAATGATTCAATCCCAAATACCAAATAAAATAATACATGTAGTAATAATAATAATAATAATCTGGTGCTTATACAGCGCTTTATACCGAAGGTTTCAAAGCGCTTCACAATTATTACCCCTGTTCATCAGGCCACGAGACCAGTCTTTGCAGCAGCTGGAGATCAGCGCATGCTGGTCTCTACCTTCACAGGTACCCATTTATACTCCTGGGTGGAGAGGCAATTGTAGTAAAGTGTCTTGCCTAAGAACACAAGCACCATGTTTCCCGTTAGGGTTCGAACCCACGTACCACGGCACATGTGTCGAACACCGTAACCATTGGAGCACAGCGCTCCACATATAAAGATTACCATGTGGCAGTTTTAAAAAACAAATATCAAGAACATGATGCATACATCACATAATATCAGAAATGGCAGTTTTAGGTATACACTTGTTTAAAAAATTCTAAATTTTGTTACCTAATATAAAAAAACCTGTCAATCAGAACAGAAATTGTATAGGCCTACAAGAAGACAGCAGATGCTTATACAATTAAAAAGGATAAATAAACTGACGATTGATTACATCATAATGGACCGATCCAGTAAGCACCGCCCCATGGTGTTCTGACCAATCACAGCCGTGATTTATGTCCAACGTGCGTGCACAAAAGCCTGACATGCGTGCACGCGCGACTGATGCGCGCAGAAGGAGAATGCAGCGTGGCATTGGAGAGGAGCACGTGTCGATTTGCCTAGTGCGCAGTGGGCGGGGCTTACTGGATCGGTCCATTAACAGAGTGGCCTTGATGTGATAATACCTGTAATTTACAAATGTACAGCGACAAATTCAAGTATTAACAATAAAAAAAAAACTAATTAAAACCTGTATTACATTTACTATTAATAAATCATCAGCGATAAATTGAATAGAGGAACGCAGGAGTGTTGTAGTCGAGGTATACTATGTGTGATGCAGCTGCCTAGCCAGGGTTCTCACCTTAGAAGGGTAGGTGGGGGGGGGGGGGGGTTCCCATTTTCTGTTACACCTGTTAACCATGGTCACTTATACAGGCATGAGATCCTCTGATTTCCTTGATTTTTACTTTTCATGAATGCCAATGTTACAAATTGAAAAATACTGTTTAGTCTTGTGTATTTTTGAATTTCCTTGTTTTCTAAATCTCCAGCTGCATGCCTGCTTATAGGCCTAACAAATTTCCAATTGGGGGAGGGGAGTTTTTTATGGGTGTGTGTATGAACGTAAAATATCTGCGTACACGTCAATGCATAAATGGCCTTTGAATTCGCGAAGGATGTGCGGCTAAACCTCCCTAACATGCCTAATGAGAAGCTAGTCCCATTGAACAATGCCACAGTTGCATCATGCTGAAGTAATAGTGATCACAGACTCTCATGCATTTTTGAGCTGATTGATCTTGCTAAACTGAGCAGAGCCCATTTCCACAGCGCTGCTTATAACAGTTAGCAGGAAAGTTGTGCTAACTACCAGTATACCAGCGAATCGTGCTAACCTTAAGCACTATTTCATTTCCTCTGAGGTAAGAGTCCCTCTTGCCGTGCTTACTGCTTACGGTCTCCATGAAATAGACAGAGGCTCTGTTAGCAGGAAATCGTGTGCGTTTAGCAGCGCCATGAAATTTGGCCAAGGCCCAAGAACTGCATGTTGCTCCGCTCAGCAGAGGTTCGAGCCAAAAGAGAGTTGAAGAAGAAAGAACGTGAGCTGCTGGGATCTCATGGCATAGTCACGATAGTGGTGGATTTTGAAAGATTCAGGATGGTGCTAAGCGAAAACGACCAGTAGATTCAGGTTAAAGGCAGATTTAGACAAAACACCACATGGTATTTTGGCTTGAAATCTGTCTTGCTTTATAACACATTTTTAAAAGTAGTTTTCAGATGCACTGATTCTCAAACCATGGCCAAATGTCATAAAGCTAAAGCAGAAAATATTGCATTGCAAAATTATTATTTGCAAAAATCCGCAGAGTACCAGTCACAAGCCATATACATGGCATTTTGGCTGGTGACCTGCTTTTGCTTAGCAATTAAGTTTCTGTGCTTAGTCAGTTCCATCTTGTGGTTCATGTAAGTACACAGATCATATATTTGTATGGTCTTTACTGACTCGCTACTAATGAAAAGGAACAAAAGTTGAAGACAATCAGCGCTAAAGAGACGGCATGTCATACATCCCAGTCCATGGGCGGAGTCAGGGGAACGCGGCGGGCGGTGCGCCACGGCAACAGCCATGAGAAGACAGATCCTGCAAGACAAAGGAATCAAAAGAAATGCAGAAACCATGAAAAAGATAGAATGGTCCATTTGCTGTACGGTAAAAAATGAAATCTTAAAATGAAATTACATAACTTTTGCAGGACAAAAAAAATATTGTTTCCATGCATGACCAATCCCTACGCTAATTTGTCGTTTTAGGAGCCTATTTATTAACCCTAACCTCCCCAACCCTATCAAAAATCCATCCCCCATTTTGGTGGATTTTTACCACTCGACCACCGAGCCAACGGGATTGATTGGCCGGTTCGAATCTGATGTACATAGTAGCTGGTACTGCATAAACTATTATAAGATGGAATTTTGCGTCGGGGTGATATAAATCAAATTAGGTTTTGCCCTTCAATGACGTTTAAACACTGTATACTCAGTGTGTTACCTCCCGAGTGAAAGTTGGAAAAAAATCACTCGGGTGGGACTCGAACCCACGACCTCCTGCTTTCTAGTGCAGATGTCTTACCACTCGACCACGGAGCTAACGGGATCGATTGGCCGGCTCGAATCTGATGTACATAGCAGCGGGTACCGCATAAACTATTATAAGATGGAATTTTTGCGTCGGGGTGATAACACACTGAGTATACAGTGTTTAAACGTCGGTGAAGGGCAAAACCTAATTCAAAACATAACTAAACATGGAATAGCCACCTTGCATTTCCTTCTCCGATGCATTTGTGAGATGTTCTTTTTTTAGCATTTACTTAGGTAAATGACAGTCCTTACCTTTGCCGAAGACTTCCTGGAGCAGCATCATCTTGGACTTCTCCCCTTTGATGCTCCGGTAGCCGTTGGAATTCCCCGTTTTGTCGTGCTTGTTCTTCACTTGTTCAACAGCAGTTTCATCTTCAAATATTGCTTGGAACTTGGGAGGAAAAATACAATGAAACTTTACACTTCTAACAATAAAAGGCATTAAGATGGAAAATAAAAAATCCACAAAAAATCAGTATAGTGTTTGAGGGTCGCTGAGGCCTAGAGAACAAAGTACAGTGGAACGCTGCTATAACGAACATCGCAGGATCCACAGAAAATGTTTGTAATAGCTATCATTCGGTATAGCGATTTTAAGCTGCCCGTGTTCCAGCACTCACTTTTCAATAAATGGCGCCCTTCATAACTTCACCCTGCACGCCCTGGTAGTTACTGAAAGACAACTTCGAACACGTGCCGACTATTGGATTATGCAATTACACAGTTTTGAGCTTACTAACTACATCGATGGGTGGCTTTTCCCTTCTATGCCTTGGGGAAATAATAGCCACTTGTCGCTCTTCTGTTTTCAACACCAATGTTCAGTTGGTTTTGTACACAAAAATCGGGAGACAAGGACGATGCTCGGTATAGCCGAATGTTTGGTATAGCGGTGTTCGGTATAGCAACGTTCCACTGTATATGTACCAGTATATGGTATGTGTTTGTATTTGTCCAAAGGCACCCCTTACAATACCCATTTATGTTGTTCTTTGCACTTTCATCTCAGTAAAAATACCTCACAGCAAAACCTCAGGGATTCCAGATTTCAAAAATGTACTGTTTAAAAAAATGCTGAAAACGGATAAAAAATCCTGACAAAAAATCCTGAAATCAGGGGAAATTATGACAAAAAATGCTGAAACCAGGACAAATCTTGAACGAAATAAATCATGAAATCAGTAAAAAATTTAATTAAAAAAATGCTGATTCAAGAAAAAAACCTGACAAAAATTCCTGAAATCAGGGAGAAATCTTACCAAAAAATGCTGAAATCAGGAATAATCTTTAAATTGTTTTTTCAGAATCAGTAAAAATCCCGACAAAAAAATCGTGGAATCAGAAAAAATTCTGACAAATCTCAGCCCTGCTATCCCCTTTCGTTTCTAATATCCATTGCTAAATTGCATCTAGTGGTTAAACCTGCAATGCATCACAAGCCCCGCCCATCCAAAAGGGACCCATCTGATTGGTCAGCTGACTCACCTGATCGCATCCAATGGCTACGACAAACAAACCAAAGAGTAGGGACAGCACCACTAAGACAATACTGTGAGCTCTGTTAACACAAAAGGACATCGCAAAACTCAAGTAAACAGAAAAATTATATTTGGAGTTACATGAACAGCCATGTAAGATCATTTGCTAGCCATGCATTTTGTTCGTTTCCAATAATAACACCACACAAAATCCAAAGAAGAATGTTCAAAACCTAACCCGTTGAAGTTTCAGCTCAGTGGATACTATCCTACATTTTGAGAAAACAGGGAAACCGTACGTCCAATTTTTTTGGTAACTGGATTCTGTTGCTCATGCATAAAAATGATACATTCCATGCAGAACAATTTCACCGGGACTTTGATACTGGTCCTATTCACTTTGAGCAAGATTTCTGTCAGTAAGTCGGTAGGTACTTTTCTGGGTAATCACAAATGGTTCTACATAATACATGATGTTAAGTGCTACACTAAATTGCATTTAGAATTCCATCATGCACAGTTGCGGTACTATCCCCGCCTTCCACCGCTGTGGACCCAAGTTCGAATCCCGCCTAGGCTAATATGTGGATTGGGTTTTCAGTCCCTACATAGTACCTGATTCTGTGGGTTTTCCCAGAATATTCTTCTGGGATTTTCCTCCCACCTCTAAAACTGTGATTTCTTCTCATTGTCTTCTCTCTACAGGTTTCTTCAGGCTTTCGGGCTACAGTGCCTAGGGCGCTTTTGAGGAATCATTGGTTTCATTACCAGAAATAAATAGTAATAGATTTTAATAAAAACGAGTTTCTGCACTCACATTCTTGCATTTTTCTGTATCATGTTCTGACAAATGGGACAATCATACGTCCAGGATATGATGGTGACAATCACAGCATACAACCCTGCAATACCTGGCAAAATACGAAGAACAACAATTGAATGTTAGGGATAGGGCTGTGCATCGGAACCGGTTATCTGAATACTGACCGCTAATGTCAGGAACCGGTTCCAGATTATGGGATCAGGCAGGGTTCGACTCTAGCGGTAGCCCGCTAGCCAAATGCTAGTCAAAACAGCGATGAGCTAGTCAAACTGTTCCTTAAGTAGCCCGGCTGGCTAGTAAAAAATTATTGGGCTACGGCAAAGATGAAAGGACAGGAAGAAATAAATCATTAAATTCAGAAAGCAAACTTGTATCCATTTGTGTCTATTTTATTAACTGTTAAGGATAAACCATTATATCTGTTTATTAAAAACACTGACAAGATTGCCCCAGGATACACATTTTACATGTATGCACATTGTTGTTTATGAGACACTCTATAAAAGAAAAAAACATGCGGGCAAGTGAAAATGCCTGCTGGCTAGTTAAGAGTCTGTTTCAGTAGCCCGGCTGGCTAGTGACAAAAAAAAGTTAAGGTTGAACCCTGTCATGTACCCATAACTAACTTTCCAAATTACTAAACTCGGAAAACGATGAAGAAAGGTTTTGAATGCCATTTGTCAGGAATTTTCAAAATGAAAACTGGGCTACATGGAATACCACAACAGATTTCATGCTCATGTGCAATATGAACATGCGACAGATGACGCTTGCAGAAATAGTCTAGGGGTAAGACGTTGTTATGGTTTGACAAGATAAACCGCCGCCGCAAGAGGGCACTATCACGACCAACCAATATCGCCCACGGACTTGACAGAACAACTCCAGGGAATCTGCTGAAATCTCCCCCCGAAAAATGGGGGAAACAAGTGCGCATGCGCGACTTCAGCAGGCAATTACGGTCCATTTTCAGTCCCACACATACTACACACAACAAAAGAGCTGACCAGTGAAGTTCCACAAAGGTCTTGCTGCATCTTTTATTGCACTGGAACAAATTTGAGAGTTTGCTTCGGAACTACTATAATCTTTTTGAATTGCGTGCTTCATATATTAAGGCCAAATAGGTGCGCGCGCATTACCCAACCAATACGAGTTTCCCTAGACGTTGTCCTGACAAGTCCGTGGGCAATATTGGTTGTCGTGATAGCCTCTTGTCGCGGCGGGTTATCGCGGCCGTGGGTTATCGCGTATCAAACCATTAACAACGTCTAGCCCCTAGACTATCGCAGAAATTGCTGTTTAAACTGTAAAGTTATTAAGCCCTTCAGACAACTCCCGGGATTTGAATTTTGGGGTTGGGGTTCTTTTATGGGTACCCGGATACCCGTGTTTGGCCTCAATAGGGTACCTGGTTCCCATGACCCGTAAATGCACACAACTAGCCGGGGAGGCCATGCAGTCAAGACCTTTTCCCGAGACCTCGACTATCTGATTTAACTCAAATTTGAATGAGCAAAGACCCAGTATGAATGGGAAATTACCGCATTACATTTGTGTGTAATAAAAAAAATTGAAACTTTATCTATAGATATTCTGTAATGGAAGCAGAAAGATCAACTTACCTACATAAAATAGAAACTGAATAAAATAAATTTGGTTGAATTCACCGACACAGTTGTTGATCCTGTAGAAAATAGAAATGACTTTAGTCTCAAAGTCTCTCACATCAGATTTAGAGTCTAAAATCAGCCAGCGTGGTGTTGACCTAATGACCTATGACCTATGACATGGGGCAATATGGCGTCAATTAACTCTAAATATCCTAATGTGTACTAATAGGGCATTGTGTTTAAAGGTAATAGGCCTATACAACACTTACCTTGGGGGTTAGCATTTTATAGAAAATATTGTAACACTGACTTGTTTAAAGTTTTGTTTTCATAGATGCTAGAAAAACCAAGAAAAAACCCCACTGTTCTTGTAGTCTCATTCCCTGAGCCAACATGTACTTCAGATGAAATGAAGGAACTTAAAGACGTCGGGGAATTGTCAGGTCAGAGAACCAGACTAGCTGGCTTGCTTTCGTTCACGGATGTGTAAACCAATTGCAAACACAATGTGGACTAACTAAATTGGGTAAACTGGGGGCAGTATTTGAAAAAAGTCAGCATTTTTTTCTAACGATGGTCAGCCGACCATCGTTGGAAATTGATACAAAAATTCCTCTTTTCTTGAAAATGACAGCACACCAGGTGCCATGATTTCACAGGATGCTTGAGACTATTATTCACTCACAGTCAAGTAAGGTATTTCATAATTTTTTGGTAGTTTTGTTTGTTGATGTTTGCAAATGTTGTATATAACCTTTAAATGAAATGCGTTCAGTGCCAATGAGAATTCAAGGATCAAAGAAAGCACCGTCAAGTGCAAAGCATCAATAAGATTGCAGAATCATTGTGGGAGTTGCCTGCCATATGAGGTCAGGTATCCAGTCTAATAACCGTCCTATGCAAACATACATTCTGTTCCAAGTAGTCCTTTCAGTCAAATCAATCAAGTGACTGTTTTCAACAGTTAAGAATTCCAAGCCTACATAAAGCAGGATCGACTGGCTGTGACTGTTGATGTAACTTTACACAGCTTTGCTTTGACTGTGGGTGAGTTATAGCCAGCTGTGCCCACAACTTGCCTGCTTTGTCCGTTCATGGTCTGTTGACTGAGTTTGACTAGTCACAGTGCTTGCTTGACATATGATCTGACTGCTGGTGACTAGCCTGTATTAAAGTATAGCAGGGGAGGTGGATGGAAATCTTGGCTGTCTGTGACTGTTTAAATAGCAGGAGGGTTATATAAGGAGGCCAATTCCACTGAGTACAGCACACAAGACTTACCATGGACAATGGTGGTCCATCTTACGTATACATCGTCGGCATATCCGGCAATGGTGGGCCCGGGGCGGTCTGTAGGCTTCACACTTCTGGCAGACTGTCCAGCTGATGCCATCCTTAAGTTTGAAGAAAGCACACCAAAACAAAATATCATTGACTGCCCCTGATCTGTTGTAATGATCTGAGCACGAACAGTGCCACCTCGGCACAGTTGCAGAATACAATTTATGCACCTCGTAGCCGGCTACGAAGTCACGGTTGATTGCCCTCAATAAACCTTCTCAGCGCTACATGTATGTACTATGCGTCATGCTCCACTGCACTCCTACTCCGTATCCGCGTAGCCGGCAGCAGGGTAGTTGGTTTGGACTTAGAATTGTTTCAGTATTACTCCCAAAACTTTTGTGTTGCTTCGTTCTCAAGCATATAAGGACTCCCACTTCGTGGCAGTTGGTTTGGACTTAAGAATTTTTTTCAGCAACTCCCATTCATTTTGTGTTGCTTCGTTCTCAAATGGACCCCCACACAGTATCCGCGTAGCTGGCAATGGACTTGAATTGTTTCTTTTCCAGTGATTCCAACCGTGTAGCCAGAGAATTTAGGGGTGTATTTCCGAGTGGCGGGGTATTCTGCAATTACTCTGCAATTACCATCTCGTGTCAAATAGTGTTAATTTCTGACCCCTCACTTTCCAAATTCTCTAAAACCCTTTTAAAGGTAGAGTATATCATTTGCAGCTATCCAAAAAGTAACTGAGGAAATTATTGTTGAAACGCATATTTGGTTCAAAGATAGCAATGGCACTAAACTCCCTGTGAAATTATTCGTCCGGCATGCTGCCATTTTGAAGAAGACAATAACAGAAGGTCATTTCCAAAGATATGTCTAAAGACACAATTTTTGAAAATTACCGTTTGTACTTCGTTTTTAATTAGGCAAAGCCGTGAATGGGTGCGCGCAAGCATCGACACGGCGCACACCCACGCGGTTGCTATTATTTGTCCGTTCAGTGCGTGACATCATGTAGCAATCGGCTGCTGTATCCAATTAGAATTAACAAGAGCTTCAACATAGCAATCTGGGCGCCTTGTCAATTCTATCACGAAGGCCCCCTTCAATGGGGGAAAGCATTGTGCTAGCTATTGTTCAGATAATCCATCATGGGGCAGTAGTTTTGCCCAACAGCATGCACAATGCCCTCGCCATCATAGGGGGCCATTGAAGGTTGCGATCCCTTCCAGCTGTACCTTTGTGACTAGTTTCTTTGGGATTTGTCCAGCTCTCATGCCTGTGAAGTCCAGATTGATGCTGGGAAGGGGAACAATACCTGCAGGAAAAAAACAGAATAAAAAAAAGGTCACGTATTACATGTATTGAGGTTGATGACATCATCGCTTTGTCACAGACTTTAGCTTCAGGCTGCAGCTTTAGAGTTAAGTCCCACTGACTTGTCAAACTCAAGGGCATCAATCACTTTTCAAAAGTGGGGGGGGGGGGGAGACTTTCGTTGAACAGAACTAATGCGAGCCCGAAGCCCTTACTGCGTGGGGTTCAGGGCCCGCTTAAGGGCCCCAAAACATTTTGGATTCTAGACGCTCTGTGGTCGATCTGAGGCAATTTCTGACCACTTTAACACATTTTTTTTTGCAAAAGATCACAATTTAAACATTTTTAAGTTTAAAGTAATTGAATCGGCTATTCTGAGCTATAGAATAATATGTGGGCTACATTTTTGTGGAGGGGGGAAAAAAAAGTGGGAGGGGGGACAAACGATATGATATCAAACCCCCCACTTTAAAAGTGGGGGGGGGGGGGGACTTGTCTAGTCTGTATTATTATGGTTTTCTTTAGAGTAAAAAAAAGTAAAGTCTGTCACGAGCCAATGTGGCTGGCGGTTATATCCGGTTTCAGTAGCATGAAATGACTGAGAATATTTCTATTCCCCCTGGATGGGATGCTAGTCCATCGCAGGTTGCTCCCCAGCTAATTCCGGTACCCATTTGTACTCCTGGGTGGAGAGAGGCAAGTGGGGGTGAAGTGGCTTGCCCAAGGACACAACATATGGCCAGCAGCTGGATTCGAACCCCTGACCCTCTGATCATGAGCCACGGACTCTAACCACTGGGCCACACTTGCCCATTTCTTGAGAAGGAGAATGTTTTTCTACGTGTACAATACTTGATTGAACTTTATCTATTTTCAACTAAATACCTTCCATTTTAAACATCAAACTTTGAGTTCTATTTAAACAAACCAAATAAATAAATGTTTGTCTAGACTTCTATGCAGAGACATCGACATTACTTGACCTTCACTGTTTTCACATCAAATTCAATTCAAAAGTGAAATGTGCAGTTTTTCTTATATTGGTTCATAAAAATAACAAACAATGGAAAGATTTCCATATATATGAAGTTCACTCAACACCCTGTGTAAAAACCCTATGAGATTGGACTGAAAAATTCTAAGTGTTTTCTATGAAAATGCTTGTATTTTCTCACTGTTCAAATTGACTTTGATGACATGAAATTGCTATCTGGGGGCTTGTTAGTCAATACAGAGGAAAATTAGTGAACTTCGTATATGGAAACCTTTCCCAAACAATACCAAACTAGTGAGTGTGTTAGTGAATCGATTATATGATTTGTATGTTTCTCGGCAGCTTACCAGGGTCAGAGAGCACGGCTCTTAGATGTGACATGAAGATCATTAAGACAATTAAGTTGAACACTAGTCCATGGAAGGCACCCCATAAGCTGTAAATATAGAGAGACATAAAAAAAAATGATCGAGTTGTTATTTTCTTTTTTTTAGGCAGTGGATATTTTGCTGGAGACGGCAAACCTTTAGTAAACGTTAGCTTGCCGGATATGCACTGAACATGCGCAGTTACTGTTTTTTTTTAACTTAAGACATTTTCCGGTGACAAATTTTAGTCTAGCTCCATGCCAACATTATCGTTGTAACTTCGTATTTACAAGATGGTAATCAAACCATTTTACAATCTCGGACTTTATTTCCCTTTAAAAAAATCCCCCAGAGCCACAAATCTGAAAAAGAAATTGAATTCACTGCAATAAAATGTTGGAGACATATTAAAATAATAAAAGAAGAATATTCTTATTTTTTGGGGATGGGGAAAAAAACCTTAAAAATTTCGCCAGCGGGGATCGAACCCGGATCTTCCCACTCATGAGATCCGTTGCTTATCCACTAGGCCACAGGTGCTACACAACCGTTGGTGGTAATTTAATATATCTTATAATTCAGCCCTATCTTAGAGTACAGCGCCCTCTGTTGATAGGGATTGCCGCCGGCAATATATCCACTATCTTTTTTTAATGTAATTTTATTTTTTGACTAAGTACCCAATTTTATTTTTAGACGATGTCCATCACAGATTTTGTCTCCTGACATACTGAACAGTGTTTGTTTTTGGAGCAATCGGCAGATTTGCACTGGAACTACAGGTACCTATTGCTCGATTGCGCAGAAATGCCTTTGCTTGATCAGTTTATTGCCCTGCCATCGGTTGATCACTTTTTCTTTCTAATTCACGGCTATGGAGGATTATTTAACGCCTTCATATAAACTGCACACAAAACTGCATCGTGTCCATGGGTGATTAATCTTAACAGGCCGCAACTGTCGCACGTGGGGATAAATATCTTTCGGTGAATACAGCAATTCCAATTGTGGAAAGAATGTTGCAACCTGACGCTACTTCAGCTTTCTGCACTGAGCCAACTTGACACTTAAAACATGCATGCAGAGATATGATCGATCGATGATTTTCAGTTCGCTCAGAGCGCGCCACAGGGGTACCATATAAGCGAAATGTTAGTATGCGCATGGGTACAACTTTGCAAGTAACGTACCCCCAGCGGTGCGCTCCGAGCGAACCGACAATCATCAATCAATCATCAATCGATTTTTCATCATTTTGGCCTAAAAACCGACAGAATCCAACAATGTTTGTTATGCTCAACTTACATGAGCATGTCAAGAGGTATAGTACGGAGTTTAGGGGCAAGCTGTGCAGCGGGTTTGTGGGAAATGTCTGTGTTTTGATGGACGTTTTTGTACTTAGTTGGTGTTTCGTGCTGCAAACAATTTTGCAGGGTTTTGTGTTGTGTCTATACTGAGACTCCGCTCACAGGAGTAGTCTACCCCACAATCATGACAATTGCAAAATGATAGACCTTCAAATTGGTGAAAACAATTCTCTAAAAAAAAATCGGTTAGGCCTACACTTCAAATAATTTTCAAGTGATTCGGATCCCGGAAGTGTCAATGATCCGAAACTGACGCACTGAGTGTAGGAAGTAGCCAGGCCGGCTGATCGAGTCGTTCAGCCTCAGGAAAAAAAAAAGAACTCATCTTATCATTTCATTTTTTCTGCTTTTCCGATGACGTTTTGCTTGAAACACAACTTTATTACCTGTCGAACATGGTGGGAATTATAAGCCATTCTACCACTACGTAATCGGCGTAAAGTACCGCAAAATAAGTGATAAAAAGGCACACAATGCCGCACGGATCGTTCCGGAAAACCACCATTTTTTCCAAGTCTGTTTCCTGGGCTGCCCTTACGTCATTAAGGCAAAGTGCCGCGTTTGTCACTTCCGTACAACACGCTTATGGAACCAGACTATTCCCTTGCGCAAACTTTACCCTTGGGTCAAAGGTCGTTTCCAAGAGATACAAAACCCAAGATGGCGACGCCCATAGACAAGTTTTCGACCGACCGTATCGTGACAGAAAAGATTGATTGATTTTTGTGCTTGAGGATTTTTCTGTCAAGGGAAGAGGCAAGATGGCGATGGAAAAACAGGCAGTGATCAAAGAGACCCACCATCGGTCCGTAACGGCCATTGGATACCACCCAATGAGACGTGAAATTTTGGCGGGTTTTGAAGGTGAATTTTTTTCATAGAAAGAGCGCCCTCAGCGTTGACTACCTTTGTTTCTAGTACGCATGAATGTATTTGGCATAAAATTTAAAAAATGTAAAATGGATTAAGTAAATAAATAAATAAACATGCCTAAGTAAATACAAAGACAAACATGACATTGAGAAATGTGAGCCATTTGCAATTCTGCTGAAATGTTATTGTTAATGTTATGAAATTGAAAAGTTAAGTTCCCAAATTAAAATGATAGTGGATATTTTGCCGGAGGTAATGACAGCAAACTAACGTTTACTAATGCCGGCGGCAATCCATATCAACAGAGGGCGCTGTACTCTTTAAGATAGGGCTGAATTATAAGATGTATTAAATTTGGTGACTGCTCTATGTTCCGACACCCCTATGTTCCGACAACCTAGATTGTGTTACTCCTGGTTAGGGGTTAGGAATAGGAATATGTGCAGTCGGAACATAGGGGTGTCGGAACATAGAGGTGTAACCTTAAATTCCCACCAAAAGTTGTGTAGCACGTTTGGTGTAGTGGTTAAGCAAAGGCTTTAGTGAGCGGGATGACTCGGGTTCGAAGGATCTTTATTTAAAGGGAAACAATTAGTCCGATAGGAACTCTAATACCCATCATTTTAAGGCCCCCCCAAAAAATAGTCGGTCTCTGGTCAGACCAAAGTTCCGTAATTGACGCGGCCACGCGGCTTTTTTTTTCTTTTTTTCTTCAAGCTTGGATTGTACAGACAAGGTGGGGTACTATTTTGCTTTTTTGGTGTCCTCATGTACATTGGTGTCCTCCATAATTTGCCTTGGTGCTCTCGATCATTTGCCTTGGTGCAATTTCCCATTCCTTGGTGCTCTTTGGTAAAAAAAAATTGAGGAGGTGCGGAAATAGAGGGCGCTGTTGGAGCTACCGTGGAACATTTTGGAGAAAAAAAAAGATCGACGCGCATGATTAAAATCGACGCGCGCGCTGACCAGAGACCGACTTTTTTTTTTTTGGGCCTAACAGGAAGTCACAACATCAATGTTATAAGCACGGAACCATACGAATATTTGTCATGGTATAAATGTCTGTCTAAGTACAAAAAAGCCAGTCACTGCGCATGTTCAGTGAAAACAATCGGGAGACTGCTTCACAGTTAAATATCCACTGCCACCACTGCAAGTAATTCGTCCATCATCACAGGATATAAAATTCACGAGGCGTTGCGGGTGCCCCCACTAGGGCTAAAACTTAACTATAAAGGCATACAGGTGCCTTCTTGTACTAGGCCCTACATTGGAAAATACTTATAAAGTAAACAAATTAATGTTACAAAATGTTCATAACAACCCCTAGCCCCATAAATGTGGCCTATTAACTGGACTGCCTCCGTAAACATAGGCCACACATGTACAAAAATGTGTCGCACTTTGCCAAATTTTGATTTTCACATTTAGGCTTAGTTTTGCTTTAGAGGCATACTCACCCTCTTTTATAGGCTAATCAGAAAGTGCTCCCTTTTTCAGATGTATATTTTTCGTGAAATTTCCAGATTCATTTTTACACGTTTGCGTATCAAAATTTCAACATGAAATTTCACAAAAATTAGACATCTGAAAAAGGCAGCACTTTCTGACTAGCCTATAAAGAGGGTGAGTATGCTTCTAAAGCAAAAAAATCCTACAAACTAAGCCTAAATGTGAAAATCAAAATTTGGCAAAGTGCGACACGTTTTTGTACATGTGGATGTGTGGCCTATGTTTACGGAGGCAGTCCAGTAAATAGGCCACATTTATGGGGCTAGACAACCCCAAAACATACATAATCACCATAACTTACAGGGTAGAGCCAGAACAAATTATAAGTTGTTGCTCCATATTTTGCAGATGGTGTAATCAAAACTTGGGAAGCCGAAGGTTCCAAATTGGTGCTGACGACCTACGAACATCAAGGCTGGGTGACCGACTTTTTGTATTGGTAGGTATTCGTGCCGGCATCCTTGTGGTATGTCACAAACCAATATAAAAGTCAAATCACAAAGTCGCAGTACACTCTCAATTTTTTTGGGGGGGGGGGGCGGGGATGGGGGCTTGGGGGCTAAATGTCCTTACTCGCAGCTGATTGCGAAGGACCTGCGGCTTGAACATGGTCGAGCTGAAGTGTAAAGCATCCACAGAACACAGCCAGAGATCGAAAGTGTTGACTTTTGAAAACATACATTTTGAAACATACATGTATATAATACGTTTCCAGTAAAATGTCTCAATTGAATTGACTTCATTGGGTCCACAAAAGATTGTATGGTACGTGTGTTAGTGATTATTTTTTATGACAGTCATTTCCATTTGCCAATCTAATCATTGGTAATGTTTGGGAAAGATTTCCATATTCGAAGTTCACTCAACACCCTGTGTACAAACCCTATGAGGTTTGACTGAAAAATTCTAAGTGTTTTCTAAGAAAATGCTTGTATTTTCTCACTGCTCAAATTGACTTGGATGACATGAAATTGCTATCTGGGGGCTTGTTAGTCAATACAGAGGAAAATTAGTGAACTTCGTATATGGAAATCTTTCCGATGTTTGTTGTAGCGATGTTCTTTTCCTGTTTTGTTTATGATGAAGGCACGATGGAAAGGTGATGTTCTCTTCGTCCAATGATGGAATGATCATAGCCTGGGCATCAGGAGGTGGAGTCTATGAAAGAATTAAGGTATATTCATCGGGGCCATTTGCACATTTGTATACTGTAGATGGCTTAACCCTAATGTTCCCGAATTCTCCAATGCTCTTTGCAAAATGGAAGATTTCGCAGGATTGAGGCTTCAAGTATATGTGATGCGATCATGCTAAATGAGCCATTTGTCAACCCCGGTCAAAAAAAAATTATTACAGATTTGAAAAGAGCACAAATTATCTCAGCATTAATGCTGTGAAAACTGCATGCTGATACCATCTTTAGTTTAAAAATTATGGAGGTCGGAACACCAAGAGATGTGATGAAGTGATGTGACGAAGTGGCCCTATTTTGGCCTGTATCTCCAAATGAAAATTCCCGACAAACGACTTGATCGCATCACATATGACAAAATGTGTGGCTGAAGGACACACTGTGTCAATTAGGTCTTAGACCGGATCTTGTGTTGTTTTTGCTCAGCTGTGCATACATTTAGGCCTATTATATTTGAAATCCTCTGCACCGCTCCAGGATGTCACTGGCTCTGCCTCAACATATTGACAAGTGATTACTGGAGGATTTTGCAGGATTAAGGCAGTGGTCACCCCTGCAAGGGCCACATTCAAGAAAAACATGGAGGATTTTGCAGGATTGATGAGGCTGTATGCAATTTTTACATGGAGGCAATTGGAGATTTGAAGATTGAGGTTGCATCCTAGCGAAATGCCGAACTCCAGCCAGTGTTAATGAGGAAATTTAAAGAATTCCGGCCAGAAGTCAAAGTTTTCAAAAAAAATATCTTTACATTGTTACAGGAATCATTTTATTCGAGCAATTTTCAAAGTCAAATGTTTTGAAACTACCAATTTCCCTTTTTTCCGTGGTGTATTTTTTGCTAGATTGGTTCCCCCATCTATTGCATGGCAGTGAATCAGCGCCGACACCAGCTGGTGTGCGGACTTAACGGCTGCATTAGAGTCTACAGTCTCGATGAAAGTAAGGAGAATTCACCTGGATTTAGAAGAGCCATGTAATTGGGGCTCCATCTGGATTATTCATAGTGACTGAAAATGGTCGCATTGTAATTGACCTATTGCGCGCCGTTTGAGAGTTAACCACGCCCCTTAGACAACCCTATGGAGTTTTTGTACACGAATTTTTGTTTGTCTCAGATTTTGCGTGTATCCATTTGTATATCATGTGATTGGGCAATTCCACGGTTACTCACGTTACATTTTTGATGTACTTTTGAGTTTCCTTGGGCTGTAACTACCTTACTGAAAAGCTTTAATAACTGTTATCCCCATGGTAGATAGAGTAGAAAATGTAACGTGAGTAACCGATTTTGTGCGTCTTGTTTATCATACATAACACATTTTTCTGGATGTCATCTTTGGTGCTTAGGTAGGTCTAGGTCTACTCTATCTACCATGGGGATAATAGTCATTAAAGCTTTTTAGTAAGGTAATTACAGCCCAAGGAAACTGAAAAGTACAACAAAAATGTAACGTGAGTAACCGTGGAATTGCCCAATTGGACAATATTTCACAAGCTGCGCTGACACGATTCTAACGCGATTATACTGCAATAGGTCGATTATCTGACTTGAACACAAACCCTGACCCTGGTTTACACCCATGGGTGAGATCTCTTTCACCACTTTTCCTGATTTCAAGATTTTTTTTGTCAGGATTTTTCAAGATTTCAGGAGTTTTAAAGAATATCATTTTTAAATCTGGATTTTCTGAGATTTTATGTAGAGGTGTTTTCTTTTAAAAATATTTAAAAGATGAAATGGATAAAAAAAAATAGTATTTTATTGGGTGCCTTTAGGCAAAAACAAATATATCACAATTATTTTGTGGATTTTTTTCCCCCAACCTAGTCCTCGTATACCTTGTCGATACAGGTTGGTCCAACAACTTTTTTTTACACTTTTTCAAATGCAGATTTCTCAAAATTGGGTAAACATGTTGATATTTTTTAAAGATATTTATAAGCTATAATATCTCGGCACGGTATGTGGTAAAAAAATGCACTGAAAATGAAGCCTCACAAATGGCAGCCATTTACAGAAAATGGTCAAAAACCAGTTTGTCCATAATGTGTGTATGATCATTGTTATACATTGCAGATCTTTGTGCATACAGGTCTATTGTTTTGACCATTATGTCATATAACACACGTGTGTACAAACTGTTTTTTTAGACAGTTTTTCTGTAAATGGCAGCCATTTCTTAATTTAGCCTCTTTTTTTCAACGCTGTTTTCATCATATACCACCAAGATCTTGTAGTTTAGGAATAGCATAGGACAATTTTAACATGTCTCCCTAATTCTGAGAAATCTGCGTATATGAAACAGTTTAAACTTTTTGGGGGGCCACGTACTGTAGAACAATTTTTTAGCATTTAGCACATCACAAGTCTGGTCACAAGTCAAGTCACAAGTCTGGTCACAAACAAGGCATTTAATTTGTCGGACTTACGAGGCGTCGGAGCTATGAGGGGTCGGACCTGTGAGGCGTCGGACTTATGAGGCGTCGGACTTATGGGCCTTTATTTGGTTAGGGCATGCGATTTTGTCGGACTTATGAGGCATCGGACCTATGAGGCGTCGGACTTATGAGCGGACCCCAGTTGTGACTGGATGCTTTATGACTGATGAGTGTTGGACACTTTCACTTTCATAAAATAATTTGCGATTAATTTTGCTTTTTTGTTTTTTAGAACGAGAGAAGAGTGGCATAGTGCAGCTTGAGAATCCTTACATCTCCAAGGAGCACACGGACATCGTCAAGTGCATAGTGTGTCTAGAGTCACGGGTATACTCAGCGGGGTAAGACTTAGGAATGGTCTGAGAAAAACCTGGCCAAGTCACCCCCAAAAGCAGTATGAAAATCATTTACCATTAAACACCAGCAGATACATTGTGTAATGGTAGTTGAGTATGCGCTGTGTCAGGAGCATGTCGTTTGTGTTCTTGGGCAAGACACTTTACTACAACTGCCTCTCTCCACCTGGGAGTACAATAAACGGCTACCTGTAAGTGAATGTAGAGACCAGATTGTGCTGATTTCAAGCTGCTTTGAAACCCAGGGCCCAATGAACGGGGTAATTGTGAAGCATGTTGTTTAATTGTGTTCTTGGGCAAGACACTCTACTACAATTGCCTCTCTCCAGCCAGGAGCTATAAGTGGGTACCTGTGAGGGTACAGACCATTATCGTTTTGTGGCCATCTTGATTTTTTCCCATTTAAATCAACGTAACCAAAGCCAGGCTGGAAGGAAAAATAGTTTGGTTCGTTTTTGCACAAAAAACATTATTATTCAATACTGTTAGTGGATACAGGGAACATGACTGACGAAATGGTGGCAGCATAATAAAGGTCTATAGAGACCAAATTCTGCTGATCTCAAGCTGCTGTGAAACTAGCCTTTAGTCAAGTCCCACGCGCTTACCCGGACACGTGACGCACTGCGGATGCTGACACGTAAAAAGACTAGCACGAGCGGCGTAGCCGCAAGGGCCTTTACTATCTCGTGGAGAACGCTTATGTTTTTCTTTACATTTGTCTACCGATTTGGTAGACATGCATAATGCATTACCCGTTGTGAATTGACCATTGAAAATGCAGACTTACTAACCAGGCATGCAACTGGGAAATCACACAAAAAAAGGATATTCTAATTTTCCCCAGACTTTGTACAGTGTTTTTCTATTTTCAATGGCACACATGGGAAGTAAAAAAAAGAGGAAATCAGCTGATCCGAGGAAAAGTTGCATGCCTGACTAACGTAAATCAGCCGTCGTTGGGCGCCAGACCGCAAGTGCGCCATGGCGCGCGTGCTGTTGCTGGTAACCGCAAACCACCGTTAGATGATTGGTTTATATTACTTAATGTAAATTACGTGAATAAATGAATAAGTGATTAGTTCCACGAGATAGTAAAGGCCCTCGCGGCTCCGCCGCTCGTGCTAGTCTTTTTACGTGCCAGCATCCGGGATGCGTTACGTGTCCGGATGGTCCGGGTAAAGGCGTGTGGGACTTGACTAAAGGCTACTGTGAAACTTGTCTCATGGCCCAATGAATGGAGTAAAAATTGTAAAGCTCTTTGAGACTTTGGTATATTGTAAAAACCGTGGCACGCGATCATTATAGGAAGATCTGATCTTTTGTTTTTCTTGTATTAAAAGCTTTGATTCCAAGTTGATCATCTACGACTCCTCATCGTATCCTGGCAACAAAGGCCTGACTCCTGTCTTCTGGTGAGTTCAGGAAATAACACCAAAGCTGATGTGGACAACTTTTCATGTCACATAAAATCAGAGAAAGAAAATTTCAACGGGTGGATGTGACTTATCTAGATGTCTAAACATTGTAGCACATTCTCTCACAGTTAGAATACTTCAAGTAACTTTTCATGTAGTTATCACATTCTATGAGAGGGTGTGAGAACCACAAAAAGAATTTTCTCAACAAAAAGACCCAATTTGAGGGAATTATCTGATAACTGAATTATCTGAACTGCATTTACCATTTCGTTTCAGTGATTGTTAAAGCTACAGTCCATCATTTGCAGCTGTCCAAAAAGTAACTGACGTAATTGATGCTGAAAAACATACTTGGTTGAAAGATAGTAAGGGGACTAAACTCCCTGTGGAATAATTCTTTCTGGTGGCATGCTGTCATTTTGAAGAAATCAACGAAAGAAGGCCTTTACAACGGTGCGTCTTAAGACGCACTGTTGGAAATTTCCGTTAGTAGTTCCTTTTTTTTTATTCTGCGAAGCGCGCGCAAGTGTTGGCACTACGCACACACGCGTGCGGTTGCTATAATTCGTCAGATCAGTGCGCGACATCGCGTAGCTGCAATCGGCATGAGAACGTGTCTCAGACGCTGAATTCAGGCCCAATTTAAAACATGATTCAGCAAATTTTGCTTTGGAATCGAGATCCTAGAACGCTGTTTTTCTCGGAATATACATGTACAGCTAAAGCATGAGCTGAAACTTCATCAGGTTAGCTGTTCAGTCAGCACCCTTTCAGAGTACGTGTGTTGCTTCAAACGAACAAAACGCACAAATTACAAATGATGGACTGTATGTTTAACTTCTTTCGAGATTCATCCATATCATAGTATACCATTATATATTGTTTCACTTTCGAAAAATTGTTTCAAATGTAACAGTTTGATTCAAGTGTTAATTCTCCAAGTACTTTCATCATTTGTAAATTCAGAGGTGTATGTATGCATGCCGTTTTCATCATGATTTTTTCCCATGTCATTCATTTGTTTGTTTCTCTCATGCAACTTTCATGGATATTTTTCCTACTAAGCTTGGACCGTAAGTTAATGATCAGAAATCGTTCCTTTGTGTAAGCACTAGTAACAGACCCATAAAATGTGTTAGAACAGTTATAGTTTGAGAAAAGATTTGCACGACATTTGTCCAACAGTGTGGACTCGTATTTAATACTGAAACCGTTGAGCTGTTGTATTATACGTGGATCCACAGAGCTTTAGATAATTAGTTTGACCAGTTTTAACCAGTTCGCCCCGGAGGCTTTGTAAACGCGCAAAAGTTGTGCGGTATTCGGAACGAATGACCGTAAACATGCAGGGAGCGAGGCCAGAAATGTCTGTCAGCGACCCGCTCGCAGCGAGCGAGGCTGGAAATATGAGCGTGTTGCCTGACGGTAATGGCTTCAACCCGCCTGGCATGAGGTCGAGTGAAAAGTAATCCCGCGCCTCGTTCCGTTCTTGTCAAAATAATCCCGGCGTGAACTGGTTAAGAAGAGGGATACTATTAGCAGTGTTCTCCAACCTGTAAATATAAACTGGTGCCCCGCCAAGCTTTCGGAGGCACCCGCCAAGCTCCAAAAGTTGCCACCAACTTTGAAAATTTGCTTGCCATGCTTAAAAAAAAAAGGAAAAAATAATAAAAAAGAAAAACAAGTGGGACTACCCTTACCCTCCAGGGTACATTTTGGCCAGAAACTTTGCCAACATCCAACACTTGTCAAACTGACAAGCCTGCCCATTGTAGCAATCCATCAGATCAAAAGTCTCAAGGCCAAACTGCCTCAGAGTCCCTGGTCACTAATGTTTTAAAAAAGATGATGCTGAGCCAGTATTGTACTTAATTGTTAGTGTTACTGTGTTAGAAATGTTCATCTGCAAATAGTGCCCCCTAGCATAGAGAAATGTATGACTGCAAATAGTGCCCCTAACATAATTATAGCGCCCCCCCCCTGCTTTTTGACGGTGCACCGACCTTTAATTTTCAAAGTTGGAGAACACTGTATTAGTGATTTACATTCTATGGGTCTGTTCATTTGTTGCATCTTTGCTGTGACATTGTGACCACGCACATTGATAAAGTCTTTGTATTTGAGTTTTGCTTATTTGAATTTCTCACATGCAAGTTTTTGTCCTTTTTTTCACTACAAGATTGACCATGTTTGAATGTGTTTGTTGGTGATTACTTCCTTTTTACTTTTAGTTTTTGATGCGTTGTTTCCCTGAGTTTGCAATGTGAATTTCAGGTGAACTTTCTCTGCCGTTGGTGCATAAAATCGTGAAAGTGTCATTATAATGATCTAGCAAGATAAGTGCTACAATATTTGGATATGAGGCTGCAGTACAATCATAATTGAAGTAAATTGCCAACATTTTTGCTTCAGTAATCCCAAGGCCCATGACGCTGGTATCTCCTGCCTTGTGCTGATCAAAGACACTGAGAATAACACATGGTAAGCTCAGCATTCAGTTTGCTTTGTGGAGTGGCAGACAAAACCACCATGCATGAATATGAGTGCGAGTGCTGTATGTGCAACTTTTTAGAAGGCGCTCACACATGCTGAACAGTCACTTTTTGAATGCGTTGCAATAATAGTCACTGTCGGAAGCAATTTTTCCTAAGGGGTCTTTATAACTATAATCTATGGTCTTCATGGTGGCACATAAGTTTAGTGGTGTTCCCTAACGTGGCACACTTCAACGATTCCCCCGATTTTCCTCCTGCAGTGTTGCCAAACTTATTTGTTGACAAACTGGACAATACTGGCATTGTTATGTTAATAAGGCTTGCTGATCTCTTAATTGAATCGAATACTGGAACTTACTTTTGCAACTGTGCGACGTTGCGTCCGAAACCATCGGACTTCGTCAGGCAACTGGTGACCCGGTTGGCTGGTCACGTGAGAGACATCTACTACTAAGAGATCATCTACTACTACTGGATGACTGATAACATACATTATCATAATAAGGCTTGCTGTTTAACCTTTGTAAACAATTTCATTGAATTTGTCATGAAATTTAGTCCGCAATTCTAAAGCGGTCGCGTCCGGAAAATGGGCACAAACTCGGCTCATGTTCCCTAACGCGACGTACTGAAAAATCTCGGGAATTCACAAGTTGAACATTTAAGAATTTCGTTAAAGTTGATAAATTCTGATAAACCATTATTACCTCTACTGAGCGTAAAACAATGCTCATCACAAAATTTTGTCCCTGCCCCTTTTTCAGGCTAGTGACCGGGTCATTTGACAAAGTGGTCAAGATCTGGTCACAGGACGGCAAACTGACCCACCGACTGGACGGCTTTCTGTCCACCGTGACGGACCTCTGCTATGTGCCCAAGAACAAGACCCTCTGGGTGGCTAGTGGTCTACCCACGGCGACGCTGTATGATCCCAAATCTGGTGAAAATGTAAGCTTTTGTTCAGAGACTTTGTTTTTTGGGGAGTGCCAAATTTTGGGTGCTTTTTTCACAATCCTAATTGGCTGGCTGATACTCACTGTGAAAGGGAACAGGAATTTATGCCGTCAACTTTCAGTCTTTCTGATTTGAAAATCACAGGCTTCTCATCAGGAAGCTTTTAGGTGTGCGATGGTGTGGGGGTGTGATCGCACGCCTCAAATCAGAAGGACTGAACTTTTTGCACTGCAAATTTGAACACATTTCAATGTCCAACTCTGGCAACTGTTCAAACCAATGTTTCCAGACGTCAATTTCACTACTGTCTAGGTCTTCAACAAGCTTCGACTTTATATATTGGCACATGCTGGCAAAAAAGACATAACCGTAGCTGCGGAAGCCCATTTCTAGGAGTGTGCAATTACGGGTAGTACAGGAACCGGGTACCCGATTAGAAAAAAAAAATTGCGGGTACCTGGTATACCCGTTAAGAAACCCAACCCCAAAATTCAAATCTCGGAAGTTGCTGTTCAGATTGTTCATTAAGGTCTGCACGATAATACTGGGGTGAGATGGCCTAGCGGTTAAGAACACTGGACCCATGCTCTGGTGTTTCAGAGGCAACAGTGGCGTGGGTTTGAACCCGGGCCCAGACACTTGTGTTCTTGAGCAAGGCACTTAACCATTATTGTTTCGCCTTCGGATGGGACGTAAAGCCGTAGGTCCCGCGTGTTGTATAAATGCACGTAAAAGAACCCAGCAAACACTTATCGGTATTAGAAGGGGTTCGCCCTGGTGTTTTTGTTAGTTATCCTCATACCAACACCATGAGGCTGTACGCGATAGCCACACCAGGTGTTTGTACAGAAAGCGAACAGATAACAGATACAGATACTACCACATCTGTGTGTCAATACGCAAGATTCAAGTATGTACAGTGAGCTTTATAGATTTGCGATGTAAACTGCAACTTTCGCAAGCATCATAAACGTGAAATATGTTTTGTTTCCCATGTAGCCTGGTTTTCATTTTGAAAATTCTCACAAATGACATTCAAAAACTTTCTTTTTCGTTGTCTTTTTTGTAAAGGGGGGGGGGGTATGGGTATCCAATCTAATAGTCTGGAACCGGGTCCTGAAATCAACGGACGGGTAGTTGGGTACCTGGTTCCGATGCACAGCCCTATCCATTTCAG
Organism: Patiria pectinifera; assembly: GCA_029964075.1. Lineage (NCBI taxonomy): Eukaryota > Metazoa > Echinodermata > Asteroidea > Valvatida > Asterinidae > Patiria > Patiria pectinifera. The sequence continues at coordinate 12,133,034 of CM057150.1, forward strand.
ACACAGTCTTGTCTTGGGGTTTTCATCATTCTTTGAGCTTTTGGGGAAACGTAGTGTAGTTATTTTTCAATGCAATTGTTGTGGTTCAAGATTGACAGCTGCTGCTTTTATTGGTTTGTTTTTATCTTTGCTGCAATTTTAGGTAACAGATTTCATCGGCACGTTCCAAGAGGAAGAAGAGAATGAGAAATACCACCTGCACATCTTGAAGTACATCCCAGAAATCGGTGAAGTCATTGGTAAGTTTGGGCCATGCGGCGTGATTGCCTCCTTGCACACCCCCCCCCCCCCTCAACGGATACATCTTTGCGAACTAAGCCTGTGCATCAGAACCGGGTACTCACTCGAGTACCCGACCGCTGATGTCAGGAACTGGTTCCAGATTATGGAATCGAGTATCCGTAATCGACTTTGCAAATTACTTATTAAGTTCTCAGAAAATGAAAAAGAAAGGTTTCGAATGTCATTTGTGGAGAATTTTCAAAATGGAAACCTGGCTTCATGGAAAAACAAAACAGATTCACGTTTATGATGCTTACGAAAATGCGATTTACACCTTAAAGCTAAAGAGCCCACTGTACACGCTTGTATTTTGCTGTATTGATGCACCAATGTGGTAGTGTTATTCAGGCATGCAACTTTTCCTCGGATCAGCTGATTTCCTCTTTTTGTACTTTACATGAAAAACACTGTACAAAGTCTTGGAAAAATGTGAATTTCTTCTTTTTTGTACGACTTCCCCGTTGCATGCCTTGTTATTGTGTGGACCTTTATGAACAATGTGAGCAGCAATTTACGAGATTTAAATTTAAAGGTTGGGATTCTTTAGCAGGTACCTTTCTTTTTTCAGTTGAGTACCCTATTCCCATACTACCCACAAATGCGCACCCTTACTGTGAACACAACTATTAGTGCAATAGCTGGTAGAATTCAACCATTGGCAGTTTTTACCATCGTCTTGGTAAAATTAAACAATGAACATGGCTTTTGAAGACAAATTCACCGCGTGTCCGTTCACATTCCATTGCAGCCAGTACAAGTCGTCGTCTCCTCATGATGTGGAAGTACAACCCATCGGGCTGTATCACCGCTCTCAAATGCAAACACGCAGTAGAATGCCTCACCTACAGTAAGTAACCCTCACCAGAGTTTTTATTAAATGTTGTTATTATTTTTCGCCATCTGGGTCATTCTATAAATTTAGGTTCGACAGTGTGGCATTTTTCCTGTCTCCTTTTTAATACCTCAGAACTTTGTGATTTGCCTTTAAAGTATCATAAAGACTTCAAACAGTTTGTATTATTTGTTGGGTAGGTCGTTTGCTATCTTCTGTACTCACTCTTGGAGGACGAATGTATTAAGGAGTGCAATGTTAAATATGTAATTGGATGTAGCAGCTATAGGCAAAGGAATAAAATTGACCCAATATTTATAGAATGAACGACCCATCTGCCATTTTATCCATGCAACAAACCCCACTTTGCACAATGTGCCTCCTAGTAGGCTAGTAGCATCAAGCTAATACAAGAATTCTTGTCTTTCTGATATTGCAGCTCGCAAAGTTCCCATCCTGATATTTGACGGTGGGAGCGACGGTCAAGCAAATAAATGGGAACGCCTTCAATCCAATCACTTCATGTACAGGTCAGTAAAAAAAAATCAATCACAAGTCAAATCACAAAAGTCCGGCCACAAATAACAGGGTATGAACAATAGAAGACTGTAGAATTTGTTACAATTCATTTCAATAGTTTGTGACTTGACTTACGACTCTGTTTTACACCTCGGTCATACAAAGTGTCATCATTCACGACTGTGTAGTTTGGTATAATGGAGCAATGAAAAAGGACAAAGACAAACTGAAAAGGGTTGTGAAACAAGCATCAAAAATTCTGGGAATGGGAATAAATTTGGATGAAGTCTGCAGGGAGAGGATACTAACTAAGGCTCTAAGTGTGGTGGAAAATGGTGCGCATCCCCTCAACACATACTTCAAAATGCTTAGTAGTGGTAGGAGATTTCAGTCAGTAAGGGCAAGAACAAACCGGTATCTCAATTCATTTGTACCATTTTCCATACGTCTCCTCAATGATCAGCATTGATGCAACAAACAACAAACAAACATCTTTAACTACAGTATCTTATCATTATTCCCATTTCCAACGCAGTCAGGTTTTCATTTTGATACTGTTTTTCCGGATCTATCATTTTGACTGATATGCTTAAATGTTTATTTTCATAGTAGTCGTAAGTATTATTTTAGTAATTTTCTTATTTAAATTTTCTGGATTATATTAATGAATTATCTATTTATGTATTGCATGTGACAAAACAAATTTCCTGGAAGGACCAATAAATTGAAATTGAAATTGATTGAGTTGTGATAAACATACCAAGTCGCGTGGACCAGTCGCTGGATTTGTAATTGGACGATGCAACTTTCCTTTCCATCACAGCAAAGAGACGTTCCTCCTCGCTGAAGCCAAGAACAAGTTAGCCCAGGTGATGAACCTTAAGAAGGAGCCTTACCAGTCAGTGCAAGTCAGCTCAGTGGTGCGATCAGCCAACCCGGTGCTAGGCAGCCATTACACATTCAACAAGCCGGACGCGAAGGTAACAATTACTGTCTGGGATGTGGTGCATGGTACACCCAATCAAGGGTGCAGATGGATCCTGTAATGAGAGCTGAGATTATTTGCCTATTTGACGATGTACAGGGTGAATAAAAAAAAAAAAAACGAGATATTATTGCTAATTGGAAATGAAGTAGGACACATGTGAATCAAAGGGAGATATCCTCTGTTAGGGTTGAATCTCCTCTTTAAAATGACACCCTGCTCATGTCCTTACATTCACAGTTGACTGAGCAGTGACCAATTTTACGAAAGGGTCTTTTTAGAGACTTGCGCCACTTTTCATGGTGAAATCTCTTTTTTTTTCCCACCTGCCTTGATTGGCAACCATAGCCTTTCACTCTGTGACAATTGACACAACAAAAACCCCAATTGAAAAGTGGCGCAAGTCTGTAAATAGACCCTTTCATAAAATTGGTCGCTGCTCAGTCAACCGTGAATGTTATGACATGACCAGGGTGTCATTTTAAAGAGGAGATTCAACCCTAGAAGATATCTGCCTTTGATTCACATGTGCCCTACTTCTGTTTCAATTAGCAATGATATCTCGGGGTTTTTTTTGGTTTTTTTATCCATCCTGTGCAGGGTGTTTCAATAAAAAGAAAACCCAACTTTGAAGAACCAGTATGGACAGACTAAATGTTTACTGGCAATAAAACTGGTATCATCTGAAAGCGTAATCTCTATGCTTTTCAGTGATACCTTGTTTACATTTCCAGGGTCATGCATCACTGAGCCCCACTGTCATGAGATTTTGATGCAAAAATGCAGTTGGTTCACTTTCATGTCAAACACAATAGGCATGGTGTGCATGAGAATAAGTATTCAAGAAGAAGACACGAGTGCATAAAAAGTAACCCCCAAAAAAGTCGGGTTGGTTTCAAAACTGGATTTTATTGTTTGTCATGAATTTCTCGTTTTGATCAAGCCACGTTCAAAACAATGTGCCATTTTCCCGAGGATTAACATTCAAGCCATTTCACAGACATTTCCGTAACAATAGGCACACCGTGCCCAGTGTTTTTATTTTTATGAAAGTGAACCAACTGCATTTTTGCATCCAGTTTTCAAAACAATGATGCTCAGTGATGCATAACTCAGAAAACCTAAACAAGGTATCATTGAAAAGCACAGAGATTACGCTTTCAGATGATACCAGTTTTATAGCCAGTAAACATATCGTCTGTCCATACTCATTCTTTGAAGTTGGGTTTCCTTTTTTTTTTAAACACCCTGTAGATAAAACCAGGACCCATCATAGCATGGGTTGCAGAGTGTGGCATGGGTGGCGCAGTGTGTAAAATGCTCACCCCTCACTGCCGTGGCCTGGGTTCAAATCCTGACTCGGGTCATTATGAGAGTTTTTCTCCGGGTTTGCATGGCTACTGCCTTACACTATGGATTTCAACACCGTGAATTTGGAGTGAATATATAGTTTGACATGAATTCACCGTGAATTTTTTTTTCACGGCGATGTCATTGCGAAGTATCTGGTGAAATTGCCCTGATATTTATCATCACATAACCTGAGGACATGTTAAGGTCAAGTAAAAACACCGTGAAAATGCAGCGATGCCTTCTGTGGAGCCCAGCTTATTAACTTTGTGGTTGCGTTAATCCATTGAGCAGTTTATCAATGTTGGGGCCTAATCCCCCGCATAATAAACATACTTGTAGGAGGACACTAAGTAGCTTTTGTGTACTTGGGCAGTGGGCATTGGGTAGTAAGTGTAGCTGTCAATCACACTAATCCTGTAATCACTCAGACCATTAATCTGTGGTTTTCACACCTTCAGTGCAGGGAAGCTGGACCTGGTGTACAGTTATGAATAACAATAGACCCTTGGACCTCCAGACGACCCATGTAAAAACACCGTGAAACTGCAGTGAGTTCATCCCCTGCTGAGGGGCCCAGTTTGGCGTCGTGAAAATGAGCTTACTTGGCAGTGAAAAAAAGTTTCACGGCGACTTCATTGCAATCTATATTTTCACGGTGTTGAAATTCATAGTGTAAGGCGCCTTCACATGCCTTAAGCTCGACCACGTTGTACATTGTAGCTGCGTCCTTCGCAATTCAGCTTCTGCTTCTGGGGCGCTGTGGTCCAATGGTTAAGGTGTTCGACTCGTGTGCCGTGGTACACTGAGTGGTACACGGGTTCGAATCCTGACCGTGGGAACATGGTGCTTGTGCTCTTCAGCAAGGCACTTTACCATTATTGCTTCGTCCTATGGATGGGACGTAAAGCCGAAGGTCCCGTGTGTTGTGTAATGCACGTTAAAGAACCCAGTAACACTTGTCGCTAAGAGAAGGGGTTTTTGCCCCGGTGTTTCTGGCAGTGGCAGCAATTATGCGCCGCAGCACCTAGCAAAAAGGTGCTACATAATGGGTCTCATAATGTTCATATACTTCATTTACCTGGCTTTGGTTGCATTCTCCCGCAGCGCTTTGTATCCTCTGGCAAAAAGCGCTATATAAATACAGTTATTATTATTATTATTATTAAGGACAGACGATTATCCGCCCCAAATTTATTTATTTTTTTAAAGCAGGCATGAGATTTTAAAATCAGACTTTTTGAATCTGAGAGAAAGACATCTTTCAGACCTTTTATCTAATTTTCACGCTTTTTTTTTTAATGACAATTTCATCCCTGATAATTGGACAGAAAATAGTTTTGTTATCGGTGTTATGTTTATAGCAGCGTCTGGCAGTGCGCCCTCACATTACACATTTGGAACCACTCGCACTAGTCTTTGGAATACTGCACACATATGGTGAGTTAACTTGTCTACATTTGTTTTATCTTTTTAAGAAATGTTGATCGTTTTCAAGATATTTCTCCTTTGAATTTTCCCCGCAGCCTACGGAGCATCAGAAGCACTACCATCCTGCTCTGCTGAAAGCCACATTTGCTGAGGATTTAGATTTGCTCTTGCTGGGATCAGAAGACGGCAATGTCTGTAAGTATCTTGTAGAACAGATTCTTGTGTTGAGACTCAGGGACAATTTATTGTTAGAAATATAATCAGTAGCCCGCCATTTTGATAACATACTTTTGTCATGCAGCAACTCTAGAAATTCTGTCAACGTTAAAATAGCAATTCGTTTACTTCAACATGTTTGTGTCAATCTTGATAAGTTGAACAATGGCTCCACACAGCGATCGCGCCAACTTAATTGATTGCATCAAGTTACGCCGTAATTTGTTGCAGAAGTCGCGGACTTATGTACTATGTAACTTTCGTGGAATGTGTCCTTACGCCATTGCTTAAAATTTCAAGAAATCAGCTGCTGACCGCAAAACCTGCGAATGTTGTCAGGCGTAAAAGGCAATATGCAGATCTTCTCCTTTTAATCCAGTCGGTGGCGCCGAGGGTCGGCCGGCCACAGCGCGCCAACCCTCGGCGCTGCGCGGCGCAGGAGGCGCGCCAGGGCGGGACGATAAAAATCTTATTGCCTTCTGCCCTTACCATACACCCTAGTCTTAACCCATTAGTGTGCCGTCCCAAACCACACCCTGCCTGTTACGTTCTGTACTGCCCCAATTTGCCCATCACTGTACGATTTTATGGATTCATTACAGAATAAACACAAAGTAATACAATGTATTACAAGTGCTAATGGATTAATGTGTTTTGCAGATGTGTGGGGGTTTGACGATGCGGCTGTCAACGCTCTACGCGACATGAAGCCAGTGGGCATGCCCGAGCTGGTCAAGAAGTACGCCGTCTTGCTCCATGAAGACTCAGAGCTCCTGGTAGACAACGGACTGCACCAGACGGGCCTGATGGACAGCCAGGTACCAGACTGAGTCAATCAGGGTTTACGAAACCCTGGAGTTGTTTTTGACTTTGGCTTCGTCTGCAGTCTGAGGCAGAATGTCCAAATAGAACATGAAAGTCCCTCCATTTCACGTTTATATGTCATGTGAACGTCTTGGTGCCAAATGCTGACTAGTCTAGTCACAGACTCCCATGTTATCTGAGTGAGTGATTGAGTGGAAGTTGAGGTCAATATTTTTTTCATTTTATAGGCCCAGGACTCCGTGACCAATCGTGTTGCTGGTTTCATCTGCAAGAACGTTCTGATTGGTCACAGCAGCTGCGTGACCTGCCTGACCCTTGTTGGACGGGACAGTGGATATAACTCTACATATTTGGTATGTGCAGACTCAACGTGAATGCCAAATGTAGGAAAACGATGACAACATTTTTATCAATCAGTCTGTATAAAGGGAAGGCTGTGCGAAGCCAAAAGTTATAAAGACAAACTCCCACGTGGACAAAATCAATCTCAGGTCACTACTGTGGAAAATATCACAGGCTCTGTGTTGTGTATGAAGTACAGCCTGTCTCCAAAAAAATGGTACAATCAGAAAAAAAATTGGTTAAATATGAAATTTCAAAATAAGTCATTCTTACTTGGCATAATATTAAAGAACAAAGACTGGGTTTTCCAATAGTGTTTGTTTGATCTTATTTGCTTTTGTCAATTCAGAGATATAATCAATTTTAGTGCGATACACCAAAATCGATTTTGTGCCATTTTTATGCATGGGCAGAGTTGTTTCGAATACTGTGCCATGCTGTCTTGAAGCTCACAAAAGATTTCAACTTGGCAAAAGAAACAAACTCGATTTTTGTGTTCCGCAGTAAACTGGAGTTATCTCTGGATTGACAAAAGCAAATGAGATGAAACAAAAAGTATTGGAAAGCCTGGTCTTTTTGCTTTAATGTGATGCTCAAAACTACTTACTTATGTTGAGATCTAATATTGAAAAAAAAATCGTTTTCGATTGTACCATTTTTTTTTAGACAGGCTGTATAAGGGTTCCCAGCTTCTCTGGAAACTAGGGGAAACCTTGAGCACAAGCTTCCTTTTTTTTCCAGTCAGGGGAAACACGGAATTTGGGGGAAATAGCACACATAAAAATCAGGGAAAACTCAGGGAATTTGACAGTGACCCAGAAGGGAAAGGTTTTCTCCAGTTTGGTGTATGTGCATCTTGAGCCATGTGTTCAGGTTGTGTTCATTGACTGACTGGTTATGGTGGCTTTTGTTGCCTGTGTGTTATCAGTATCAAACTTTGCTTTGCTGCAAAACCTCTTGGCATCCTGTTTCCTTAAAAATAAAATAATTTCTCACGGAATTTTGAAAATTTTCTCTGAGAAATATCAGGGAAAGACTCAGGGAATTTTGCTTTCATAAAGTGGTGGAAGCCCTGAGTGTTTATTTATTTATTCATTTCAGTTTTTAATATTAAACATTAAAAATTAGCAAATTACACTGAGAAGCTACATAACTCCAGACAAGAGAACGGACGAGGCAATAGCCCTCCCGTAACTCCGCAGGATCGACAAACACACACAATTTACATAAAACAACAAAGTACAAAACAAAAAACAAAAAAAACCCAAAATTACGTTCAGAAAGGGGGACACTTCACGCCAGCGTGACAGGTTTAAGGGGGTTGTAAAAACATGGGAAGCAAAAAGAAAAGAAAATACAGTAAAAAAGAGAGGGAGTGATAAAATTGGGGGTGAGCAGCAAGAAAAGAACAAAATTTAGTCAATGGTCCAATCGGGGTCGTATTTACTCACGACCAATGTGAAGTATGAAGTTCTAGAGACGTGACAGATACACAAACAGACAGCACAGACAGTCGTAAGGTCAGTCCCGTTGCAAAAATTGCAGAGGCGATGTAGCCATGGGTGCAGCCATTTTCTTGACCTCTTCACCTTGAATGTCAACTAGTATGTTTAACCCTCCTATGCAAACATACATTCTGTGCCAAGTAGTCCTTTCAGTCAAAATCAATCAAATGACTGTTTTCAACATTTAAGAATTCCCAGCCTACATAACGAAGGAATGACTGGCTGGGAGTACATATGTAACTTGATACAGCTATGCTTTGACTCCCGGTGATTGATAAGCCAGCTGTGCCCACAACTTGCCTGCTTTGTCTGTTCAAGGTCTGTTGGCAGAGTTTGACTAGTCACAGTGCTTGCTCGACATATGATCTGACTGCTGGTGACTAGCCTGTGTTGAAAGTTTAGCAGGACCAAATTGTTTGCTCAGTCATGCGGAAATCACTAGAGCGTGAAAAAAATGACCACAAGTCGAAAACTCACTTTTTTCAACCCAGATTTTCACCGGCAAAGAGTGATTAAAATCATAGGTGTTGTGTGTAAAGTTTGTTCCCTTAACCCTACTCTTTTATGTGATGTAAAAATGAAGTCCATACGTGCAAAAATAAGAAAGTTATGCCTTTGTTCATCTGGTCCCATTTATCAAACTGCAAGCCATTTCACCACATGACCAAATGGCACTCCATGCCTCAATTTGTGCGTGGATACTTCTGAAGCACTTTTCTAAAATTTTTGCAATAGTAACACTATGAATAAACTGCATTATTAGAACGATCCGAAAACACTCTTTCAGCTGGTATATGGTTGATGTATGGGCGGCCAAACATATCGACATACCGCCTTTCTGATGAAAAGTAGTGAATATATGTGTCCCCAATACATACATTCAATGATAGTCAAATGTGTGAAGATTACTTTTTTGTTTGGTTTGATTTTCCTCCCAGTTGAGCTCTGGCTGGGACCGAAGAATCTGCATTTGGGACTTGGAGACGGGCATGTAAGTAGGACTTGGAGAAGTTGCGCATTCACCATTAACTTACCATAAAGAGACACTTTTCATAAGCAAGTTAGTCATTTGGGCTCAATTAAATAGCACTGCTTAATTAACAGTTAGCAGAAAAGTTGTGTGTACTATAGCAGAAAGTCCTGCTGAGCTTAAGCACTATTTTATGGCGTGGATGTACAAACTGTTGCATCTGCACGGAGATTTCTATTTGAACGTCACTGATTAATCAACTCCAGTGTTAAGTGTGCTTTGGTGTGCTTACTGCGTACAGTCTCTATGAAATAGATGGAAGCTCTGATCTGATAGCACAAAGTCGGCGCTATGAGACTGGGCCCTGTCCCTAATTGTTTCAGTTAATTTGTTAAAACTCTTGCACAAATTCTGTCAGAGGTCGAAAAGCCATAATTATTCATCAAAGTATGAACAACACGCTTCCCTCAAAATTACACCCACAGAAAAACCTGAAAAACTGATTATAATACAATACTAGCGTTTGAAGTGACTGCATCATGGATCTGGGAGCTGGTCATTATATGTTTGTCCAGTTGAGGTGTTGACCTTTTGTATATGAAATTACAGCCTTTTTTGTTTTAATACATTTCAAATTCCAGGTTGCATGACACTTTTCGGAACACGTCCCCCGATTCATATGAGGTTCAGGAGTTGGCGTGTGATGGCATCGTCATCGATATGGATTACAGCTGTCAAAGGTATGGGCTCCATGCACGAACAAAGAGGGCGCCCTTTTACCTAGCAATGACGTCCCATGGGCGGGACATTTAGCTGACTGACGCGCACCGTTCCTTGTGTGTGCCGCACGTACACCAGGGGATTTGTACTATGTACACGCAGTGGTACATAATACGGCCGCGCGTTGCGGCAAAATTGCCGTCAGGCAAGATGGCGTCGGTCGGGTTCCCCCCCAACTGTGCTTTCTTTGCTGGTGAGGGGGTACTTGTGAACAGAGCGGATACTCAAACTGGGAGATTTCATTTATGAATACATCAGTGGATATTTTTGTATATTTTGGAATTTAGAGATCATTGATGTTGAGTTGTTGAATTCGAGTCCATCACATGTAAATCACTAATCCATCTCCATCAGGAGTTTGGTCACAAATCCATCGTACAAGTCAAAGCACAAAGTCCAGTCACAAGTGCCGGTAACAAAGGATGAATTAATTAACAAGGGCACGCCCTTTTCACAATCCATTTGAAGCGCTTTCAACTTGACTTTGGTAGCTGACTTGTGACTTGACTGGGGATGGACGTGTGATTAACTTGTGAGGACTTGTTAGGACTTGTGAGGACTTGTGGTAGATGTAAGGACTTGTGAGGACTTGTGGTAGATGTAAGGACTTGTGAGGACTTGTTAGGACTCATGAGGACTTGTGGTAGACTTGTGACTTGTGAGGACTTGTGAGGACTTGTGAAGACTTGTGAGGACTTGTGAGGACTTGTGAGGACTTGTGAGGACTTGTGGTGAACTTGTGACTTGACTTGCAACAGACTCGACCTCAATACTTTGATTGTTTTCATCATTGCTGTCGCAGGAAGGAATTTGCCTACGCCTCCAGCGACAAGATGGTCTATATCCGAAGGTTTGATCCCGACGGGAGCAGGATGCGTCTGACTAACACACTACAGGGTCACGAGGGTGAGATCACTCAGGTCAAATGGTCCAGGGCTAGGGCCAACTGGGTCACTGCCTCTGAGGACGGCACCATCAGAATATGGGTGAGTGTACAGGCTTCGTTACACCTAATAAAATTACCAGGACTTTGTACCAAAGACTCAAAGCATTTGATAGTTATTACCCCTGTTCATTAGGCCATGAGATCATTTCTGCAGCAGCTTGAGAGCAACGTTTAATCTGGTCTCTACCTTCCAAAGGTATACCCATTTATACTACTGGGTGGAGAGAGGCAGTTGTGGTAAAGTGTCTTGCCCAAGAACACCAGCACCTTGTTTCAGTCAGAGTTTGAACCCACACACTACCAAACATGACTCAGACACCATTGAACCACGGCACAGGTACCCATTTCTACTCCTGGGTGGAGAGAGGCAATTGTAGTAAAGTGTCTTGCCCAAGAACACAATTAAGCATCATGTCTCTGTCACAGTTCCAACCCATGTACCATAACATCATCAGACCAGGGCCCAATTTCTTGGCTCTGCTTACTGTTAGTGAAAAATCCCTGCTTACTATAGCAGAAATTCCGTACTTACGGTAAGCGTATTTCACAGATTAGAGAGGAATTTTGGCTTCTGCCCATGCGTACCTAGTCTGAGTATCACCCGTTATCCACAGAGCCAAGTCTCCTGTATAACATCCGATACGTCAAAGCATGCAGATTGATGTGATCTCGCGCCTCGGCCAATCGGAGTCAACTTTACTAAATCGTGACGTCATTGCATTCCCAAATCAGGACTAAAACTGTGATTGGTGAATTCAAATGCACTGTTTTGTAATACACAACAGCCAGGCGCGTGTCGTGTAACATAATACAGAGCGCTGACCACAGCCTTTGTTGCTGTGTGGGGGGGGGGGATTTTTTTAATCCATGTTTATGACGCGACAACAGGTGAAAGACTGAAGACCCGATATAGAAAAGGGCCAGCTGATTGGTCAAAATCTAGAGGTCAAGATGCGGTTGTCTTGCATAATTAATCAGCAAATTTGCTCAAATGTAATAGACCATGGCCTACGCCATGGTCTAGTCTATTACATAGACTAATGCGTACATCCCGTGACCAAAAATTCTGTGCTTACAGGGTTAGCACAGAGTTTTTCTGCTAGCGCGTTTAGCACAAAATGTTGATCGTTAGTGCGGAATTCTGTGGTTAGCAGAGCCGTGAAATTGTGCCCATCTTGCTCCACCTCAACTACATATTTATGAACCAACATTCAATTTTATTTCAACTAATTTCTCTGAATTGTTTGGATTGTTGTCGTCAGAGTGGTGATGGTATGTCCTGCATCCAGACACTAGCAGCCCACGGATCGGTCACATCTCTCTGCATTGACGCCTACAACAGCTGCATCGTAGCTGGCGTTCAGAACATTATCAAGTAAGTACAAAGACATTTCGAAAACGCTCTATAAGTCATTTTGTTTTGGACTGGTGTAAAGTTTATACGCATATGCTGTTTGAAACACATGAGAATTGTCTTCTGCATTTTGATTCATCAGAGTTTACGATCCAGACACCTACAAGTTAGTACAGACCAATGTTGGACACACAGACTCCATCCGCTGTATTCTGCACCTACCAGAAAGAAATCAGGTAACAACAACACTGCAGGCCGGTTATGTCATTGAAATATCTAACAGTGTCATGATTCTACTCAAATCAACGCTTAGAGTCAATCACAAGTCAGCACAGGGGCGTATCTATAAGCTTTCAGGAAACTCATGGAGACTAGGGGGTGGGGTTTGGTATTTGAGTGAAGGTAAGCCCCTGCTATGGGGGGCCCGGGCCATGCCCCTTTCCCCGTTCTAAGGCAATTTGAGAATGAATTTAGAACTTTTGAGTCAATTTTTTTTTTTTGGCCCCATTTTACGAGAACAAAATTTGTCAGCGGTGGAACGAAAAAAAACCTAGATCCGCTAGTCAAACACAAGTCCTCCCCAAGCAATTACAAGTCAGTCACACGTTCATCCGAAGTCCATCACAAGTTACAATGTAATCACTAATTTATTTAATCACAAGTCAATCATGTGTCAATCACAAGTCAATCGCAAATGCAAATCTGTGACTTCATGTTGTATTGGCTTTAAATTTGTACGTTTGAATGTATATTCCAACTTTATAATTTACTGGGAATTTTTTCAAATGCCAAACTTACTTTTTGGGCAACCTGAGCTGCTTTGGAGTGGTCGTGAACAGCTTGAACTTTTGAAGTAAATTAGAAATTTTAAAGGATTATTTTGTATCATCTTATATAAGATTTTAGGCTTAATTTGCATGGTGGAGTGTCGGTATCGCTTCGGTTTGCGGTAACACCATGTGGTAATAACTACTGTCGCTCAGTAGATATTTAGTTCTGATAAGAACTTGTCCTGCTTATTATCAACTTTCGCTAAGTAGTTTTAGTTCTGATAAAAATTCTTTTAGAACTTAAAGCAGGACTGTTCTTATCAGAACTAAAACTACTTAGCAAAGTTGATAATAAGCAGGTTAAGTTCTTATCAGAACTAAATATCTATTGAGCGACAGTAGTTATTACCATATGGTGTTACTGCAAACCGAAACAATATTGTATCGTCTTATTCTTTTGAATTTTTTTTTGTTACTTGCCAGTATGTCTCGGGTTCGTGGGACGGCAGTCTACGCGTCTGGAACGCCTTCAAGCCCATCGCTCGCAAGAAACGACTCAAGATGGAGGAGAAGCGAGAGAGCATCGCGGGATTCAGTGCCAATAACCCCAACTACCTCATTGAAGACGACGACCTGGCCTAAAGGCAGTCCTTGCTGGAGCTACGTACTCCACACTGTCATGTGCTTCAGATGTGGTGCCTAACTTTTCTGATAAAAAGAACCGCTATTAAACGAACAGCTGAGTATGATTATTGTTCATATATTCTGCTTGGTGTGTTTAAGTGTGTGCCTTCAGCCCACTTCATAAAAGTGAAAGCTGAACACAAGTGAGGCAGTCAAGTCTGTCGTAAGGGTCACAGGTTACGAGTCATCCACAATTATCAACATTGTATTTAGAATTGTTTGTGACTTGACTTGGTACCGGATAGCTTGTGATTGTCTTGTGATGGACATGTTATGACTTGTGAACCATTACAACTACCTCGTTGACAACACTCCAAACAAAAGAAGCCTCTAATTAGCAGCTGATGATGATCAATTTATATCGGTCTGTGATTGGGTCTGTGATTGGGTCTGTGATTTGATCTCTGCTTTGACGTTTTTAACAAAAAGGACGGCTCTGTGTAAGTTTTTCTTGCATCACACTGCCTAACTTTTCACTTCAAAACCTGTCAATGTATTTTGCCATAATGTTTTGGGCATGTGTTTTCAAAGTTACTAAGTTAATGGCTGTATTCAGGACTTGCAATGCATTGCCTAACTCTTTACCTTACAGCTGACCAATGCACTTTGGCAGAAGATTTTTGGCGTGTGCTTTTAGAGTTACTCATAAGAGATACTTCAACTCCATGGCTTGCAAAACACTGCCAAACTTTTCATTTCACAAGTTGTCAGTGCGTTTATTTATTGAATTTTTATTTTATTTAATTCATGTTTTAAGTGGGAAGCCCATTCAGTGGAATCCACTGGTCTCCCATGAGCCCAGTAAAGATAGGAAAACACAAGAGAAATATTCTGAGGAAAACCCACAGAGTCAAGCAGGGACTGAAAACCCAATCCACATATTGGCCCAGGCAGGAATCGAACCTGGGTACCAGCGGTGGAAGGGGAAGAAAAGACCGCTACACCAACCAGACTCCCCCAGAAAGTTTTGGGTGTGTTAAGTTTACAAAGTTACTTAAGATAATGGCTGGACTATGTTGCTTGCAAAACACTGCTGAACTTTAGTACTCATTACTGCATTTTTTGTTGTGATGGCATGACATAGTGGCTTTCACACTGCTTGCTTTTACATCTTACAGCTCAACAACACAAACAGCTCCAAGGCTTTGGTTGTAAGCCGTAGTCACCTACAGTATAAACATGATTGCTTAAAGGGCCCATCATAGTGTAATTTTTGTAATGACATCCCTGAAAATGCACCTTTGTGTTCCACGTTTAACCTTACTTTCAATTGTTTTGCCATTTTCAAGGGTATTTTGGTGCTGTTTTTTTTTTTTTGCTAATGCGAATTTCCATATTCATGAGCAAAAGTGTGATGTCATTTCAGGCAGAAACCTCATTGTTACAGCTATTTGCCGCTCCAAAAGTTGGCAGAATATTTGACATTTTGCTGTCATAAATCTTCCTTTCTTCAGTAGTTTGTTGTGTCAGTACATGGCAGTAAGCCAATGAGCAAACTTTTCTCAAAAATGTTTTCAATGAGCAATTGTTGGGGTTTTACAATTTGAACAGAGAACCCCTAAACTAAACAGTGTCTTCCTGAAATGACATCACAGCAACAGCGCCCTCTGTTGTCTGACAATTAAAGGATGGAAATTGTTTGAAGTGTTGAAAGAAGTGCACTTTTCAATAAGATTAACCAAAAAGGAATGTCAAATAGTTTTGTCAAACAATAGAAAGTTGCACAAAATGTGTTTCCAGAAAAATTCATCTCATGGAGCCTTTAATTAAGCTACAGTTTCTAGTTGGCCTAATACATGATGATCCTTTATTAAGTTATTCAGCAACACAACCCAGTTCAAGGCTCAGGAAAATTTGGACAGCTTGGATAAACTGTTACTTAATATAAAGGGTGGTCAAAAAACGGAACCTCATACTTCCACTACCCTGAGACTCAAACCACATGTACCAATGCATGGAGAATCTTTTTAGCAGAAAAATTAAAGCCTGATCGCCCGATTCGGTCGAGTAGTTTTTGTTCTAGAGCCTATTTTGTGAAGCAAGGCGGGGGTCATTTCTGCCCCGATGAATTACTAAACAGCGCCCGGGAATTTGACGTACAAAACGGTTTTTGATAGAGTGATTGTTATGTAATGATACCCCACACGAAAGAGATGTGCCTCACAAAATAGGCTCTGAAGCAAAACCTACTGGACCGAATTGGGATATTTTGGTATCATAATTCTTCTAAAAAGATTTTCCATCAATTGATACAGGTGGTTCGAGACTCAAGGTAGAGGAAGTGTGAGGTTCCAGGTTTTTTTATGGGTTTTTTTTACCAAAAAAAGAGGATTCCCTTGATTCCAAGCCATATCCTCTGTATCTTAAAAATTGAGTCAGAATATAGACCCTTGCATGGTGGCCATATGTTGAAGTACCGTTATGGAAACGCATGAGTGGACCGCTTGTGTATTATATTAACAAAAACAAATCAAAGATGGCTGTTGTGTGGAAAGGGTCTATTCTTGATCTCAAGTGTAAATACTATAATTTTGCTGTAAATTGAAATTGTTAATATTTCATTACCATAATACTACACGACTATTTAACAAAATAAATACGTATACAATGTATATATATGTTATGCATGCAAAATGAAGAGAAATATTGTTTTAACCTTTTTTCTTAACAAAAGAAGTTTCCCTGTAACATATGTATATTGTTTCCGACATCAAGATTCGACATTGATGACCAGAATTAACAAATACGATAACATTACTCCAATAAAAAAAAAAACAAGCATAATTTTCAAAAATGCTGTATTAACTGCTATTCTCATGTTAACAATTTAATAAATGTGTTAATGCTACAAAAAGGTGTTACAGGAATAAATTTATGAATATGATTCCATTGCTGCATCCACCAGTTTTTATGACGTGTAAGCCTACAGGCGGTCCTTTGTGGAAACGGTTCACAATAAAGACCTTGAAATGCATGTTTATTACAGCATTTAATCTCTTCCCCTTTAGTGTGCGTTCGCACGTATAAAACGGGTTTCTCGTAATTTTACGTCAAATGAGAACAATTTTCAGGGCAAGATCATCAACAGAAGAAAATGCACGACTATCAGACGCGGCAACGGCTGCGAGGAGTCTAGGCCGCTATTAGTAGTGCATGCCTCCTGCTTATCTGCTTTCTGAAAAAAATCCTGAAAGTTCGAGTCGTGGCCTCCGTTGCAGCCGTCGGCTGTGCACAAGCAGAGCGTACCCTGCTGGTTGTTGGTGTTGGTATGCGGGAGGCAGCACGCACGGCCGGTTGCCGGTGGGTTGTCAGTGAAGCCGCAGAACTTAAACTGACCCCGTTTTTCCTCCTGGATGTCGTCTAAGAAGCCACTACCACCACCAGAGCATTCTGAAAGACATTGTAGTTAGGAAAACTGTTTAAGATGCAACGGAACGAAAACACATGAAACACTAAGCATGCATTACCCAGTCAAAGGAAAACATTTTTTTTTCGCATTTTAACATTTGACTTTATTTTTATAATTTTTTTTCTGGTAATGAAACCAAGGATTCCGCAAAAGTGCCCTTAGGTACTGTAGCTCGAAACTACCTCCCCCTGCCGAATAAAGGGTAGCACCTGCTTCCCCCTCCTCCCTTGACAGCTCCCCCCCCCTCCCCCGACCCAAAGCTGGATCCGCCCTAACACCTACGTTCCTCTTCAATTTCCGCTCCGTTAAACCATACGCAGACGGGATGGTGGCTCTCCACCACTGAGGTCAGTTTGTCATCGCACTCTTCAAGCATTCTCACGGACTGGTTGCTGCACGTCAGAGGGCCCTCAAAGTCATTACATTCGTAGCACATCAAGGCCAAGCCTGTGAGGGGACACAAAGCAAATAATAATAGTCAAAACAGACCAACCGACCGGACAACCAACTGACCGGTAAAACTCACTGACTGGTAAACTTACCGACTGGTCAACTCACTGATCATGACTGGTCAACTTACCGACTGGTCAACTCACTGATCATGACTGGTCAACTTACCGACTGGTCAACTTACCGACTGGCCAGTCGGTAAGTTGACCAGTCGCACTATAAACATCTTCATCCCTTAAAAAAATCATTTAAAGTCCATGGTCAACCTAATGACTGGTCAACGTACGGACTGGTCAACGTACTGATTGGTCAACTTACTGCTGATCAAAAACTGACTGGTCAACGTACTGACTGGTCAACCTACTGACTGGTCAACTCCCCGACTGGTCAACTTACTGACTGGTCAACTTACTGATCGGTCAACTTACTGACTGGTCAACTTACCGACTGGCCAACTCCCGGACTGGTCAACTCCCCGACTGGTCAAATACTGACTGGTCAACTTACTGACTGATCAACTTTGCTGACAGGTCAACTTACTGACTGGTCGACTTACTGACTGGTCAACTTACTGACTGATCAACTTTGCTGACTGGTCAACTTACTGACTGGTCAACTTACTGACTGGTCAATTTACTGACTGATCAACTTTGCTGAGCTGACAGGTCAACTTACTGACTGATCAACTTTGCTGACTAGTCTACAACAACAAAAAAACGGTAAAAAAACCCTGACCATTGAACTGACCTGAAACTGGACTACCGTGACGCCCCGTCATCCCCACTTATAAAAACGTTTATCCGCCACAGACGTGAACCCATTGACCAGTGTCAAAACTTTTTGGAAAAAGTCCCTAGACTTCAACATTGCGTCAATATTTCCCACAGCCTTATTTTAAAAAAAAAATCAGCCAGTTTTTGCCGATTATTTTATCTCATCCATTTTAGTGTCTTCATATCCTCAATATAGATTTACACGGTGCGTACGTAGCTATCACCCCAAATGCAGCACAAATTCGGAAATAAAATGTTACCTGTGATGTCAATACCCTACTCTAACACGACTGCCAGAGATTGAGCAATACTATTACGACACGAAACTAGAAGTGTCATTCAAGGCGTGAACGTCAGTTTATTTGAGAACTCTCTGGTTTTGCTCTTGAGCAATAGGCAGCAACATGCTGTAATTTGGCAATTTACTGTAAATACTACCGTGAGGCATAGAGGAATAAGAACACATTCCTCCATGTGTGAGGTAAGGATGTCAACGGCGTGCATCCCGGGACGTCACTGCTGTCAACTAACCAACCAGTCAACTAATCAACCAGTCAACTAACCGACCAGTCAACCGACAATTACACCGGTCAACTAACCTGGTCAACTATAACTGATTGGTCAACTAACAGGTCAAAATAACTTGCTTTACGTACAAAAAGTCAGGGGAAGTCACCTCAGCCTTCAAACGGATTTTTAAAATGGCAACAATTTTCCATGAGAAATCATCATCACACTTCTAGTAAAGGCGTTAGGGGTATAATTCCAGCGGTAGTCCATTTCATCTTGCGCT
This sequence comes from Patiria pectinifera, assembly GCA_029964075.1. NCBI lineage: Eukaryota > Metazoa > Echinodermata > Asteroidea > Valvatida > Asterinidae > Patiria > Patiria pectinifera. The sequence continues at coordinate 12,152,250 of CM057150.1, forward strand.
GTGTGAGTCAATTTTTATTTTCCTGCCCTTCACACAGAAACATCCATCTTTAGTCTCGCATCGTATTCCTGTTTTTGACCAAGTAGAGTCGAAAAATACTGGATTGACAATCTTACCTTTCCCAAGGAAGACGAGTACGAAGGTAACAGAGAGGATCTTCACGTTCACTGTAGATTAGAGAACAGAAATGTGTTGGAAAACATCATTTTAAATAAAAATATGCGACGGAGGGGACCCCCTTTTGTTTCAGTCGTTGTGTTCCCTGGAGCTCAGGAATTCTTTGGAGATATCTCGGGGGATGCATGTGCCGGGTGACAACAGTCTATGTATATTATATAGAGACAGGGGGATATAGGACACACCACCTATAAAACATGCCTTTTCACCCGAACTGAGAAACATCATCTTGAACAGGTTTGGAAAGCCCTCTTTAAGGGGCTATGACCATGCGTATAAAAAACAATAGATGATTGAACAATAACAAAGAAAGAAAGAAAGAAAGAATCTTTTTTAAGAAATAAAATTGCAAACTTACTTTCTGCTAAGTGCCGCCTGTGATTCGCTTGTGCTGCTGGCCGTAGAAGAATGGCCTCGATTTTCACTCACAGTTTGATATCGTGTGACATGTCGCTACTAATTTTCTTTTTTTAAGACCAGTTTCGTTTTTCGCATATACGAAATAAAACTGACATTGACATAATGAAACCGCTTTAAAACCAACATTCGCTGAGGTTTCGTTTTTTTGTTGCAATTCTGCATGTAAACGTCTTATTCACAGGGGAGTAGAGATTGAATTGGAGGTTCAACACCCCTCCCTCCCCTTACAAAAATGACAAGAAGCAAGACGACAATTAATAAAAAGGAAAATGCTTGAAGCAGGCGCGGATCCGGAGGGGATTTTGGGGTCGAAAAGTTCCCTAAAACAAACTTCAGTTATTATAAAAGTTAATAACTCACAATACATGTATTGCTTCAGCCAATGTTTTTTTTTTCTCCCCGATAAATACAATGCCTCATCTACCCGTCGAAAATTGATCAAAGGTATGATGTTCCATAATGTGCCATCGGCGTCGAATTTATCGACATTTTTCCACGTCGCATTTTTAAGGTCTGGCAGGGATCATTTTGATCGATTTCATGCTGACTTGAGACTTTTTGCAACCAGGTCCGGATTATCCAACAGGCAGTCAGTAGGCACTGTGCCGGGCCTAGGGCCAACGAAAAATTTAGTCTACGCAAAAGCCATGGTCTATGATGCGTGAACGACAGAATTGCTGATTACGTAGGCAAGACCCCGCCTCCTGACCTCCTAAATTTTGACCAATCAGCGGGCGCTTTCTATATCGGGTCTTCGGTCATTCACCCGTTGCGCGTCATATAGTTTTTACATGGATAAAAATTAACTGTGTCACCCGCTCTGTATCATGTTACGCAAATGCGCGCCCGGCCGTTGTTGTATTACAAAACACTGCATTCGAATTGACCAATCACAGTTTTAGTCCTGCTTTGAGAATGAAATGACGTCACGATTTAGTAAAGTCGACTCCGATCGGCTGGCGCGCGGCTTGCATAAATCTGCATGTCTATAGTCGTGTTCCCTAACGTGGCGCACTTCGAAGCTTACCGAACTTTCCTCGTGTAGTGCTGCCAAACCTCTTTGTTGATAAACCTCAAATTCATGCAGTGAAATGCTGGTACTTTTACCTTTTTAATGCTTGCTATTTAACCTCTGTGAACATTTCGGTTTCATAAAATTTAATCCGAAATGCAAAAACGGTCGCGTCCGGAAATTGGGCACAAATTGGCGGAGTGTTCCCTAACGTGGCGCACTTGAATAAATTTCAGAAAATTCCAAATTAACATTTAAGAATTTCTGTAAACTTGATAAATTCTGATAAATCATTATTATCTTTACTTACAAACCTAGCCAGATGTTTGTCAGAAAATTATTTTCTTATTTTTCGGGGCATTTTCAAAGGGTTCACTTTGCACTTGAAAATAAAATCGAAAAATCACGCCAAAATATTTTTTCTTTTAACTTTGTAACGGGTAAATAAACTCGCGATTTATGAACGGGAGTGTTTAGAACTTGATGAAATTTCACTTTCTGTGAAATTTCAGTTAAAACTTTTGCTCTAGCTAGGCGCTACAGGCGAAAAATAAAAGTGCGCCACGTTAGGGGCCGCGCCACGTTAGGGTACATCAACAGTACATATCAGACGTTATACAGGACTTGGCTCCGTGGATAACGGGTGATACTCAGACTACGAAAAATTCGGGGGCCTACGAAAATACCGCAGTGTGCCACAAATCACATGCTATGCCTACTCACACACACCCACACACCCCTGTTAACACAAGTTATTGTGGACCCCCTATTGTCCCTAATCCTCATTCCTTTGTACTCAGCAACAGCTCTCATTGGTTTTGTGCATGAATTTCAATGGTGGACTATCGGTCAATCGTGGACCCTTTGTTTGTGCCCTATTTCCTTTTGTCCCTAGTCCACGATTGCCGGTGTTTACATACTTACACGTACATACAGAAAAGTTTTTTTTTAAAAGTGTTAGGGTATCTCTCAGAATTTTCGATTTCACCAACAACATGTACGCATAGGCCTACATGTAGGCCCTACGTGCAATACGTCGAAAGTCTTGTGGTTCTGAAGCACCGTGCCACGGGACGAGGGACATGTCGTTTGAAATTCTTCCCCAACTATTTTCGTCCCTATAGGTAAAATATTTTTAGCCTATACATTTGAGTCAAAATAGCTGATTCAATTACTCCAAACTCGAACATGATGTTAAAATGATTAAAGCAAAATAGTTGAAAAACTCGAAATCGAAAAAAAATTGTCAATTTTGACATGCCCATCCCTTCGTTGAGAACAGTGCACCGTTTTGTGAATCAGTCCACTTATAGGGGACCTAGGCCTACCCATTTTAAAAAGCAAACAAGCGCATTTCATTTTTTTGAGGTGGTTATTGTATTCCAGGTAAGTTTTCTCTGACTTTTTTTTTCTCACAAAAGGCCACAAAAGGTGTTATTTAAGGGCGCAAACAACTAAATTCCAGATCTGTAGCGAGTAAACCCAAGTCAGGGATCTCATCCTAGGTTGTTTTTTTTTTGAGGGGGGGGGGACTGGATGTTAAAGTGGGGGCCCTAAATTCTTCCGAAATATCAGAGGGGCGGGGGGGGGGGGCTGGACAACATCTTTCCCATAATGGGGCGCTGTTCAAAACAGACATCATGGTTAATGTCAGACAATAGATGGCGTTATTCACTTTTTACGAGACTTTAAAATTAACCGCCAATCGCGAAAAACATGGTTTTCGTAAAAACAAATACACAAAAACTGAAAATAAGGCACTTTATGTTAAACCCGCGAATCTTTGTCTCCAGTTGCCATTTCCAGTGAGAGGGGGGGGGGCGATATATTTTTTTTATTGGGGTGGCCTGCTTTAAATCTGTACTTGTTTTTTGTATGCGGTGTCAGTGGTAAAAACAATCAAATCGTCGCGGCGTAATAAAGTTCCGAAAACACGATTTTCTTTAAAGTTAAAATGTCACAATCTTATCAAATGCAGTATATCACCTTACACAATTATTATTACAAGCAAGCGAAATGAAAAAGGGAGCAATTCGTTTGAGGTAAAGCGGACGTAATAATTCATATTTTACGTGAATATACCTAATACATGTGGGAAACAACAACAAGTACACGACATAAATATTTGCTATTGTGTTGTCGAATCAGGAAACAGGAAGCAAGTCTCCCACCCAGGGGTTACTATTGGAAAACGAGGTTGAAAATCAAGTAACCCCTGGAGGACGAGGTTGTATCGTTCGAGATCTCCGATAGACTGTTGGTAAACATTGAGCGCCATTTTGTCTGAGCTGTTGCATCGCGCAGGCGCAAATTGAAGTCGTTGTTGGCAACATAATTTTTTTTCAGCAAAAATCCTTATAACACCCTCATTACAATTAGAAAAGGGCATGTTAAGGAGTCCACGTATTTTTGTAGCGGTTCTTGATTATTTTGTATTTTCAACAATCAAATATTATTTTTGTAATCATTAATAAACTTTTCAAAATTTTTGCAGTGTTGGGCCTTCCATACACTCCCAAAACGTTGGTTAAAATTTTGTTGGTTAAAAAGGTTGGTTAAAATTTGAACCAACACTTTGTATAACATTCTCCAATTTTGCCCAACGTAACGTTTACCCAACGTTGGGTTTTCTTTTTTAAACCAACTGTTGGGCTGTTCACCTGGTAAACAACTATTGGTTAAACTTAGTCAGTTTACCCAACGCTGGTAAACTTGAATTTGGTTAAATTTGGCTTCCATCATCAGAAATAGAATCTTTTGGTCTGTGAACCAGACTGTAAAATGTGCCAACCACGGGTCGGCCATGGACGATAGAAAGGTCTATAGTAGTCTGGTTCCCAGACCAAAAGATTCTGACTATTTCTGATGAATCTTAGGTCAGGTAGCCGCTAGTTTATGTATACAATATAATAAGGCACTTGACGAAAACGGGAGGAATGCCTCCTTTCCCCGAAAATATCCGAAGTTTGCCGAATTCATTTCGTCGACAATCTTGGATGGCGCCCTGGTATTTCCGAGTATAACTTAATAGGTTTTATTTACCTGCCTGCTCATAAAAAAAAAACCAACGAGTTGATAATTAATATTTTTTGCTTGCATTAAGAAAAGTTGAAATTCAATGACGATTTTGTGCATCAAGAATGCACTTGGATCGTGCGAGGGGCGAGTTTTGCTGCGTCATGTACTATTTTGGGTTTGACACCGTTACCGGGTTTTTCCAAAACTCGGCGTGGTCTTCATTGCGGCTTCGCCTGCTAAGATGATATTTGGGTCCCTAACTTTTAAGATTACAGGCCAACATTCGTCAATGTTTTCTCTTACAGAAATAACAATTTGTGTGACATATGAAACAGGTAATATTTTTGAACAATTTGATTGGGACATTAAAAGTTATAAGTGATAACGCGAATTCGGAAACGAAGCCGAGCTTTGAAAAAGGGCCGTTCATGTTGTCATCTTTATTTTTAGCCACGGAGGCTGCCTTACCTACAATTTAGACGTCTGGGCGTCGGGGAAAAGTTCCAGGTCAGGGAAACAGACTAGGTTTATAGGCCATATTTCAGGGCGAATGAGGGCGCTATACCGACCCACGTTTTTGGTACCAACGCTTGAAAAAAAATCCCGTTTATTTAAGCAGTTAATTACTTAATTACCTGCATCTAAACATTAAAGATTGTGCATATATGCATTTTGGGGGCTTACAAACCACGTCCTTAATAATCTATTATCACTTTTGTTTATGCCTTTAATCGGGGCCGTTATAGTTGGGGGCTCGACACCAAATGACACGGGGGAGGGCGTTCATGTGATACTGATGTACATCTATACTTAAGGCCCTTCACCTGATGATCTAAACGGCGCATTGAAAGCTTTTGTGATTATCTCCCTTTTTCATTACTATTGAAACTCAGTTAGGTTGTTGGGAAGTTCAAAATCCGCCGTTGTTGTTTATCACCACGAAAACGTGGGTTTTTTTTTTTTGGGGGGGGGGTTTTTTTCAATAGCCCACCCCACCCCCTGGTCAAAACGTGGGGGATATATACCCCCATCCCCCGGGATTTAACACCCCCCCCCCCGACTGATTACTTTTCTGTTTATTTATTTTCCTCACGCTTCACTGCACAATGGTCACTTGATCACAACACCAAGTTCCTTGCCTTAATCAATTTCAGTGCATTGTTATGTTAGCTGTGTAAAATCCTGCATGTTGTGAAAAAGGCTGAGTGGTTTGGAATTTGAATCATTTGCCAGTGAGCATTAAACTGAGGTCTAGTCTTGCCATGTTGACTGACAGCCAGGCAAATGATTCCAATCCCAACCGCAGTAATTTTCACACCATGAAAAATATTCAGACGGACAGTTTTTGGGAAACATACTGTATAGCTCAGGCTGGAAAGCTGTCAATGAAATGTTCCAAAATACAGCGCAGATGTTCTGGTGGATCAAATGCGCCTAAGAGGTGGTTCAGTAAGTGAAAGGTCTTCGGTCAGCCCTGGGAACTCAAGTTAAGAAATACAATGTACCTTAACTATCTGAAAGTGAAACGTGAACTTCCTATGCAAACATGATCTGATGTAAGAAAGTATTTCGGTTTTGCTGTTTATTTATTTTAGACTCTATGCCGCCAAACTTTTATTTATATAAAAAGAAGCACAATTAAGAAATTCAAATCTGGGTGAAAATGAAAGACAGAACGACGGAAAGGAACGCTTTTTTACGAAAACTTTTTGAATCTAAAATTGGAGTATGACAATGTCAGTGATACAAAAGATCAATAAACTTCAAGGGCAGTCATTTTTCTACTTTCAGTTTTATTCTTGCACGCACTTAGAAATATATAACGATAAAATAGCATGGTATATCTTGTAAATAAGGCTAACAATTAGGTCCAATCAAGTGTAAAAAGTCCACGGGTATTACTCAGTCATTGGCTTAACTAGTTCAGTTTAAAGGGAACATCCTTCTCAAAGAAAATAGTTCAAGGTGCTGCCTACTACAGTATTTTGTGGATGCATGGTTTGAGAGACGAGCAAAGCTTAAACACTGTAGACACAACAAATTACATGTTCATTCTTCAGAAGTCATTATAGTAAATTGTGTGTCTTTGTTTGTTTTCTTTCAAGCCATCTCAACGTACGTTGGTCATTTTTTTTTGCCCGAGATAAGTTTGAGGTAATTTGTGATGATGACGATGTTTCATGATGATATTTTGACCATCGTTTGAGAATGGGCATTTTTTTTATATATATATTAGTGTGCATGCGTATTAGTAACGGCACGAATCAACCAATAGTGGTTCTCGCCTGAACATTTAAGGTCGACGTTCATGCAACCTAAACGAAGGTAACTGATTTAGTGACAGATTTTTATCATTGAAACAATGGACCGATCCAGTAAGCCCCGCCCACTGCGCACTGGGCAAATCAACACGTGCTCCTCTCCAATGCCACACTGTATTTTCCTGCTGCGCGCATCATACGCGCGTGCACGCATGTCGGACATAAATCACGGCTGTGATTGGTCAGAACACCATGGGGCGGTGCTTACTGGATCGGTCCATTTCAACGGGTGGCGCTCACAAAAGAGTACATTCCTGGCTTTGTGTTACTTATACTGCTGACAAGCTTTAACACTAGACACAACAAATTACATGTTCATTCTTCAGAAGTCATTTTAGTAACTTGTGTGTCATTGGTTTCCTTCTGGGTTAACTTTACTGCCGAGGACCCCAGCTATTGCTCTCTTTCGTTGCAATTGTTTTAGACCAACATATCTTGGTTGTAGTCCCATTAAAGTTTATGCGAAAATTATCGAGAGTCGTTAATGACATATAGGCTAAACATCCAAACAAAATACTTACCCCCACCCCCAAATATTTTTAAAGAGTGCCCTTCTTTTGTTAACTATTGCCTTTTTTTTAACAAGTGGCTTTTAAAAAAAATCGTGCCCTTTTTTGTGCCATCGGCCATTACGGGTGCTTTTTTTTTTAATTTCGCGCATGTATCGCCCTTAAAAAAAACCCCATAAAATTGTGTGTTAGTATGTATAATTGTCGGTTTTAAACAGTGCCCCTATCGACAAATGGTACCTTTTGACCTATGATGTTCCCAACTTCAATGCCTGTTCAATGCCTATTTAATGCTGAACCCAGATTCAGCATGTCCAGGTGAGAGTGGCCCAAGTACAATTTACACCCTTTCACTTAATTGATTGTATTTCTGGATCTGGGTAAAAAGGAGTGGATTGAGAAATAGTCAGGCTTTAATGTATTATATAAATACATTGAGAGAAGAAAAAAATAAACAGTTTTAATCATATTTTTTTCTGGATGTTGCACTTTTTTGGGCACACTCTGTCGTTCTAACAACTGAGGTATGCCCAATACGACCAATGAGTTTATCGACATTACCAGTCATTCATCACCATACATGAATAAAACATTGTTTGGATGTACATAAACTACTCATCTAAAGCTTGTAAACTCTTCTTCTTCTTTATTTTTTTTTATTTGCAAGCAGCGTAAATAAGCAAAAACAGAAAGTCCCCACTTTAATCAAACCGATTTGGCCCTGCTGTGGGGAATTTGTATAGGCTAGGGCGAACGCAAGATCGCCAGCAGAGCTGCCGAAGCCAAGGCAGAGACCAGTGGTCCGACTGACGACTGGAGTGCGCCTACCCCGTTACAGCTGTCCGTGTTACACACACAGAAGGTGTAGACATCGATGATCTCGGTGCGGTGCGCTTCGACGAACGATATCTCCTCTAGCGGCTGGTCATCGCTCGGGGCGTTGAAGCACTGGTTCGCCGGTGCATCAGGGGGCACCCATATGCATCCGCGCGCGACGTCTTGCTCCTGAACCACGCCCCCGGTGTCTGATCAACAAACAGAACAAGCTCTCAGTTCATTAATATGCAAGGACGGATAGGCACTGATCCTTATTTAAAAAAAAAAAAAACAATCTGGATAGCCCAATAGATTTCAAAAGACAGATATCTGAATTGACATGTATAGGGCCTATACAATTTTTACTCAATAACTGTTGTTGTTTTGCTTGCAAGACAAATGCAACAAATATATTTTACAGAGAAAGTCTGTTGAGACAAGAAATATTTCGTATACTTTTAGACGACTCTGTTTTAATTATGTTGAGCAATTGGAGTTGTTGAGACTGGTTTGCTCTCCATAATCGAATGGAGCCTAAATTGGGAGCCATAGCGTCCAGTAGTCCTCGTAAGTGTATCATAGCCAACGGGCTATCTAGACGGGAACCGGTAATCGGGAATCCAAAATGATTGGGGTGGTTTGATAGAATACCGAAGTGTGCCACGAATTCTGGTTTATTTGAGTGCACAGCTTAAAGGGGAATGTATATCATTGGCTTTTGCTGTAATTTTCAGAAATGAATTATTTGGGGGTTAGTATAATAGATCAAATATTGTTACACTGACATGTTTGAAGTTTTGCGTTCGAAAATGCTAGAAAAACCAAGAAACACAAAAATGTTCAGGTAGTCTGATTCCCTGACTCCACTGAAGATGAAATGGATAAAAAATGCCGGAAAATTGTAAGGTGAGGGAACCAGTCTAGCTGGCCTGCACCCGTTCATGAACCAATGGAACCAATAGCAAACAAAATTTGGACTGGAACAAAAATGGTAAATTTGGAGCAGTGGTTGAAAATAGTTAGGTTTTTTCCAACGGTGGTCGGCCGACAATTTCACCATTATCAGTGCCGACCACCGTTGGAAATGTATACAAAAGTACCATTTTTCTTAAAAATGACTTCAAACCAGGTGCCATGATTATACAGGATGCTTTAGACTGTCATTTACCAACATCTTATCAAGGTATTTCGTAACAACTTGGTAGTTTTATTTTTCGATGTTTGCAAATGTTGTATTTTCCCTTTAAGTATAATGTGGAGACATCAGCGCACGAACCAGCGCGTTAACCAGACCATTGACAGCTAACATCACACTTCGGTACTCTAAAGCCAAATTAATGGCCAAATGTTACTAGACCAAAAAAAATGCATTTCGGTCAGTCTAGACCCCCTATGAAATGTAAATATACGTTAGGGTCGATTTATGCTCATAGTATGTAAATTTGCCGAGCAATACAGGATATGAGTAAAAAAAAACCAAATGGTTTCCATATTTTTTTTTTTTAAAGAAGTTCTGCATGTAGCACTTTTCAGATCTAGGATATGAAAGCCCAATTAAGAAGCTTTCGTTTGAGCGACAGAATCATTTAAGTCGCTCATGTACTTTTCTAGGTATGGACGTTTGAACACAAACACCGTTTTCTTAAACTTGTCCACGGATCACAATAAAGTTAATATAAGTGCCAGCTAAGGGTGGTTAAGGGGAATTTACCCCATTAAAAAAACCTACCCTTTTCCATTCAAATACAACTTTTTTCACCAGCGTTTACCCCCCCTCCCCTCAATTCAAATTACCTTGATTTTGTTTACAGGAAATAAAGTCCGAAATTTCATTAGGTTCGAATTCAATTTTTTTTTTATTCGTGGTTCTGGGTGACTTTGTTTTTGGTGACATCTCATAGCGTACACCCCATTCGGATGTCGTTTTGGGAAAATATCGCTCCCCGCCCACCTTGAACAATCTTAGACTTCAACACCCCAGCCTCCCCCGTAAATCCATGATCCGCCTCTGCAACAGAGGGACCAGCAATCTGAAGACACAGCTTACCAGGTTCAATAGTGACCGTTCCAACCTCCTTCACACAACGAGGCGTCTCCCCCGGCTCGGTACCGTTCGGCCGCTGGCATTCCTGGGCCGTGAGTGCCTCAGTGTTGGACCGACAATTTTCGTCGGATTCTTGTTTTGTGTTGTACACATCCACACACTCGTAGCATTTTAGTGCAGCACCTGAAATGATTTTACAGGCAGTTTTAAAGCTGCGTTTAGCGCGCTATGTTCATGTTTCATCACTTGACAATAAAGGGCGCTGTTCAAAGATGTAGGGCCTATTGTATGCACACATTATGTACATGGGCATTTACGACTATTATGCCTATCCGGAATGATATTCGATGTCATTTCCATCACATGAAAAGGGTGGTGCACAAACAGTAACTTACAGCTATGGGCCATGTTCACGAGTCGGCCATATTGAATTTAAAGCTAGGTAAAATCTTAATTTTTGGAACTTGCGAAGAGAAATGAAAGCAATGACATAAATGCAATTACACATTATACCAGTCTGCTCTAATGAATAATTTAAATTTTCATTATTCATTAATTTTTAATGAATAAAGCATACACTTACGTTTTAAGCCTTATGAGAGTGAGGCTAGATTGTATAAATTGTCTGGCTCCATCCTATATAACTGTTCACAATTAATACAATAAATTAAGGGGACCCTACCAAAATTGGCTTTCTCGTGAATAAGTTTCTCGTACATTGGGTTAAAATCTGAACGCACTTTGGATAAATTATCGGGGGTGCCTCGCCAGTGGCGTCCTCCGGTTAATGGGGGGGGGGCGCCCATGTCGTAATTTGAATAGGACATGGGGTTCCTGTCAATGTAGAAGGGACTGGACACCATCTGACACTAGGTGGCGCGCTATGCTGGATTGTCCGGAATTATGGTATTAGAGAGCGAGAGTAAACGAATAAGTCAAGACGATTATTCTCTTTACACCAACAAAAAGCCGCATCATAAATGCTCAGACGCTAGCTGGCAGCACACACACACACCGGTCCGTTTTCTACTGTACGTCATTTTTAAAAATTATGCGCACATTAGCTTAAAATATGATACAATTTTGGGCAAGTTCGCGCAAGGACTATAGTTAACCATTGGTCGACTAACGCTTGCCCGAACTCTGTCTAGTCGACGATGGTTGACTACTCTAGTCGACTATTTGAAACCAGCCTACTGAGTTTGGTTGCTTCGCTGGTAACCAATAGTCGCGCGCATTCATAACGCTAGCAGAGAGCCAGGATCCAGAAGTTTTGCGATAACGTTTTGACCAGCGTTTGACTAGAGACGTTCGCACGTTGCTATCAGTGCGCAGGCGTAAGGTACGTCACAAATCAACCACTAGTCGACTAATGGTCCTTGCCCGAACTTGGCCTCATTTGAAAAAGGACCGGTGTGTTTGCTGCCACCAAACGTCTCAACTTGCTTACCTTGGTCGCAGATTAGCGCAACCGAAGCAACAATCCAAATCAGTGAAGTCCCTGAACATAGGGGGAAAAACACATTCCACAATTATGTTACAACTTGTAATGTGCGTCGATCAGGTAGATGCGTATCCAATATTTAGTTTTACCCTTCACCTGCGTATTTTATAAACAATATATATACTCAGTATGTTCCATCTTATGAATAGTTTGCTTGCGATTCCGCTGCTTTATTTGAATCGAACCAACCAACCGACCCCGGCAAGCTCGGTGGTTGAGTGGTAAGTCCGAAATTTCGGACTTATGAGGCGTCGGACCTATGAGGCGTCGGACTTATGATACGGCCCCGTTTCTGGTATGGAGCTTGCCCCGAAAAAAAAAGTTGCGCGGCGACGCGTTTTTTTTCTTTTCCCCCCTTCTTTTTTGCTTCTTCAAATGTCGGCTGATGTTGCAGATGACGCTTCGATCACCTTCTCACAAAAATTTCCTTCAGGTTGGAGCTTGAGGTGACCTCAGTAAGGCCGTAAGGCTTGAGAATTCTGCATCCACTTAAGATCTCGACCGACACGAACTTTCTTTGGGAAATTCGGATAGTCAAGACAAAAGTCAGAGAAAACGGCAACGTCAGACCATACAGCGACTTCGACATCGTACATGTGCTGCCAGGCTGGTCATTAGTCTGCTCTCTTACATATTGCGCTAATTAAAAAGCGTTGACAGGTTCTAGATAAACGACCATTGCTCCCTCAGTCTGGCTTCCAGACGCACAATTACAAAATTACTTCACCGTCTGCAAATGGTGCTCGACTAAATTTAGTACACAATTTATGGGAGCCCAGAGAGGCCACAAAAAGCTTAAACTCGATCGTTACCCCATCTAAAAACACGTTAAAATTGTGCAGCAGCAGGATTCCAGTCAAACCAGTGAGATTGGCGGTTTTAAGACATCATGTTTACATTGAAAAAAAAACTTTTTAATTTTGCCGACGCGCATGGATACGGCGATGCGCGCGCAGACCAGAAACCGGAGAATTTTTTGGGCCTAAGCAGGCAGTCGTGGGTTCACGTCCCACCCGGGTGCTTTTATTCTCACAATCACTCGCGACAACACCAAGTATACAGTGTTTATAAAATACGTCGGTGGAGGGTAAAACACAATATTGAATGATGAAACTCGTTATTTTGATCGTTGGTATTTATGCTAAAAAGCAACTCATTTGACCCTGCTAAGTACAAGGGAAACTGTATTTTTGGAGAAAAAAACAATCGCAAACACTAAAATGCCTTTATGTTATTTTTTTCATTCTAGTTAATATTCCAACAACACTATTTTTCGTATTCTGTGCTATGATACGCACTTCTACAAATTTTAAATCTGCCTTTAAAAAAACTTCCGACTAACTTTTACCAGTTCAATTGTTCACAAAATTATAATGTTCTCGTTGATAAAACCCTCAAAGCACGGTACCCATCACATCACTAGGTAACAGGCCATTCTCAGTCCAATTACGACATCATATTGTAAACTATATGGAAGGCGCGGTTCTACAGGGGGCGGCTGGGGGAGGGGCTTTTGCCCCCCAAACTTATGTCTATCTCCCCCCCCCCCCAAAAAAAAAAGACAGCTGCAAATGTTAGAAGGTGACGTCATTATGCGATTGGTCTCCCTTATAAATAGTCGTGATAAGGGGGCATTTGTACACTATTAGGTAATATAGTGTGCATGATGTTATCGGCGCTCCACATTCAAAATATGGTACGAGCCCCCACTCCCACCCCCCCCCCCCACCACCACCACCTATCGATTTTCGGAGGTGTCCGGAGAAAAAAAACCGGTCTACATTTCAGCGCGCCACCCTGCATAAATTTCAGGATCCACCTCTGCTATATAGCCCCCTAAAATATAGAACCGCGCCTGCTATATGGATAATTATTAGAAATTATAACATTTGCAAGAGACAGCATCCCTGTAAATATTCGGGGTCCGCTCATAAGTCCGACGCCTCATAAGTCCGACGCCTCATAGCTCCGACGCCTCGTAGGTCCGACAAATTAAACGCCTCGTTTTATGAGGAGTTATGTGGAGTCGGACTTATGAGGCGTCGGACCTAGGAGGCGGAATAAATAAATTGTATGCCTCGTAAGTCCGAAATTTCGGACCTATGAGGCGTCGGACCTATGAGGCGTAGGACATTATGATACTGCCCCAATATTCGCCAATTCCAAATCACATGAAAATATTGCCTCACAGTCAAATCTGAGCGATTATTAAAAATATATATACTGATAAAACATATCAGTTCTTGGCACAATTTAAAGTCAGGCTAGTTTCACCTCTCAAGGAAGCTCACAGCAAAAAAGAAATCAAAAAAAAAAATCATATTATCAGTTTCGAAACGAGGCTTGTTTAGTTTATTAAACTGAAGGACGAATTTTGTTTCGATTTTCAAAACCTTACAGATTTTTTTAAAGGCGATAATAAGGAGAGAAAGACATAAAAAGGGTTTTGCACAGGAAACAAATCGCAGATCCACGTGATGTGTTTTCGAAATTTAAGCCGATGAAACTGTAACTTAATGCATTGTTGACCTTGATACTTGAAAAGTTAAAGTGTGATATTAAATTGTGATATTTAAAGGGTTCATTTGATGAATTTTCCGAGAAACACATTTTGTGCAACTTTCTACTCCTCTGAAATGTATGAAAACTATATGTCATCCCTCATTAGTTAATTCTATTGAAAAGTGAACTTCTTTAAATATTGAAAATTGTCTCTGCTTTTCCGGACAAGTGAGGGCGCTGTTAGCTGAGATTGAATTTCAGGAAGACACTGTTCAGTTTAGGGGTTTTCTGTTCAAATTATATGAACCCAAAAATGTGTTCATTGAAAACATTTGTGAGAAAGGTTTGTTCACTGGCTTACTGCCATGTACTGACCTAACAACTGAACGAATCACCAAAGAAAATGTAGCAACTTTTTGGGCTGAAATTGCTGCAACATTGAGGTTTCTGCCCGAAATGACATCACAATTTGGCTCATGAATATGGAAATTCGCAATCAGCATAAAAACAAAAAAGGCACCAAAATACCCTTAAAAATGACAAAACGAATATTGAAAATAAGGTTAAAGGGACACAAAGGTACATTATCAAGGACTGCATTGTAAGAAATTACATCGCATTGGCCCTTTAATACAGGAAACATGAAATAGGATTTTTATGACTAAAATACATGTAAAACAGCTTTTTTTTGGACATGTTACTATGACTTTCCACCTCCTTTGTATCAGTAAAAGGGAGAAATTTCATCGCTTTAGTGTTTATGCTAATGAAAATTACCATATTCATGAGCCAAAATGTGATGTCATTCAGGGCAGAACAGTAGTGTCTCCATAGCTGTGTGTACAAATATATATATCAAAATTTTCTTCACTTCTTACTTGTTTATCATGTTAAACAGCTTGTTTGGACAGTAGGAAGTGGCCAATATTTCTTCAAAAGTTTTTTTGTGGGCAATTTTGAAGGACTAATTTTTGTACTGTTCATATGCACTTTTGACAAGGAGTACCTTGAGTTACAAAAGCAAAATAGCGCCCTCTTACATGTATTGATGAAAGGATTTGCTAATAATTGAAAAAACAACCACTTTCTTGTCACTTCCAATGAAAACAAGTATTTAGATCTTGTATTGTTGCAACACATAGTAATGTGCATGAAAACAAGATGAGCTGGATTGCCACTGCGTGTTCCCTTTCAGGCGTACTATCAGTTGAACTTTCTTTTATGGCTAGACATGCAGGGGAAGTCATTGGAGTTATATTTCGCGGTATTCAGCAGTATTCTTTCTAATATTCTTATCAAAGCCATCAAATATGCCGTAAGTAGAGAAAAGAAATAGGTATGATCTATAAGATCTTTAAAGAACAAAGCCGTGACATTGCTCGAGGACTAAATAACGTGATTTTACATTCATAAATACCTAAGACAGTTTACGCATTCCTATTGATCGAGAGCCCGTCACGTGGCCGGTCTTAAACGGATGATAAAGACATGGCTAGCTGGTCTTAAACACTTTTCCAGTGTCACAATAAAATGTGGACTCCTAAAAATCCAGTGCCTCTTATCGTTTCATTGGTTGAACGTTCACAATCCTCACGTAGGCATGCGCAACACTACCGAGGAGTCAGAATTTTATAGTTCTAAATTCAATATGCAACGCGCCAGGTGCGTTCTGCGCGACATCGCGCAGAACATGCTACGCGCGCGTCAATCTACATAAAAGGGTTGTTTACATCTTACTCGCCAGCTGAACACTCCATTATTTTGCAAGAGGGATGTTTCAAAAAGCATAAAGTGAATTTGTTGAACAAAATCGGGATGTTTTGAACGAATTATATGATTTTTTCTTACCGAAAAGGTATTTATGAATGGGAATAAATATGTGCTCCGTCGGTATTTATCACTCTGTTTAAGACCACTTAGAGTCTGGGTGCTGATATTACCCTCGCCTCCGGCTCGGGTAATTATCAGCACCCAGACTCTAAGTGGTCTTAAACAGAGTGATAAAAACCTCCAGAGCACACATTTATTCCCTTAATAAAAACAGATGCAACACACAATATATTTTAATAAAAGAAGTTTCAATTTTGGTTTTGTGACGAACGTAATAAATACGGACATATAGTGAACTTAGTAATGAAAAGGAAGAACACTTAATTAAACCAGTCAGTCTAATTGTTTACATTTAGAGATAAACAAAATTGGTCCAATGACTAGGTACGAGTAATAATCTTTATTGTTTGTTGTTCAAAAAAGGCTACGGATCGTTCTATCCAAACAATATAATTCTAAAGTCCAATGTTTGTACACGTATGATATAATAATCAGCCTTTCTTTTCGTTTCTATGTTTATTTTAGTTTGTTGGCCTTTCTTTCCTTTTTTCCTTATCTCTCTTTACGAATCTGAAACCTATTTACAAGAGTATAGTTTAAACAACGAAAGTAATAAAATAAATTGATATGTTGTGGTTTTGCCTGATGTCCCATGATAAAGTGTTTCAGTCTTAAAAACAACAACACCACGTTTCGCAAAGTACGTTCAGCTTTCGTTGTCATTGCAAATTGGAGATAGGTTGGAGCAAACAACTCGTTCAGTTCTTCTGGGAACTCTCCGTGTTTTAAACGAAACTCTGGAATCTACATTCATAGATGACAGTCTACTCCTATTGGTCGAGAGCCCGTCACGTGGCCAGTTAAACGGTTGATAAAGACCGGCTGGCTGGTCTTAAACACGTTTCGTGTGTCACATGACATTTGGACTCCTATGAAATTCGGTGCGTTTACTGATTGAACGCTCATGATCCTCACGTAGGCATGCGCAATACTACCACTGAGTCAGTATTTCAAATAGTCCTAATTCACAATACATCGGTAGACAGCTGCGTTCTGCGGCGCATCGCGCAGTGCGCGACGCGCGTGCCAAACTCCATATAAGGAGCTGTGTACGACGACACGCGAGAGAGAATACCATAATGTAGCTAGAGGGCTTTTTCGAAAAACATGAAGTAACACTGTTGAACAAAATGGTTGGAAATCTTTAATTTTTGACTTGTTTTGACTTTTGTACCAAAAAGTTTTTATTTATTTCGGCTCGGGTCATTATCAGCATCCAAACTCCCACCTGTCTTAAACAGAGTGTTAAAAACCGGCCAAGCACACATTGATGCCCTTATTGTTAGACACTTTCTAAAGGTTATAAGATGTTACATTTTCCAAGTTTCGAGTGTTGTAAATACCGCTCGATAATGCTGAAATTCCAAAACACAGATTGGGCATCATCTCGGAAAACAAAGTTGATTTGGAATGTGGAACTATTGTTTTGACCCCATATTGTCATAATGGAATAACTGACCTATCGCCGTTTGCAAGTTATAGCCACGTCCCTAGGCTATGGAATTATGGACGTTAAAGGGATACTGCACCCTGGAATAAGCCCGATAATGAACTACAAAACGCGTTTTGAACGAAATGATGTTGATCGGAAAGAACTTTTGAAAGTAGGATATAAACATCCACACAACTATCCTTGAAAAACTGGGCGCTTTTGTAGTATTCTTGTTTATTCGTGCGAGAGTTAATTAACACCCCAAAAAGTCGGACTGTTCGTGCTAGTTGTGATTCCAGCCGTAAAAATCGCCTTTTGCGGACGTGTAAGAAATAAAGTTGTGCGTGGTGATTGGTCACCGCAGTTCGTGAGCACGGTGCTGTGTGCGTGTGTAATGCCAGACACACACAACGTACATCGTACATTGAAAGAAAACGACAGGAAACACGTATCATACGCCGTCGTCTCCGATGTAAACATTCGGGATTTGTTTTTCATCTTTTCTCGGGACCGGTAAGACATTAGGTTGGTTTCCTTTCAACCAGATGTTTGAAATAGGATAAGTAAACAATCCGAAACATGACATTTTCGGGGATTTCAGGACACAATACGCCTTTTAGTTTTGGTTGTCTCAGATTTTGCGCGTTCCGCGTCGATTTGTATAGTGTGTAGACCTAATCATTGGACAATATTTCACAAGCTGCGTTGATGCAATTCCACCGCGATAGGTTAAAGTTAGTGACTCAAGAAGCAAATATTATGTAGACCTAATCCAACGACGTCCCAGCTCAATATGTACATCTGTACCTTCACTTGTCCGTATCCAAGTTTTTCCAGCATCCACGTTTTCGAAACGTTTAACGGCGGAATTTGTAATTTTATGATTCTTGAATAACTTACGGCCCAACAATAACAGAGCATGTATGTCTCGCCAGCTCAAGTTCACGTTTTCCGTGAACGTCTTGGTATGCGCAGGCAATGATCTACAAACCCCGCGTTTGGATTTACCCAATTGTTATTCACGTAATCGGTTGAACGGAAGTTGAGGTCAACATTTTAAATTCTGATAATAGTCCTCAATTTGCAATATTTTCAATAGAGTGCCCTTCTTTTGTTAATAAGTGGGTTTTTTTCTAAACAAGTGACTTTTTTCTGAACAAGTGGCATTTAGCGTGCCATTTTTGTGCCATTGAGAACTATCCGCCAGGTACAATTCTATAAGCAAGAAACGTTGGCCCAAAGCTACTATATGGAAGCGTTGACTATAAAGATGATTCTCCCTGCTCTTTTCGAGTTTCAACCCGAAAATAGATTCCTTTTCTCAATTGCAATTTCTTACTATACAGGAATACAAAAGTTATTCATGTTTGAATGAGAAATCGGCAAGAGTTTTACAGATATTGAATTGTGAATGGATCAATTTGGAATTATTTCCGGCTGGACAATAATGCCATTCTCGTGGGTAAACTTGGTCCCGCCTCAAAATCAGTATCGCTAATGCACGGAATAGAAAGGGAGCCAGATACGAGAGTGCTCGTAAGTGATTCTACTGATTCGTGCCCAAAAGAAAACTCTTTGTTTTACGGTGTCCAGACTCCCCCCCCCCCCCCCCACCTCCCCAACAAAAAGGGTTTGTTGAGGATTACAGTAAAACATGATGTGTAAAATGTATTCTCATAAACTCAAAGCTTATTAATTTGCATGATTTGTCACTCAGTGCTTCTCTCCACCCAGGAGTAAATGGGTACCTGTGAGGGCAGAGATGGTTATTGTGATTGAATTTAGCTTCCTTGTACCTAACAGGCAGCATCGAGCTGTATACTCCCCAGGGAGCTGAGATGGTATTTGGAATGTTTCATGGGCCCAATGAGCAGGTGTAATAATGATGTAGCGCCTTGAGCACCAATCCTGGTGGATACGTGCGCTGTACCCCAGGCATGCAACTTGGATGTCACAAAAAAGAAGAAATTCAATTCTTTCCAAGACTTTGTACAGTGTTTTTCTATTTTCAATGGCACACATTGGAAGTGAAAAAAGAGGAAATCAGCTGATCCGAGGAAAAGTTGCATGCCTGATACCCATTATTAATATTATTATTTTTATTATTATTATTATTATTCACATAAAAATAATCAAATCTGGAGCACGGGGGACGAACTTTAAACAGTTATCTTTTTTAGCAATACTGAACCCAAAGGAGGACGACACATGCATTTTCCCGCTGAAAGAAAAAAGGTATAACTTACCGGCGGTCTATTACAAAAATAAGCTTTGCAGACTAAAAAGAAAACGATGTCCACAAATGATACTGATTTTTTTTTTGTGGATCGGACAAAAACCAATTGCAATTACTAAGAAGTAAACAAGTTTACTGAAGAAATGACATTTTATTTCCAAACCAATGACCATGCAAAGACAATAGGTATAATTTTTGTTACATTTAATTCCAGCGAATGAAGTCTTCGATAAATTAGGGATCTGCCCCTCACTGCCGTATTGTTATAAACTCGTGTACTCGGTGTTGTCCGGAGTGATTGTGAGGGGGAAAACAAATCATGAAAACTTCGGTTGCGGTACCCGCTGGTATATAAGATTCACACCAGTCAGCCAGCCAACCGGTGGTCGAGTGGTAAGACGCCTGCACTAGTAAGCAGGAGGGCGTGGGTTCGAGTCCCACCCGAGTGGTGTCACAATCACTTGGGACAACACTGAGAAACCAGTGTTTGTAAATACCCAATATTGAATTTACATCACTCCGACGAAGACTTACCCATGCCGCTGCGAAGGTCTCTCTCTCTCAACAAGCAACTGGTTGTTGGTGACAAGGACCCCAGTACTCAGCTCATTGAAACTCCTACTTCCTATTTTTATAGCCTCATGCCAAGAGGCCTTACGTCATTATTTACATGACTGGAAAGCATGTGGTAATTCTATAAAGCGGTGATCAAGTCCAGAGAGAAATGTCAGACGGGGGAGGGGCTCGAGCTGATTTCTGGTAGCTTTCTGAAATGCATTATTCATTACATGTTAATGAGATGATGACATCTCGCGTTCCGTGAAACGGCTACGAAAATGAGTCCCAGTTTTCCTTTCCTGTTGGCTAAAACTGTTTACTAAAGACACCTTTTTTCGGCCAAATATATTAAGAATAGATAAAATTGCTGCTAATTTGGGCTGAAAATCTGGTTTTAACCCTCGGCAGAAGAGCTTAAACACGGCCGTAATTTTTGCAGGGGTTCCATGGGGCTTATCACACCAATTCAGGGAGGGGCTGCAGGGGGCGATTCAGACCCCTCCTGGATTCACAAATGAGGTATTCAGACATGAAAATGTTGGTTGTTAGGTTCAATGTACAATTTATATCACGAAGGCCTATTTTATTTTCAAATCACACCTCCAACGGTGTATCCGCAAAAAAGCATGAAATCATATATTTTGATGTCAAATCTTTGATTCTTAAACAAGTATGATCAATGTAGGGGGTCTAAATCCTTTCTGAAGCTCAATGGAGACGAAGCCCCTTTGGAAAACCTCTTGGTTTTGGAGGGGACACCAAAAGGCGCAGGGAATACGTGAACTAATAAGCCGAATTAGGAATGAAATGAACGATCTTCCTTCGCTCGTGCCCCCGCCCTGCAAACAAGGCACTGGGCCGGGATACGCTGATGAGCTTCACAGAATCTTGTGAAGGAAGTGGGGATGGCATTCGGGGTAACTTATCATCGACCTATGTATAAAGCATCTGGCTGCAGCTGTTTAAGACCGCAGTTAGCCAATACGCGCAATTGCTATCCAAAAACTTTCCAACAGAAATGCACGCATGCTATATACCAGATCTGATTTCTTTTTCATTGCAGACCATGTGGACAAATTTTGAGCGTAGCATTATATGCAATTCGACCCTTCGTGAATTCAAAACGGAGCCTGAGCAAGTGATGAGAATAGAAAATTTACGAAACAGATACGTTTTACAGATTTTCCTGCATTATTATGTTGTTCAAGGAAAAAAGCATTTATGAATGGGAATAAAAGAGTGATGACTATAAAAGGCCGTTTGGAACCTTGCAGGGTCGTGGCCGTGATGACTTGCAGGTCACAGGTCACGCAAAATCTATCCAATCAGAGCGTGAATTCATCAGCGTATCCCAGCGTCCTGTTTGCAGCGCGGGGAGTACTTGCACAATTGATGGAGAATACTTTTTAAAATAATGATGATACCAATATCTCCCAATTCGGTCCAGTAGTTTTTGCTGCAGAGCCTATTTTGTGAAGCACACTTCTTTCACGTGGGTATTATTATTATATAACAATCCCTCAATCATTCACAGTGCGAGTCAAATTCCCGGGCGCAGTTTAGTAATTCATCGGGACACAATGACCCCACCTTGCTTCACAAAATATGCT
This sequence comes from Patiria pectinifera, assembly GCA_029964075.1. Lineage (NCBI taxonomy): Eukaryota > Metazoa > Echinodermata > Asteroidea > Valvatida > Asterinidae > Patiria > Patiria pectinifera. Next base: position 12,174,299 of record CM057150.1, read on the forward strand.
CTAGAACAAAAACTACTGGACCGACCGAAATAATACAAAGGAGTTTGCAAGGGTATTGGTTTCAAGTTGACAGACAAATTAAAGCTAATACATGTACTATTTGTACTGGTCGGTACGCGTGATTTAATGCCGAGTTGTACGGTGCAAGGCACAAAGTGACATCAACATATGAACACGGACAAAGTATAGAGTTTCTTTTTAAGATTTCTTTGCACCCAGAAGTTTCGAAATCAAACCACAGATAAATAAAGAAAACAGAAGAAAAGCAAAGATATTGAAAGAAAAACACAAAACGAGGAAATTTCGCAACGGAAACCCGTCACTGATAGGCCTACTCCTGGTTTCGAAGCGTTGCTGCCTCTAACAATGGAATTTAAAGAGAAACTGAAACAGAATCGACTTTAATGATATAATTATGCCTGGACAAACTAGTGCCAGCAATGAAACTTTAGCTGTATATTTCTTTATTTTTTACAAGCTTCTTGCATTAGAGTCATCTTTTGAGATGGGTGCTTTTTCTATCACACGGAAACGTCTGAGCGGGCCCATTTGTGCATTCATTGTTGATGAAATAAAATGAACAAAAGCAAGCCTCAAAGATGAGTGCAGAAGGCAAAAAGTCTCCATGGGCTGTACAAGCTGTGTGTAAAAGAATCATTTGGATTTTTTTTTTTTTCATTTACCGCTTAGACTGTTGATTCCACATTCAGAAAGAACTTGACAAGAGTGTGGATAAATGGCGCAGTATCTTTGTGATTTCTTGTTTCCCACCCCCCCATTATGAAATGTGTCCCCGCCCCCAAAAGAGAGAGTTTGTCCAAAATTGTGTTTTAACATGTAATGTTAAATTCAAATTTTCCATCTTCTGGAAAAAAAAGTCTCCGAATATGTGACTCCTTTTGGGCTTATATTGCCAACTTTTCAAAATGGATGCCCCGCCCACAAAAAGGTCATGGAAAATGGGTATGTCTTCATTTTAGCTTTAAAGAAAAAACAACGCCCAGAAAACACTCTTCTGGTGGTAGAAAAAAAAAATCAACTGGATTTGGGTTTCATAGTGCACCATTATAAATTCCTGAAATTTTCAAAAATTCCGTCTAAATGTGATTTTCATTTTTTGTCATGAATGACATCTTTAATACCTAATGTCTCACCTTTCACCCACAGAAATGTTGATTTTGATAAACAAAGTGTAAAAACCAACCATGTTGTGTGCATCGTTCTGTTGTTCTAGAACAGAGCCTGCTATGTCAAAGCCTGTTCGCTCAGTTGTGCAATTTGAACTCCAAGGAAGTAATTAATAAGGAAATATATGTATGTCATATCTTCAGAACAGGAAGGGATATGCAGCTCTACTGTATGCAAAATGAAAGCTTACATTGTGGGCTTTCCAACCATGTATATAACTCAATTTCACTTTTTTGCGACATAATACCCTTTTTTGTGGAGCCGGTCACATATGGGCGCAAACCAAAACCGGCACATGGAATTGTCCCACTCGCTGTATCTCGAAAGGGAAGCGGTCACACAAAACCATCTACTGTTTCTGCATGAAGTCCATAAACACACAACAAACTGGCAAATAATTGCTGGATCTATGATCTTAATCTACACATCAGGGAGGTTTAGAAACTGTACTGTTTGGAGGCGTGCTTCGTCTCTTGAATGACTTGGACTGGTTGGCTTCTTTCCGGTACTGGTGCCTGTGGATCAAGAGAGGAAATAGCGAGAAAAAAAAAGACAGAAATAAAATATCTGGTGGTTTGTGATTTCATTTCTTAAAGGGAATATACAACATTTGCAAACATCAAAAAATAAAACTACTAAGTTTTTACGAAATACCTTACTAGGATGTTGGTAAATGACAGTCTAAAGTATCCTGTAAAATTATGGCACCTGGTGTGAAGTCATTTTCAAGAAAATGGCATTTTTGTATACATTTCCAACGGTGGTCAGCCGACCACCATTGGAAAAACCTAACTATTTTTCAACTATGCTCCAACTTTACACTTTTTTTCAGTCCAAATTTTGTTTGCTATTGGTTACATGTTCATGAACGGGTGCAGGCCAGCTAGACTGGTTCCCTTACCTTACAATTTTCCGGCATCTATAAATTGATCCATTTTATCTTAAGTGGAGTCAAGGAACCAGACTACTTGAACATTTTTGGTTTTCTTGTTTTTTTCCAGCATTTTCGAACACAAAACTTCAAACATGTCAGTGTAACAATATTTGATCTATTACACTCCCCTCAAATAGTTCATTTCTGAAAATTACAGCAAAAGCCAATGATGTACATTCCCATACTTCCTTGTGATCTTTCAAAGTCTAATTACTGAAGCTGGGTTGTTAACAAATCATGATTAAAAAAAAAAATCAAACAAATCAGATTTTTTTTATTAAAATTGATATACAAAAAAAGAAATTAAAATATTTTTGTCTTTGAGTGAGTTATCAAAAGTGATATTCAACACATATATTATTCAACACCCATCTGTAAACTCTGTTTATTTTGCAGTGTATCTTTACCTTTTAAAAAGATTGGTAGGTTTTCCAAATTATCTGTTCTTAAAAAAAAAGACAAATTAACTGTCTCACTAGCTTCACCTTATTTGAGATATTTATGAAATTATGGAACACTGAACATAGCAGCGGGTACCGCATAAACTATTATAAGATGGAATTTTGCGTCGGGGTGATATAAATCAAATTAGGTTTTGCCCTTCAACAACGTTTTTAAACACTGTATACTCAGTGTGTTACCTCCCGAGTGAAAGTTGGAAAAAAATCATTCGGGTGGGACTCAAACCCACGACCTCCTGCTTTCTAGTGCAGATGTCTTACCACTCGACCACCGAGCTAACGGGATTGGTTGGCCGGTTCGAATCTGATGTACATAGCAGCGGGTACCGCATAAACTATTATAAGATGGAATTTTGCGTCGGGGTGATATAAATCAAAAACGTCGTTGAAGGGCAAAACCTAATTTGATTTATATCACCCCGATGCAAAATTCCATTTTAGAACTGCATGGAATTAATCATGCACTGTCTGGACACTACAGTGTGAGTAAAAAAAAAATATACACTTTTAAAATTAGCCATATTTTTTTCTGTAGTAATATAGATAAGATATTTTCATATGTACTTTTAGAGTAACTCTTCCTGCTTCATTTGGTGACATTTTCACTGGATTAGTTTTCATGCATGACTGCACAGGAGACAATTAAAGGAGTCGGGTGAAGTCTGACTTGCACCAACTGGTCAGGGCAAGTGAGGAAAAAAGCTGAAAAAAAAACCTGAAATCCAAAACAAAAAAAGCTGAAATCAGCCTTAAAGCTGAGATTTCACACCCCTGCATACAAACCATTCAGATTGATCCAGCGTCTAGCGATGCCAGTGAACCCAATCATAAACTTTCATTCTAGTAAGTGCTACCTTACTTTTCCATAAAATAAGTTTGTGTAAGTGTTATGGTAAAATTATATCTAGGAATGAGATTGTTAATTGAAAAAAAAACAAGGCTGGATATTGGATTGCAATTCTGAAAACGAAATTTATATCTACTGGGCGAGTCAAAAAGAAAGTGACCTGTCTTAATGATTGTTTTCACTTAAAAAGTAACAAAACATTTTTTTTTTTTTTGATGAGGTCACTTTCTTTTTGTCCACCCAGTATACTGATAATTAAGCCGTGTCCAAATTACTAGACTAATAAAACTGCCCTTGAGTTTGATAAAGAGCATAAGCCTTGTTTTGAAACTGATATAAATAGAATTTGTTTTTTGCTGTTAGCTTCCTTGAAGAGTGAAACCAGCCTAACTATAAACTGTGCCAAGAACTGATGAGGTTTTTTTATCGGTATATATCCATAACTCGCACAGATTACAAAATGAGTCCAAACAGAAAGTGACCAGGATTAAAGATTTTTTTGTTAAGAAAAACAATCATACTTGATACACCAATGATGTATGTCTTAAAAGAGCATGTTCCAAGCCTTCTGATTTGAAACTCACAGGTGTGTGGAAAAAGGCACACCTGGAGTTTTCTAGGTGTGTGTTTTTATTCTAGGTGTGTATTTTTTATAGGTGTGTGTTTTTATTCTAGGTGTGTATTTTTTCTAGGTGTGTGTTTTTTCTAGGTGTGTGTTTTTTCTAGGTGTGTGTTTTTTCTAGGTGTGTGTTTTTATTCTAGGTGTGTGGTTTTCTAGGTGTGTGATCTGTGGTCCAGGGAAATTCAGGCGTGCAATTATTCACACTTCTCTGGAAGCTTTTAGGTGTGCGATGGTGTGGGGGTGTGATTGCACGCCTCTAAACAGAAGGACTGATGTTTGTCCACTCATCTGAAGAAAAGACTAACTGAAACTGATCCATGCCATCATCAGAAGTTATGCATGTTTCACTGAAAGCACCATTTTTATAGCTGTCCTTGGAATGCCATTGGAAGCTAATGAACTGAGTGAAAATTACAGATTACACACACGCAAGTGAATGCAAATGAGGCTTTAATAATTGATATAAACACTGAAACATTATTATATACTGTCAGATTTTGTGTTTTCAATATGAGGAATTTTTTTGGGAAATAATCATTGTGATTTGTGTCTGTTTTCCTGTGCAAATTGTTGTTTATTCATGAAGGCAGGAAAATGTCCTTATTACATTATATTTGAACGGTAAATGATCCTTTGTGTAGAGATCAATTTTGTATGAACCCTTAACCTCCTGAACTCCACCAAAATCCATCCCCCATTTAAGTGGATTTTGGGGGACTTGGTCCTGCTAGCCTGGTTTGATTAAATATTGATGGAGTATGATGGACTTGGGCCTGGAGGCCTGAAGCAATGCATGCATTGGAAGCAGTGTGATTGATGGATTTTGGCGGACTTGGTCCAGTACTAAAAAGACAGTAGGGAGTTAGTGTTAAAATAGACATAACTTGTGAATACAGTACGCAAATTACGTAGAAATGGCACACTTACTAGTCCATAAAATGTACTTAATCCCTACGACATTTTTATGAAATGGAGTAAGCCACATATTTTTAAAATATCTTTTTCTGAATAGGCCCAAAAAAAAATACTCGGTCTCTGGTCAGCGCGCGCCTCGATTTTAATCATGCGCGTCAACCTTTTTTTTTCCCAATTTAACACGGAAGCTACAACAGCGCCCTCTATTGCCGCGCCTCCTCAAATTTTTGTACCAAGGAGCACCAAGGAATGGGGAAATTGCACCAAGGCAAATGATAAAGGGCACCAAGGCAAATTATGGAGGACACCAATGTATAATGAGGACACAAAAAAGCAAAATAGTACCCACCTTGTCTGTACAATACAAGCTTGAAAAAAAAAAAAAAAAAACCCAAAAAAACACCGCGTCGACGCATCGATTCCGGAACTTCGGTCTGACCAGAGACCGACTATTATTTTTTTTTGGCCTTAGGTCTCTTTCTGTTTGACTCACCCAGTATATCGAAAATGAGGTTGCGTGCCAATTACTGGGCTACGGCTGCAAATAACACATGGGTCTATGGGAAGTGGCTGCAGCCACAGCCACAGCCACGTAATTTGGACACAGCCTTACTTTTCCCCGAGACTCAAAAGGTCTGATTTCAGACACAAATCTCATGCCCATATACCTGGATTGCCACCTGCGGCCCGTGTTCCAGACTCTGCCGAATGACGGCAGCCACTCCTCATTGGAGGGGGAGGTGTGGTCAAAGTTCACGCCTACTCGTTTGGGGTTTAGCTTCGATTTTCTCTGCTGCTCAGCTGAAATAAACAAACACAAAATGAACAATTAAGTTTTTGGCCTAAGGTAGGTATCACAAAACTTATTTAACTTATTTAGATATACATGGAACTATATGCTTTACACATTTCAAAATTGAAAGATTAATTATGACACATCTGAATTTCATTTAAAGGGTCCATGAAGTGAATTTTTCTGAGAAACATATTTTATACACCTTTCTACTCTTAAAAAAGTATGAACACAATTTTGACACTCCTCGTTGGTCAATTTTATCCAAAACTGCACTTCTTTAAACATTTGAAGTTGTGCATGTTTTTTTTGGACAACTGAGGGCGCTGGTGAAGTCTTCATTTCAGGAAGACACTGTTCAATTAAGGGGTTTTCTGTTCAGATTGTGAACCCAGAAATTTGGTTATTGGAAAAACAGGTGAGAAAAGTTTGTTCATTGGTTTACTGCCATGTGCTGACACAACAACGAATCACCAAAGTGAAGAAAATTCTTGACAGCGAAATATCCAAAATTGTGGTAACTTTTGGTACTGAAATAGTTGTAGCGTTGAGTTTTCAACCTGAAATGACATCACACTGTTGCTCATGAATATGGAAATTCGCATTAGCATAAAAGGCACCAAAATACCCTCGAAAAATGGCAACACGAAAATTGAAAAAAGGGTTAAATGGGGCACAAAGGTGCATTTCCAAAGATCGCATGAACAAAAAATACGTCACATGGACCCAAACCTGTTCTCGCCAGATGACGTGTATACCTGCAAAGTTTTTCGGAAGGGATAACAGACAAACACGCAGGGAGCAAGGCCGGAAAATATCTGTCAGCGACCCGCTCGCAGCAAGCGAGGCCATAAATATAAGTCACGAAATGTGCTGCTCGAGGGTGATGGCTTCAACTCGCCTGGCTTGAGGCCGAGTGAAAAGTAAAGAAAAGTTTCAGGCGTGGCATATCTACTCACTGTGTTTCCTGAACTCCACCTCCGAGGGACCCATCTTTTGAAATCCTTCCTCTGTATCGTCGTTGTCATCATCCAGTAACCATGGCAGCAGTGCTCCGGTATGAATGTTTCCATCAATTCTGCGATCCTGGATCATGAACAAATAGTAAGATGGTAAGGCCAAAAAAAAAAATATTCAGTCTCTGGTCAGACGCAGGCTTTTTTTTTTTTTTTGCTTTTGCTTTTTTTTTTCTTCAAGCTTGGATTATAAATACAGACAAGGTGGGGTACTATTTTGCTTTTTTGGTGTCCTCATGTACATCGGTCTCCTCCATAATTTGCATTGGTGCTCTCGATCATTTGCCTTGGTGCAATTTCCCATTCCTTGGTGCTCTTTGGTAAAAAAAATTGAGGAGGTGCGGCAATAGAGGGCGCTGTTGGAGCTACCACGGAACATTTTGGAAAAAGACCGACGTAGTTTTTATTTTTTGGCCTAATACTGATAGCATTTTATTCCAATGCCTCAAGCGCTTAATAATTCCCCTCCTGTTCATCATGAGATCAGTTTTGAGATCAGTGCAATCTGGTCTCGACCCTCACAGGTACCCATTCACACCCTTGGGTGAGAAATAGGAAATTGTGGTAAAGTGTCTTGCCCAAGAACACAAGTGCAAGATCCCGGTCATGGGGTTCAAGCCCACATACCGTCGCACATGGGTCAGATGCTGTAGCCATTGGACCATGGCTTTCTACTTATACACATAAGTTTAAAGCTATAGTCCATCATTTGCAGCTATCCGAAAAGTAACTGGCGTATTATTGTTGAAAACATACTTGGTTGAAAGATGGTAAGGGGACTAAACTCCCTGTGAAACTATCTTTTCTGGCAAGCTGTCATTTTGAAGTAATCAACGAAAGACGGCCTTTCCAACAGTGCGTCTTAAGACGCACCGTAGGAAAATTTAAATTAGTAGTTCGTTTTGTGATTCGGCGAAGCGCGCGCAAGCATTGGCTATTGCTATAATTCGTCGGATCAGTGCGGGACATCGCGTATAGCTGCAATCGGCTCAGTGAGAACGCGTCTTGGACGCTGAATTCAGGCCCAATTCAAAACATGATTCAGCAACTTTTGATTTGAAATTGAGATCCTAGAATGCTGTTTTTCTCGAAATATACAGCTGAAGCTGAGCTGAAACTTAATTAATTTTTTTTTTCTTTCATTAAATTTTCACATTGCACATGTGTGTACATGCATGTTTATTCCAACCCTAATAACTCCTATTATTCTTTTTTTCTGGCATCTGCAACCCTCAGAATTATCTTTATTTTATTTTAGTCGCAAAGAGGTTATCCACATGGGCAGACTGATATCAGGTCCGTACATAATCAACGAGAACAGAATCATTTGTAGTTGATTTCTCATTCAAAAGTGAATAATGTTTTTATTGTTAATAGCAAAACAAGGACTTAGAAAAGGATTTTTTCCAGATGAAACTCGAAAAATAGCACAGGGAACGCAACTTTACTTGGTAAATTCTTAAGAAGCTCGAGTGCGTTTTCAATTATTTCTGAAGGTTATGGTTTAGGAAGACTTCTTCGGATCTCAACTAGTAATATGAATACTAAGAGCCAAAGCTACGAGGAGAACAAAGAAGCATAGCCTGGCATTCCAGACTGAGTGTAGTACCGGTATATAATATATACCTTGACATGGACTGCAGTCAATCCCCCTGATGATATGACACCTATGGTCTGGACTCGACTCAGGACTCCAGGCTTCTGCTGCCCAGCTGCTGCCGAATGTTTCATCAAGGCTGGCTGGAACTGGTTGGAACTGGTACTAGCCAGATCTGGCTGGCTTGAATTGTGCAGCACAGCTTGTTCATGCATCTCCCCTGGTGGGCCATTTGACCTGAAAATTAACAAAAGGCACACATTCATGTATCATTTCAAATTTGTAAGAAGTCTGAAGATAAATTGGTAGCCTTTTAAGACACTGGCTATAAAATGGAAATACTATATCATTCGATAACAACTTCTCTTTCCTAACATGCCTAAACTCATTTGTGAAATTTGGTTGCATTGCCAGATGTGACAAAATCCTGGCAGAGATTTGAGTGCTGTTTGGGTCAAATTTTTTGTAAATTGGATTCTGACTCGAGTTACAGTCAGCGATATCCTAAAGATCTTTCACGCTGTCTACAGTGTCCGTGTTGGGCCCGGGTCCAACAGAGAGATTTCAGGAAGCCCTTTCACACCAGCAAGAATCCAACACGTCTGCAACACGGGTCTGGCACTCCACACGGGTAACATCCAACCCTGGTCAGGACCAGGATCGAGCGGCTCTACCTGGGTAGAAATCTCAAATCCACAGCCGACCAGTGAATCCACCATTGTAAGTTTGAACGGTTTGCCTTGCTAACCCATGTTCAATGGGACCTGGTTCTGCCTACTGCGAACCAGTGTTGATTTCAACATGGTTAGGGGAAACCATGGAGTGAAAAGGCCTTCAGATGAGCACTCAGGACGCACAAGCTGTTGAATGAAGATTTGGACCCAGTAAGTCGGCCTGAATCTTGAGTCGGCCTGAATCTGTGTGTAAATCTGTCATACACCCGAAGCCCACTTTTGACCAAGTACAAATAAAAATGTAAATGGACAGGTACCATTTTGTGACTTGAAATAAAGAGCTCGCAGCAGGAGCTTGCGACACCACTTTACAGATACTATCCAACAGTCTTTCTCAGGTTGTACCTCCTAACCGTCCCTTTGGGGCGAACTACATGGTTCTCCATCCATTCACATTGACATACATCATTTTTCCCAAAGCACATCCTTAGAAACATTCATCCAGTTTCTTCCCACGCACTGCCTCACTAGGAACTCCTTACCTGTATCTTGTTTTCCTGTTAATTATAATCTATCCGGGTTGCAAGTGCAACTTCAATACTTATCCTTCTATTTGAAGTCATTTTTCTTTTCTCTTTTTGTGCAGCCTTCACAACACCTCAAATGACTCTTAACCAGTTCGCGCCGGGTTTATTTTGACAAGAAAGAACGAGGCGCAGGATTCATTTTCACTCGACCTCAAGCCAGGCGGGTTGAAGCCATCACCGTCGGGCAGCGCACTCATATTTCCGGCCTCGCTCGCTGCGAGCGGGTCGCTGACAGATATTTCCATGCCTCGCTCCCTGCGTGTTTATCTGTCATCCGTTCCAAATACTGCTAAACTTTTGCACGTATACACGGGCTCCGGCGCAAACTGGTTAAATAGGGCCTTGTGATGAGCAACACTCATAATAAAAACCCCCAAAAAACTTACTGATGTGAGCATCCGGGAACATCCTCCGTCTTGCGAGTCAACGGATCTCTAACGTCGCTACCTGCCTCCGTAGCTCTTCCCATTCCAGAAGGGGCCGTGGGCGTGGCCTGGGGGGCCAATTCTCTGTTGGGTGCCACACCCTGTGATGTGGCTGTGAAGGTCTACGGCGCATTCAGGAAATATCATCATGGTCATTCATGGATAAAAATAAATGCTTCTGTGGACACAACACTTGGGTGATACTCACTTGGGATAGGACATTAACGATAAAGACCGAGGCTCTTGCACTAGAAAGAGTACTAAACCTAACAAACTTCAACAGCTACACACAGGTTCAGTATTTACTGGACAGAACCTGCCAAACTTCAACAAGCCTTGTACTGACAGCAGTACTAAACCTGCCAATCTCCAACAGGCCAAAACTGTTGAATATTGACTGATTTGGTATGGATGGCTCTGTGCATTGTCGGGAGACTGGACAGTGACAGTACCAAACCTAACAAAATGAAGCAATGCGTTGGCAACAGAAGTCATGAAAGGCATTATTGCACTCTATGCAGTGTGCATGTACATGCAGTATGTGTACAGCTCAAAGCTGACCAGCAACTGTGCCAGGGACCATTCGTGAGCTCACCCACGAGAAAATGCTTAAAGGTGCATTCCCCCAAAATACAACCTTTCCACAAGATGCCTTTCTTCCCTGAACCTCACAAAATTCAACAGGGTCTCCCTGGGCCTTTGGTACCCAGTCAGACAAAGTCCAACGACATGTACATAATGTATGTTACTAAACTAGCCAAAACTTGACAATCCCACTGTTGGAGTTTGATGGGTTTGGGGTAGTTAGGGTTAATTAGTATTCATGGTCCAAGAATGAACACTTAGGCAGCTAGTGCCTGGCCTTACAGTCTTGGGAAAATTCGACAGACTGACCCAAGAGATTCCGAGCAAACCTGAAGCACATTATATACATGCTAATGTGTAAATTTCTCTGGTCGAGGTTTAAAGTTCCCAAAACTGGATTTGCAAATAATCTACAAGAGATTCCGAGCAAACCTGAAGCACATTACATACATGCTATTGTGCAAATTTCTCTGGTCGAGTTGTAAAGTTCCCAAAACTGGATTTGCAAATAAACCACAAAGAAAGACTGACTAGGTGTATTCTAATAATTATTTAAAAGTTCAATAAAGAAATTGACTGGAGAGGGGTTTGAACCTGCGACCTCCGGATTGCTGTTCTAGCGCTCTACACCAACTGAGCTACCCAGCAAGGACAGCAATCCGGAGGTCGCAGGTTCAAACCCTGCTCCAGTCAATTTTGGGGTTAAATTTTTAAAAACTGCATTTGATTCATCTTGTTGACAGCGCCCTCTTTCGCCGTAGCGACTTGACGGTCCTTGCCAAGAACCAGCTGCATAGGGGACACAAAATCCAAATCCACTCTTGGACCGAAATATTGCGGTTGGGGATCACTCGAAGAAAGATGCAGCTTTTAACAATGAGGCTTTATCCTTACAATGTGATCTCAAACTTATAACTTACGGCAACAGAACGTACAGACTGTATCGGGAAAGCTGGTAAAGAGTTGAGAAAGTGTTCCAGAAGTTGCAGGTCAGGGGTAAGATTGGGCAATCTTTTTTTTTAAAATCCAAAAAATATTTGGCAGAGAGTTTTGGGGCCACCAGGAGCCCTTGAACAATGCAGGGTTTATCCCTTAAAATACCCGTTTCTTTTGTACATGTACAAACTTTGATAGGTACAGGCATGCAACTGGGAATTTAGAAAAAAAAAACGAGGAAATTCCAAACCACAGAAGCTTTTGTACAGTAGTTTTCAATCTGTAATGGCATTCACGAGAAGCAGAAAACGAGGAAATCAGCAGATCCGAGGAAAAGTTGCATGCCTGTAGGTAAAGACACTTTGGTAAACCTCAGGAATTTTCAGATTTCAACAGGGATTTACAAAAAAAATATCATGAAATCAGGAAAAACCTGACAAAAAAAACTCCTGAATAGACCATTATCTTGCTGCGGCCATTTGGATTTTTTTCCCATTCAAATCAACGTAACCAAAGCGAGGCTGGAAGGAAAAATAGTCCGGTTCCTTTTTGCACAAAAACATTATCATTCAGTGCTGTTATTGGATACGGGGAACATGACTGAAATGGTGGCAGCATGACTAAGGTCTATTCGGGAATATTGCAGACAACTTTATCCCCAGCAGGTTCAAATTGTGTTTCACTTTACTTCTAATAACTAGCGAGTGAAAATGCACTCAGAAATCATTTGAAGGTGGATACGAAATTCGTTCCCGACGATCATAACAGACCTCAGAGGGTTTAGTCACAAGGGTAGAGCTGCCTGACGACTGAAGCAGCAGTGAACGGTTCGATTCCACACGGCGTATCTTGGCTGCACTCTGTCAATTAAATTCAGACAAAAGAATAATACTTTTATGGAGAACAAATCCACGAATGCCAACTTTTATACATTTTTTTTGTTAAATGAATTGAGTTTGTCATTCTTTTTATATTCCTTTTTTTAAGGGGGAAAGGGGACCTAGAGCACATTCTTGTCTCAGCCAATGCTATTTTTTACTCTCTTAATTAAAAAAAAAAAGAAGTTGAACAAGGAAATGGACTGGAGCAGGGTTTGCGACCTCCGGATTGCCGTTCCAGTGCTCCACCAACTGAGCTATCCAGCCCTATGTTGGCTGATCCCCAATTTATCAAAGTCTTTGTTTAATTGGCGCTATTTAGAAGACAGAATCAGACATAAAGAAGAACACTTTAACCCTAACCGCCCTGAATCCTCCAAAATCCTTTTTGCAAATTGGAGGAATTTGCAGGATTGAGGTTACATGGCAAAAGTGCATTGCTGATTTTGGAGTACGCACTGTGTCAAGGTCTTGGGCCGGACCTTGTGTTGTTTATGCTCAGCCGTGCATAAATTTAGTCCTTGATTATACTTGACATCCTCCGCACTGCTCCAGGATGTCACTGCCTCTGCCTCAGCCTATTGACAGTTATAGCCGGAGGATTTTGCAGGATTCAGGCAGTGGTCACCCCTCCATGGACCATATTCAAGAAATAACGGAGGAATTTGCAGGATTGAGGCTACATCCTAGCAAAAAGGCCTAGGGAGTTAGGGTTAATGTGGCACATTTCAAGATACATGATTTTTCGTTTAGGGCCCGTCTCAATTCATATCTGGGACGAGTTCCGGACAAGTTGCGGTAGATTCATTCAATTTGTCTGGTAGAAGTTGTTGTCCTGGACATGTTCTGGGGAAAGTTTCATTAGCAACTGCTCGACTCACCAATATTGATAACTTCATTGCGGGCAGATTGCGGGGAAGTTGTTCAAATTCTTTCAAATTATACCCGATACTATGACCACAACTTTTCTGGAACTTGTCCCAGATATGAATTGAGATTGGCCCTTACTGCCTGGGCTTCATTTTCATTAATTCCTTTTTTGGGGGTAAGGGCTGGATTGGTTGGGGTTGGGGAAGTGGCACAGAATCTGGGGTCTTAGCCAGTTCTAGAATGCCATGGTTCAGCGTTTACGGCGTTTGTCTCAAGCACGATGGTGCGTGGGTTCAAACCATGCCAGGAACATGGTGTTTGTGCCCTTGGGCAAGACACTCAACTACAGTTGCCTCTCTCCACCCAGGAGTATGAATGGGTACCTGTGAGGGTCGAGGACCGGTTGTGCGCTGATATCGGCTGCCGCGTGGTCTCATGGCCTGATGAACGGGGGAATAACTGTAAAGCGCTTTGAATCTGTTGATACGATGGAAAACGCTTTAAGCATTACAATTTTTTTTTCATTTTTCTTTTTCTATTTTGTCTGAGTTCAGTGGTGAATTCTTGGATGCTTCTACCCCAAAACACCTGAAAGGGAACAGGTATGACTAACGATCATCATCTACATGCACCTGTGACATGAGACGCTCTTCTTTTGCTTCATGTATCCTCAGTGCTTCTTCTACTGCCTGCTTGTACTTATCCTGGGAGTCTCTGGAGATGAGAAACTTTGGCTGAAGGTCGGTCTCGATGCGATTGATCCGCCAGAACCGATCCACCTTCTGAGCATGCTCAGGGCTGTTTTTAATACGTGGACAGAAGTCAGTGGTAAACCATTGAACTGTTTTAATCAGCTTGTAAAGTGATCTATAGTTTGGAAGTAAACCAGGGTTTACTAACAGTAGTAAACAGTAGTGTTGATGCTTAAAAACAGACCTGTCATTTGGTAGGCTGGTGTCCTGACTTGACCTGAAAAGCACAGTTACCATATGTAGATACCAGATGTTGCTTTTGATCTCCATCAATACGGCCAAAAAAAAAAATTCTCATCCAAACTTTTTTTCAACGAGCAGGATGTGGGATCTCTTTTCCCACTTTTTTTTTGTTTGGCTTATGACAGATCAAAGGTGGCGGTTGGTCTTTTTTCAAAACATCCACTCTTTTTTTGAATTTTTTTTTCCAAGGCGGCGGATGCTGTTTTTCTCAAAATTGACATCGCTGTCTAGGACTAGCTTTTCAACCTCAAAATGGCTTCTCATTCATGTTGGAAACAAATATTTAGACACAAAATATTTCTGAGGTGAAAATATCAGAAAAATACCGCAGATTTTGCCGTAGAAAGAGTGAAAAAAAAAAAAATTGATGTGGGTAGGAAAAAAGGATGTGGGCTAGGATGAGACACTGATGTATATTCTTTTTAAAGGGACATTAGGTCCAGGAACAGCCCAATTGGGCTACAAAACGCGCTTTAAAACGAGATTAGGTAAATCAGAAAGAACATTTAAAGCTAGGATATAAACATCCACACAACTATCCTTTCAAAACTAGGCGTTTTTGTGTTATTCCTGTATTATGCGTGCGAGAACGAATTTCAGGGTCCACTTTTGCAACTCCATCAATTCAAGCCGTTTTGATGCTAGTTGTGATTTCATTCGTACGCGTAAAGTGTTCGCCTTTTGCGGACGTTGAAGAAACCACATTTTTTTTGCATTGGTGATTGGTCACCGCTATTCCCAAGACACACAACGTGTGTATCGTACACTGTATGAGAACGACACGAAAAACGTATTCGTACTCCGTTGTGTCCGATGTAAACAAGCAGAGTTTTGTTCGTCTTTTCTCTGGAACGGTAAGACATTAGGTTGGTTTCCTTTCAACCACATGTTTGAAATAGGATAGTAAACAATCCAAAACATGAAATTTTCGGGGATTTCAGGACCTAGTGCTCCTTTAATTTGGCCTAATCACCTCATAAGATGTTCAATAAAGCCAGCATGTCTGACCGTCACCTCCCCATCACTGATATGCTTATGAACCTCACTGGCACACATGTAACACCAGTACTTGGTGTCAGGCTCGTAGCGGCCTGGGAGGATGCAGGGATCTCTCATGTCTTGTCTGGCTGACTTTACCTGAAGAAAACCACACAATGTTTGAGCCCGATATTAAAAATATTACTGTATGTCAATGATAATAATCAGAAAAATAAAATCAGGTTATGAATAAAATACACAAAATGAAATGAATTTAATGAATAAATGATTTATGGGCCTACAACGGGCGAGTTATCAAACTACATGTATGTGTAGGGCTAAACTGCGATAAAAATTGTGAACCTTGCCCAAAGAAACAGAATGGTCAGTACTGGCCACAAAAAAAGTTATATCATAATCATGTAATACTAAGGCCAACAAAATAGTCTCTGGTTTCTGGTATGGAGCTTGCCCCAAAAGTGGTGCAGTGCCGCGGCTTTTTTTTTTTTAACCATTTTTTCTTCTTCAAATGTCGACTGATGACTGCAAATGGTGCCCAAATAAATTTACTGCAAATATATGGGAGTCCAGAGAGGCCATACTCAATCGTAACCCCATTTAAGAACACGTTAAAATTGTGTAGCAGCAGGATTCCAGTCAAACCAGTGAGTTTGGCGGTTTTGAGACATCATCTTACATTGAAAATAAACTTTTTCATTTTGCCGACGCGCACAGTGTGCACGAACAATTTGAGACTGGTCTGAACAATTCTAAGTGTTTAAATGTAAAGGCTTCAATATTTTACCCTGCTAAATTTGCCCTTTTAGGACATGTTATCGCTTTCTGAATTCTAGTGGGGAGTGATGGCTGATATAGCGGAAAATTAGTGATGTCCATGTATGGAATTCTTTCTGAATGCAGTCCCCTGACACTACTCCTAGAACTATGAGGCTCCACGGGGGGTATAGGTACAAGCGAAATGATAGTATGCGCATGCGTACAAGTGCTTGTACCGTACCCCCCGCGGCCGAAACGAACCGAAAAATCATCGCTGGATCATATGCATGCACGTTTCAAGTGTCAGGTTGGCTCAGCGCGGAAAGGGCATATTTTTCATCATTTTAGCAACAAAAAAAAAAAGACAAAATCCAGCGATGTTTGTTCTGCGCATATTACGTGAGTATGTCATGAGGTGTAGTACGGAGTTTGGGGGCAAACTGTGCAGCGGTTCTGTGGGAAATGTCTGCATTTTGATGGACGTTTTTGTACTTAATTAGTGTTTTGTGCTGAAAACGATTTTGCGGGGTTCTTAATCTATGAGGCTCCACTACTACTACGTGGAGCCTCATAGTTCTAGGAGTAGTGTAGACCTAAATAAACACTTTGTTTCTAAAATCAAGTGGCTTAACATGCTTAATATTAATACAAATTATTAGTTTGCACTCCTACCTCAAAAAAGAAAATTGACTAAAATTTTGGTTCCATGCACTAGTCCAACAAGACTGAGTTAGAGCCCATTTTGGTACCTGTCGAAAATAGATCCCTATTCATCCATCAATCGTTTCAATGCATACCTTACTCACTGGATCACGTTTCGGTCTAGCCCCAAAATGTGGCCTATTTACTGGACTGCCGCCGTAAACATAGGCCACACACCGACCATGTACAAAAACGTGTCGACGGAGCCAAATTTTGATTTTCACATTTAGGCTTACTTTGTAGGTTTTTTTTTGCTTTAGATGCATTCTCACCCTCTATATAGGCTAATCAGAAAGTGCTGTCTTTTTCAGATGTCTAATTTTTGTGAAATTTCATGTTGAAATTTTGATACGAAAACGTGTAAAAACGAATCTGGAAATTTCACGAAAAATGGACATCTGAAAAAGGCAGCACTTTCTGATTAGCCTATATAGAGGGTGAAAATGCTTCTAAAGCAAAAAAAAACCTACAAAGTAAGCCCAAATGTGAAAATCAAAATTTGGCTCCGTCGACACGTTTTTGTACATGGTCGGTGTGTGGCCTATGTTTACGGAGGCAGTCCAGTAAATAGGCCACATTTTGGGGCTAGTTTCGGTCTAATTCGTGTAAATTTGTGATTACCTTTGCACCGTATTTTCCAAGAACTGCCTTAACCTTCTCTCTGTGTCTTTTTGAAAATGCGTGTTTCTTTCCCCTGTCGTGGCTGTGACGACAAAGCTCACAGTAGCTGAATCTTTGCTTAAATTCACTGGAAATCTGTTTCTTCGTGGGAGCCGCCATCTTGGAGTTGGCAATAGCAACGTTGAGGGCGCTATAATCTATGAATGATGCATGGTGTGGCAAGCCGCATCCGAATCTGTCTCGAACCAACCTCGTCCCCAGTGCTTACTTCATTTCCAACCGCGTTTCCAATAGTAAACCCTGGATAGGAAACTTTCTTCCTGTATCCTGATTGGATACCGCAATTGGCTAGTAATGGATTTTTATCGTGTACTTGGTGCTATATATTCACAACGTGCAGTACGTGTTTTCGCGATCATTCGTCCACGCCTTCTCGAAAATACTAATTTCCTTTCCAATTTGCTCATATTAATATGAAATATGATACTGCATGTTATCTTGATAAGATCGTAACAGTTTGATTTCAAAAATCGTGTTTTCGTAACTCACGCCGTGCTCGCGCTGCTACGAATTGACTCTGTTTTTACCCCAGACACCGCATACAAAAACAAACGCTAATGTGTAACGCATATCCAGGCACCAGACTGTTCCTCATTTGCATACGTCTGCAAAAATCTTGCACATGCAAATGATCCAATACCAGGGTGAGAGAGCAGGTAGTGGTGGGCGCGTAGTGCTCGACACCCTGGGGACGAGGTTGGTCTCGAACAGTTGTCTGGACTGATACATTCTTGGTTCTAATCCATCATTACAAATACCTGGGAATATGCAGAGTTGCTGACAACAGACGTACCCGTACCACTACTACAGGGAGAAAAATTGTAACACCAAACGAGGAAAATACTCACCTAATATTATAATCCAGTCTCTTAACCCTTAAAAGGGCCGGGTTATTTTGACCATCTCTCATCAGCCGGGGGGGGGGGGGGGATTCCGCCCCCCTAAGAACTTGGCCATCGAGTGACGAAAATTTTTGAAACTCGGTACGTGCTTAGAGCCACTCATCATGAACATACCCGAGAAATTACATGACTGTGGTTTAAAGGGTTTTGGAATTATGGCTAATTACTTATTCATATGTACAAATGGCAATTCTGCTCTATGTACACGACCTATATGGGAAAATTCAGATTTCACGGTGCGTAGCGCCGGAAAAATATTTGCTGCGCGGCAACCCGTGCTCCGATTTTTATATTTTTGGTGTCAAAAGAAGCGCAAGGCTCGAGGCTAAAAAGTCATAACAGCTCGGGTTGCGGGAAAAAAATTCAAGGCTATCGCGGAAAAAGTCGACGGAGGGGGGGGGGGGGGCGGATTCCGCCCCCTGCCCTTATAGTTAAGTAGCACAGAATTTGGAGTATTAAACAAGAACGCAACCAGAACCTTCAATTTCTATTGTTTAAAAACCCATTACCATCAATGCCAATGCTTTTGGTACACGACGCACAGTCCATCGGTTGCAGGCCTTCACGAGATGACTCCATATAATACCGTTCCAAGGGGCAAAATTCGAGTGTATTAACTTGGTGAGTCTTGTGACATGCAACCACCCCCCCCCCTCCCTGTCTTCAGGATCGGCAGTATAGCCAGCCTAAGGATCAGGGGCCGGGGAGGCGTTTTTTTATACCGTGAAGTGGACCTGTTCATGTCTTATAAACAGTGGATTAATATGCATGGAAATACAAATTGGAGTAAAACTCAAAATCAATCGCAAGGAAAAAGTGGACCTGCTGCCGATTGGGGGGAGGGGCGTCGTGTCGCCCCCCCCCACCCTCCCCCCCCTCCCACAAACTCGCCGACGGGCCTGGTCTTGCCCTGTAAAAAAAAAAAAACTGCTCCACAGCAGCTTTTACGTGTTTTGTCATATTTTGGTAATTTGGTATCATGTATCAAATTCCCGCAGGGCGAGAATCTCAACTCCGGGGGCATCTCACGAATCTTTACCAAAAAGGGTCAAGTGCGTGTATTTTGCAACCGAACCGGCGGTGGAAAAGTTGGTCATATGCGGCGAAGCGTTTACCCAAGGAAAGTAGAAGTGTTGATTTTAAAACCCCGGCGAGATTCTTCGGCCTAAGGTCGGCGTGTCAAAAGGGTACTTGAAGAGTTACTTGAAAGAGGCAAGCGTGGGTGCTGCTTTTAAAATTAAATCTTGGAAATGGATACTGGGGTGTCGGCATGGCTGGTCGAAGAAGAGTCTGAAATAATTACCATTATGAATTCTACACCCCATACAGGTATCGCAAGTTTGTAGTGGTTTGGAAAGCGGAGGCAGTCGAACACTTAGTGGCGGTTTACGAGGGGGTAGGGTTGGCTGGTTTTCATCCCCCTGGGGAACAAACAAAACAGCGATTTTCTTGCATTTTCTATGGCTTTTCCGAAGGAAGTGGAACAAGTACATGTAGAACAAAATAACTTGCCCAATTCTTTACTCATAATCTTTGCCCTAGAATGCAAGTGAAAGTATCTAGATTTCATTTTTTTCAGGTGAGCATGCCACGGACATGCCCCTGCAGCACGGGGCGTGCGTGCACAGCAGCTCCTCAAGCCAAACCTGAATCCATCCCTGAAACTGTTATCCGTTCAAAGAATGAGGTGGACAAAAAGGTGAATTACCCGGTTGATATTGAAAATTATATCCCATATTTTTGACCAGGAAGATGGACCCTACATTCACCCTGAAATAATCCAAGCCCTACCCCCCCCCTCCCAAACAAAATATAAAGTGTCGAAAAATATGTAGGTTCTGAAATCGTTTCCACAGAAGTGAAAATCAAAAGCTGACAACTGAGAAGGGCACTATCTTGATCACCTTAATTTATAAGAAATATACACGAATCGTATTTTTGTTGACCCAAAATAGCTATGATGCATCTGTCCCCCGCGATGGACTTTGAAAATACAGCAGTTGATCTCCATAAACAAAACACTTGTGTGTTATAATAAGTGTCATAAAAATATGAAGGATGACCAACGCGAAGAACAATAATTGATGACAGAACTAAAAATAACCCAACGATAAATTTGGACAAATTTATCCCCGCTCCTGGTGTTGTCTTGGCGGGGGAGAAAGGACGAATTGGCCCCGCACGTGCGGTGCTCTCTCCGGACGAAACTTCTCGGTGCTCGGAATGTGTCTGAAAAAAAAAATATCGAGTACAATTTATTATTGGACAACGTTTCCAGGGTTGTATATAGGCTTAGAAGTCTAAATTTATTTGATTGACGATGTACCAGATGCAGAACTGAAAACAACAAAAACAATATTTGAACTTCAGAAAAAGCAAG